>CM021106.1:571941487-572099897 GCA_007115665.2 Sequoiadendron giganteum | reverse complement strand
AGAGTAAATGCCCGAAAAGTGACTAATCAGCTGTCGGATGAGTTTGCATGTTAAACTACCCCTAGGATCTCAAAAAACCCAGAAAAACCCCGAAAACTGGTCTACATGCATGCTCTGGCTGAAAATAGTAAGTTCCTGAAAAATGATCAACTCTGCCTGCATGTCACATCACTGCGAAGCTCTCAAAAAACCCATGAGGAATATCCTGACATGCATTGAAAAACCCTGCATGCAAACCCTAAAAATATCCTTTGAAGCCTGAACGACTGGAATTCATTATCTTGGCTTGCATGTTATATCATCCTGAAGGCCTCGAAAAACCCAGAAACATTCTTCAGACATGCATTTGAGAGGCATGTGTGCGGACCCTGAAAATAGCTCTTGAAGCCAGAATTGCTAAAAAAAGCAATTTGTTAGAATCTGTTGAAATTTTGTGTGCAAGTACCTTGAAGTACCCTGAACGTGATGGAACAGTCAGAATTCCAAAATCCTGATGAAAAGACCCTAGATTGAGCACTTACTAAAAATAGTAAGTTGTTCGATTTCAATGAAAACTCAGTGGGAACCTGCTAGAGGCCTTCTGATAGCGATGTTAAGCTCAGCTAACAATTTACCAACTTGATTTAATCTCAATCCATCCTGAAGAACAAAACCCTAATTTCACAGACAACCAAAATTCAAAATTAGGTCAAACGATGGGACATCCCCGGAAGGATAGAACGATCAGAGAGAGAAAGAGACACAAAACGACCCAAAAACAAGACCAAAAGACTAGAATGGAGCAAAATTAGGGGGTCCCCATTTGAAATGGGGTGATGTGTGAAAAGGTCACAACATTAGTGCCACCTCAAATAAATGTTCCTGGACATTTCAAAGACTAAAACCATTTCATGCTCAGAACCTTTGGATAATTATTTCCAACCTATCAACTGTCTAGGGGACACACTAAAAAGGGAAGAGGAATCCTAAATTGGATCAAGGCACCTCATCTTTTTGATTACAAGTGTGTTTATTCCAGCCCCAAAAGACCATTGAAGTTCCTAGAATCCGCCGTGACAAGCTACATAATGATCCTAACTTTTAAAAGCATCCTGTAATTCCCACGAATATTGCTCCATTGCCAGCCAGGCGTCCATAGCCCCGATGGAGTTATTCGCAAATTCCCAAAGCCAAATACTTTGATATTTCTTTCATTTCTCTTTTTCAGATATTTCTTTTTAGCACATTTTGTCTTTTCTTTTCTGTGTATTCACAATTGGCTCATAAGCAGTGAAGCTCATCTGGGTTTGAGAATTACAGGGGTGATTAAGTAGGATTTAAGATTTTTCACTTGTCACGACTTCTCCCAAGAAACCCCAATGACTTAGAGCAATCAATTATGTGTGTAAAATATGGTAATCGTGAGACTTGGTGTCAAGACACAATAGATGATTCCCTTCCGAGTCAAGTACAAATCCTAACCAAATGATAAAACTCGAAAGAACAATCTTGGATTCTAAAGCGCTTCCTGAATGACACAACACCCCCCTTCACAAATGGGAGCCCCTTTATTCTCAACTAAACTAAGCAACAACTAAACTAAGGAAAGAAGAGCGGACCAAGCCAAGCAAAAACGAAAATGAAAACATACTCTAATAGGACAAAAATTTTGAATGAACAAGACTCGGAGGACAAAAATATATGCAACTCCTAGCATGATTTCTTAGGACATTCAGTGGCAACACAATAGTAGTGATAGTGCGGAGCCTAGTAAACTTGTCTTTGAACTCAAAGAAGTGATCTTTCACAATAAAAATCTCAAACTCAAGCAAAACTTCATGAAAGATTAGCAATTGAGGCAACTCATTTAGACCGTGATTAATCCATAAGCAAGTTGTGTTTCCTAGACCTCCATAATCAAATTCATAACTTTCAAAATCAAGAACAAGGAAAGAGACAACCTGGTGTTCTTCGTGTTTGAATGGAGACTCTTGATTGTTGTGCACCAATCTACCGTGTGAAGAGAGATTCCAAACACCCTCAGGAGGTCGCAGTTGGTGATGTGTGGTTCCATTTGCATCTATGACATGCAAAATTTTACTTGTCGATTTCTCTTGAGACCCTCTTGGAAGTAGACTCAGCGCCCCTTCGAACTGTACATCACTCTTTGCTTTATCAGGTGGTACTTTGCCTTCAAGTTGACATTCTTCTTTTATCCATTCATCTTCAGGAGGTCGCAATTGGTGATACAATACTTCGTTTGCACTAGCATCATGCTCGTGGAATTCTCTCTCAACCTTGAAACCTGGGGACAACTCTTTTGTATCCTTATGTTGAATAGACCAAGCATCCTTGTGCACATCCGTAAGCATGTCCTCCTTAATAGGCTGGTTTTCAAATATAAAAGGGTAGCGCCCCTTTGAATTGTTCTGTTTGTGGGCGGGAGGCGGGGCATTTGAAATACAATGATTGTTCTCCATATACTTCTTTTGATGTTACATCTTGCTCACCAATTTGCCCATATTTTTGATCATTTTCTCCAAGGTTACTTGAAATTTCTTTTCTTATAACAGCCTGCAACTTAACAAGGATCTCCTCTTTTTCTTGGATTGGCGAAGCATCACGCGATAGGTCTTCGCAACAATTTTCCGAACCTTGATCATTGCCCACAATCTCTTCATTCTTTTGAACGTCTTCTATTGTTTCCTTCATTTCAACGCCTTCTACCTTCAGCGCAATGTTCGGAACTTCACTTTCAACTGGAATTTCTTTTGGCTCAACCATGCTATCTTCTTGAAACTCAGTCCCTTGATTGTCACATGATGTGGTGCCATGCTTCTTCGGATAAGTTTCATCCATCACAGCTGTAAGGTGCATCTCCCTCATTTTATCTTCTAGGCATTCCTCCTTTGGTGCAAGGTATGCTGGCTGAATGTGTGCTTCCTTGTACTCCTCTGAAAACTCTGCGTTGCATATACTTGGATGTTCCAACCATCTTAATTGATGTTGCACTTGGCCAATGGCCTCCTTGCATAATTAGCAAGTGGATTCTGAATGCCTTTCATTGTGAATTCTACACCAGCTAGTCAACAGGATGCATTCCATGGGCAACTTTTCAATGCTCAACTGCGTCTCGCTTCTTTCTTTTTATTTCTTGAAGAGTTCACTGAGGCTTGGACCTTCTGGCACTACTGGTTTGAAAATATCTCGAAAGAAAATTTCTCGTTGCAAAGCCAGATGCACCCTTGACAAGAATGTCATACAATTTAATTCATTATGCCAAGTGGTACCGTGAATTCTGCATCTATCTCTTGCTGCAAAGTCAGATAAACTTCCTCGAGAAAACTGCGCATTCAAAACTCGATGTAGCAAGGGAAGATCGACTCGAACACCTCCATGGTCATGAGAAATTTGTGGCCGATATCTATCCATTGAGAAATCTTTGATTTTTTTGATTTTCTAACTTTTCACTTTTTTTGGATTTTTTGACATAGAACAGATCTAACATATCTCTGATTTGGCATTTCGAACTTTATACTGGTTCAATCTAGCTGAATTCCTCCTCTTCTAAAAATAAACAACCTAAAGCCAGCGCTCCTTCTAGCGCCAATTCTGTTGACGGGTGTTTTATGACCGCACCAACATAGAATAAAGTTGCCAACGGTAACTCTATCCTCTCTTGATCAAAGTATTCCGCATGTTAAGATTGCATGAAAGATCATGCGTGCAACTCCAAGGTTCCTTATGCAAGGGGATAGCCTCAGTTGGCTCGATGTGATTTGTTGGTTATTTCAAGGGGACTTACGTGAGTTGCTCATTCAGAAAAAAGGATTCTCAAATTTCGAGAGATTTGTCAATGATGCTCGGGTTCTTAAACTAAGCGGATGATGCTGATTGTAAAAGGATGCAAGGATTAGAGATGCTACTATCTACTCTAAAGGTGGGACACGATGATCAACTTCAGCAAGCTTCGAACCAGATTTTGCTTTGCCTCCCTTCGGACAGCTTCTACAAAACCGGTGCAATCTTCAAAGGATGGAAAGGATATTCAAACTATGATACGACATGCACATACCATCACAACGATGCATATGGACATACGAGTCACAATCGAAGTTAAGTGCAAACTAATCCAGTTGACCACATAGGGCGAACTCATCGTCAGCGAGCCCGCTAGTGGTATGGATGAATGAAACTTGCTCAAACTAAACAACGCATTCCGTAGCTAACAGCTACTTGCATGAAATAAAATCTACTTTACTCTATCTACTTGAATTGGAAAGACGAACAAGCCTTGCTAGCTACTCACAATAAAAGATAGAACCACCAAATAATGATAAACCTTTGTATTATGAGAGTTTTCCACAACAACTTCTTACAAAAATTTCAAAGGGAAAGCTTTCTTTCCTTTTCAAACTAAGCTAACCTCTAAGCTATGCTACTTCTAAGCTCTATCTCCTAGCTATCTCTTTGATTTCTTAATTTGATCTAATAGAATACAAATGAGGGGGGATGCCCCTTTTATAGTTGGTCTAGTCCAACGGACGACTTAGATTCAATTACAAAGAAGGGCTACTTCACATCACCCCCTAGGCATACTTCACACTTTCACCCTTGAAAATGCCTTAGAGGAATTTAAATTCTTTGACTTTACCCATCATGTATCAACTTCCACTTTAGCTCCCTAGGCATTTCCATGCCTTAACAATTTTCCTTGGGTGCATTCCATGTTATGTGCTTCCACTTTCAATCTTGGGCGCATTTCATGTGTGGTGAGGGAAATTCCCACGCCTTAGAATATTTATCCTTCATCTACTCTTTAGGCGTAATTTCCAACTTCACCTTGTAATGCCTTGGACATTTTTAGATTTAATCAACTTACCTTGGGCGCACTTCACATGTGTCACTTCCATTCAAGGGCGCATTTAGGAAGGCTTCGGAAATTTCTCCACCTTCATTTGATTGCTAGGCGCATTTTACCCCCTTCTAGCATTACTTTTAATGACTTAGGTAAATTTCGAACACCTTCACTAAGCTTTACACCTTGGGCGCATATGATGGCTTGAGCCTCTCATACTTTAGAAGTTTCATCAAACATCCTCTTGCTTTAATGCCTTAGAGATATTCAGCCACCTTGCCTTAGGGTGTATTTTGACCCTTATGCAACGTGTTTCCTCTGCCTTAGGAAATATTCTTCAACCTTTTATTACCTTGGGCACATCCTACCTGCCAGGCTTCATGTTCCCACGCCTTAGAGTATTTCTCACGCCTCTAGCTTGCCTTCTCATCTTGGGCGCATATGAGGGTTCAAGCTTCCATTTCCTACACTTAGAATGTTTTTTGAGGCCTCCTCACAACTTGGGCGCATTTCCACATGCAAGCTTCTACTTGATGCCTTAGAAATATTCTCAAACACCTCTTTATATGTGTTGTAGGATATTTCAAACACTTAGAATATTTTCCCAAGCCTCCTCTTAGATGGGCGCATTTGAGGGGTCCTCACGAAATTTCAATGCCTTATAAATATTTTTAACATCCTTTCATCTTGGGCGCATTTCCTAGGTGGAGAAGGAATTTCACACTTAGAATTATTTTCATCCCCATGCATGCTCACACCTTGGGCGCATTTGAGGGTATGAGGAGGAATTCTCATGCCTCAGAAATTTTTATGCCAACCTTGTAGCCTTGGGCGCATTTTACATAGGGAGGAGGAAATTTTAAACACTTAGAAACTTTTCTTGCCTCCTCCATGCTTGCTTGGGCGCATATGAGGTCGGGTCAAGGAATTTGTAGACACTTAAGAATATTTTCTCAAGTCTTCTTTCCGTGAGGGTGCATTTGAGGTAGGGTGGAGGAATTTTTTTGTACTTAGAAACATTTTCATCAAGCATCCTCCACTCTTGGGCGCATTTCACAGCTCCTCCTGCCAGTTCTCGTGACTTGGAATATTTTCATCAACTCCTTCTTAGATGGGCGCATTTGAGAGGGTGTCAGGCAACTTTGAATGCCTTGGAAAAATTTCCAGGCTTCCATCATCTTTCTTGGGCGCATTTAACATGTGATGCTTCCATTTTTTTTTTACTTGATCATGTCTGAGCACTTAGTCAATTTTGTAGCTGGCTCGCCCTAGCTTTCTACTTTTAGTAAGCTTTTGATTTCTTGACCTCGATAGCTCTGTTTGACTTGAAATTTATACCACGTGGTCCTCATTGCGTGGTGAACCTATTCACACCTGCCCCTCGTGTTGACCTGCTATTTATAGCCCTGTTCTGGAGACGACTTACTATAAATAGTAAGTGCTTGGATTGCGCTCGAATTTTACCAGTAGATTGCCTGAAGGATGTTGATCACAGTGGGATACCTTCGTTTTTCAAAATTCTAGCTTTTTACCCCTCTTTTTAGGCATCGAAGCTGGAAACCCTAATCTGACTTGCATGTGGCTCAAATGACCTCTGTTTGACTTGATTTCTGTCGCCTGTTGCTCTACTCGTGATACTGAAGTGTCGGGTGGCTGCTGGAGTATGCTTGCTAAAAATAGTAAATGCCCGAAAAGTGACTAATCAGCTGTCGGATGAGTTTGCATGTTAAACTACCCCGAGGATCTCAAAAAACCCAGAAAAACCCAAAAAACTGGTCTGCATGCACGCTCTGGCTAAAAATAGTAAGATCCTGAAAAATGATCAACTCTGCCTGCATGTTACATCACTGCAAAGCTCTCGAAAAACCCATGAGGAATATCCTAACATGCATTGAAAAAGCCTGCATGCAAACCCTAAAAATATCGTTTGAAGCTTGAACCACTGGAAGTCGTTGTCTCGGCTTGCATGTTGTATCATTGCGAAGGCCTCAAAAAACCCAGAAACATTCTTCAGACATGCATTTGAGAGGCATGTGTTCGGACCTTGAAAATGGCTCATGAAGCCAAAATTGCTAATAAAAGTAATTTGTTAGAATCTGTTGTAATTTTGTGTGCAAGTACCTTGAAGTACCCTGAACGTGATGGAACAGTCAGAATTCCAAAATCCTGATGAAAAGACCCCAGATTGAGCATTTACTAAAAATAGTAAGTTGTCCGATTTCAATGAAAACTCAGTGGGAACCTGCTAGAGGCCTTCTGACAGCGATGTTAAGCTCAATTGTGAATTTACGACCTTGATTTAATCTCAATCCAGCCTGAAGAACAAAACCCTAATTTCACAGACAGCCAAAATTCCAAATTAGGTCAAATGATGGGACATCCCCAGAAGGATAGAACGATTAGAGAGAGAGAGAGAGAGAGAGAGAGAGAGAGAGAGAGAGAGAGAGAGAGGCAAAACGACCCAAAAACAAGACCAAAAGACTAGAATGGAGCAAAAATTAGGGGGTCCCCATTTGTAATGGGGTGATGTGTGAAAAGGTCGCAACAGGACCCACATAATTTAACTTGAGGCACTTTGCTTGGCAGTTGATGTTGGTGAGATCGCCTAAGGCTTATCACTGGGTGTTGGCTTCCTCTTTATTTCCTTGTATGTGGAAGTTAGAAATTGCTAGACAACTTTATTGGTTGCCACTTTGGCAGGAGGTTATTGTTTACTCTCCTATCTGATAAAATTAATACTTTAAATAGTGAATATAATTAATAATGCATACTAGATAAAGGAGTAAAAGTATATTCTGATTTGCACATGAAGTTATTATAGTAGACTCGAGATGGTTAGCCAAGGATCATAGTTGATTCGACTAGATCATATTGCTTTCCTTGACGATACAAAATCTGTTTATAGAACTCGACAGTTGCCAAGAGGACCACAACCATCAACTAACCCTTATAATCAGCCAAAGCTAACAAATAATTAATACATAGTTGGATAAACCATATCAAAACATAATAATGCATTGAACGCTAACTACATCATCCCCCTAAAAGAAAAAGTTGTCTTCCAAACAAACAAGGAAAACAAGTAAGCATCATGTAATATTCTGGAAGACTTTTCAAACTGATGACAATATTGTAGATGAAGACTTGTAGGTAATTTGGAAGCATAGTTTGCAAGCTCAAACTTGGAGAGTACTTGGCAAATCAAATGAGTTCTGTGGGGGTTGGGGGCATTGCCCTCTATGGGGTCAAGGGGTAGTGCCCCTTGTAGGATTTGGGGGCAATTAAGGCCTTCAAAACCACATAGACCTTTATGGCGCACATCATTTGCAAGATATTTTAAGAGGAAGAAAGCAATGCTTGTAAAGCCAAAATATAGAGATTTTGGAGTGTCTTACCAACATATGCTAGTATATGAATAATATTTAGGACCAATCAACCAAGGGACCCCATTTGATTGCATGCAGGAGGTTGAGAATGTTACACCCAATCGATCATTGAACACATATAGTACTGCAGGCATGTAGGAATCATTCTGATAATGAAAATATTGCCCATTGTCCAAGAATGTGGTTTTTGCCAATTCAACAAGTTGTATAAAAAATTCCCTGTTTCTACCAAAGTCTTAGTTGAAGGAAGAATCAACTATAATATCTTCAATCAAACTTTGAGAACAAACCCCATTTTTTGAGGCAAAGCTACATTCCAATAGGTTGTACAAGAAATGATGGAGTTACAAAGTACAAACCATACGAAGAGAAACCTTTGTCAAGTGTGAGGCATTCAACGTAGTTCTAAGCAAGATGACTGTTGACGTGTTTTTTTATGACGACATCAACACAGAATAAAAATGCCCAACGGTCATTCCATTCTCTCTTGATCAAAGTATTCTGCATGCTAAGATTGCGTGAAAGTTCATGCGTTCAACTCCAAGGTTCCTTTAACGCAAATAGACTCAGTTGGCTAATGTGAATATGCTGGGTATTCAAGGGGACTTACGTAATTGTTCGACTTTGTGAAGCAGTTAGGACATGAATGATTTGACAATATTGCTTTGATTCCTAAATTAACCGGGGAATACTGAATTAAAGGGATAAGGGGTAGGAATTTTACGAATCTACTTCTAAAGGGTGGAGGACGAGGATCGACTTAAACACTCTTCAAACCAGACTTTGCTTCGTCTCCTTTCGGACAACTTCGACAAAGTTGGTGCAATCTTCAAAGGATGAGAAAGGTGTTCAAATTATGACACAACATGTGCATACCATCACCACGATGCATACGGACATATGAGCCACAATTGAAGTTAAGTGCCAATACTCCAGTTGACCACGCAAGGCGAACTTACCATCAGTAAGCCCGCTAGTGGTATGGATGAAAGAAGATGTGCTCAAATCGCAACGCCACACTCCACAATTAACAACTACTTGCATAAAACAAATCTACTTTACTTTACTCTATTCGAATTGGAAAGACGAAAAGATCTCGTCAACTGCCCACAACACAAAATGAAGTCACCAATCAATGAAATCTTTATATCATGAGAGTCTTACACAACAATCTTTTGCAAAAACTTTCAAAGGGAAAGTCTTTCTTTCCTTTCCAACTAAGCTAACCCCTAGCTCTACTTTAACTTCTATCACTCTCTATCTCTGTCTAGCTCTGATCTATTTCTGATTCTAATTCTAATAGATTGCAAATGAGGGGGGATGCCCCTTTTATAGTTAGCCCATTTCAATGGACGGTTCCGATTCGATTACAATAAAGGGCTCAGATCGAGCCACCTATGCCCTAATTAGGGTTTCTGCCCTAAAAACCGCCACTGAGGGGAGTGGGGCAATAAATGCACAGAATATTCTCCACTCCCCTGCAGGAACCATAATGAGCAATTAATGCCCACTATCTTCTTCTAGAAGATCTTCATCAAGCAACGCGTTCCCACTGTCCTGCTCTCGGATTGCAAACTCGATCAATCGGGCCAATACCGCCTCAACCTCCTGGGCAGAAATCGGTGGAATATGGTTGAGCTGGAACTCCAAGATTGCTACCATCTGACCGTGCCGAGTGTAAGACTTCTTCCATGCCACCAAGGCGTCCTGGGTATTCTGGATTATACTGGAGAAAGTGGAGACATTCTCAATGTCATCCAGGACAAGCGACCTCGCAGCTGAGAAGAATGGAGCGAGTTTGTCTTTCAAGCCATCAACAGTTATTTCCTCTGGGGCCAACTTTCTAGCAAATATGGCTTCTAATGTATTAAGGACTCCCTCCAAGATGTTACCCATTGCTTTCCTCACTCTGGCTGAATCTGCCCTCGCTGCATCGTGAAATCCACGGCCTGTGACCACCGAGGAGTACCAACTGGTGAAATCATACCTGTCACCATCCTGAATCACACCTCCATCCACCAAAGTTTGTAGAGGTATATGCATCAAAGCCCCCAAACGAAGTACAGTCTTTGTCTGATAGATGCGGGTATCGCCCCAGGCCTGATCCACCATGTCAATCCGTGCCAAAATACTTGAGGCCTGCCGATAAGCATTGGCGAGGTCCTCCATGAATTTCCTTGTCTCAGTACGAACATGGCTAACCCACTTGTCCGCTTCCGTTTCCATTTTCTTTAAATCCTCTAAGCCAACAACTGACTCCCTCGGAAGCTCTGGTGGACATTCTACTATTGGGTTTGCTGGTTCACCTGGACGTGCTAGACTCTGCACATATCCTATCAAGGTTTTGTGCTCCTTCAATTTCTTATACTTCCCCTCTGTGCGGAGCAACTGATCCTTCAATGCCTGATAGGAGTTATCGAACTCCTCAACAATTTGGGCTCCCGTAGGATGACCCAACTCTACCGTGGTGATCATGTAATTTTCAGGCCTCTCCTCGGTTCGATCACAATCCTCTCTCAGAACAGCCACTTGAAGCGTGCGAGAGCCTGACTCATCAGTCGAGATCTTTGAAAACTTCTTGGCCCTCTTCTTTTCTGGTGGCGCACTGATCCTCTTGAGGAACTCCTCCATCTCGATGGCTGGATTCGTATCATCCTCGGGTTCTCTTCTCATTTTGTTCGAAAGCCAATCCGGCACCGTCTGCTGCAGATTGCAAATGACAAGGGGCTGCTCCTCCGTTGCCTCCACCTCGTGCACTTCTTCTCTTCTTGCACTGTTCTGCTCGGGCTCATCATCTTCCACGAGCTGCGTATCTCCTAACCCTTGGGTTCCCTGCTCTGTGTTTTCCTCTTCCTCCAATGTCATGTCCAACATCCGTTGGAAACGAGTGTCAGCCACTGTTTCCTCTTCTTCCTCTTGTCGGCCAGCCCTGGATGCATTGACGCTTATACTATTTGATTCTCGGATGTTGGGTTGATCCACCTCCTCAAGCTCCCGCTCTTCACCCAATCCTGCCCTCTGATCAACAAATAATGAAATCACTCTCAAACTCGAAGACTGAGTTTGTGAGTGCATAGGTGATGCTTGTTCCATCCTCAACGGTATCGGCTGGGTTGGTACTTCTACTTGTGCTTCCAGTGTTTGAGCAACCTGTTTTCCCCTTCTCACCAATAGCGGCCTTGGGTCACCCATCAAGCTATAAGTAAGGGCGATCGATCTGCTCTTAAGTCTGCATACATGTCTATCGACCCAAGCCCTTGTGAAAGTCAACACCGGAATAGAGAGCGTGTCCAAGTCCATGATTTCTGGCTCGGACCAATCTGGTGGTGGGACCGAAGTATCCCTGACTGAACCATAGTCGGGTTGCATAACGTTGACATCCTCTTCTACCTGGTCGGGAACTGGAATGATCTCACATTCCCTGATCAATTTGAGGGGAAGCCTGGAAAACATCCTTTTCCTTATCTCAACCTCATCAACAACATTTGCCCAAAAGTCCTCAATGTGGGTCTTGTGTCGGTACTCGACGTTCTGTATCATTCGGATGTTTCTGTAAGGATCGAAATCCTGTCTGCTTGTGTGATACGATAGATGATAGAATTGCAGCTCATCCTCTGCCTCTCGAGCTGCCTGCAAGGAGGGACACACCTCAGTGGAATTTCCCATGGCGATAGGAAAGTCAAGCCCACCCTTCTTCTTCTTTTTCTGAATCTTATCATATGCGATCAACTGCCTAGATATTTCCAGCATTATAATGTGATCGGTGGGGTACCTCGGTAGCCGGTATGGATATGAAGTGAACCCCTGCAGCCTAATGTAAGTGAATTTCGGAAATTGGATGAGCCAATATCCGTATTCCTCTATCAATGCTTGTGCCTCTTTGGATACTCTTTGCTGCGTTCTCCGCTGAAGGGTCCTCGTGATGTGCATTGTGAATGCATCATTAGCCCGTTTGTAACTGGCAGGGTTAGCTAGATGCAACTGTGTGCAGGCCTCATGGATTTTGAACTGATCAGGTGCACAGCCTATCGGCTCCTTGTATGTAATCCCTCGATACTTGGTCATTCTTGCCAGCATATATATCACATACGAGCTCATGTAAAAGGTTTTCGTCCCCCTCAGGCTTCTGAACTGCTCATCTATGTTATCACTGATCATTCTTGCCCAGTCAATACATTCCTTTCCCTCCAATATGATCTCGATGAAGTAGAACATCCATGGCTCGAAGAAGTAGGCTTGTGCACTCCCATTTACTCGGCTCAGCATCATCATCAAGTCGCAGTATTCCTGTTTTACATCTTCGGCAATTATCTGCTTTGGGAGTCTAGTGCGAGGTGGCTTTGGCTTTTGCATCCAAACTCTGTTGATGACCATAGCAACCCTCTCGAAGGAGGTGGAGTACATTTTATCCGCCCTCTCCTTTGATCTGTAGAGCATCTTTTCGGCAGTAGGAATCCCAAGTGCCTCTCCGATGGCATCTAGAGTGAAGTTGGCAAACAATTTGCCATCCGGCGAGACAATAGTTCTACGCTCCGGCTTGTAGTGGTTCGCACACTCCATAATTAGCTCCGGGCACTGAATTGCTGGTGGAAAACCAGCGGCTGCATAGATACCACTCTTCATGATGTTATGTGCCGTGACTGATGGTTGATGGCCTCCCAGTCCGTACATCCTAGACTTGAGTGCATTTAGATTAAATGACCCGAGGTTGGTGTCACTTAACCCTGCCAGCTTTGAAACAATTGCCGATTTTGGGAGAAATGACTTGGCGAGCCTTTTGATCATTGCCTGCCGGGATGAGCTAGCCTTGGCCGTTTCAGTGTTTGCAGCTCTGCCTGCGGCTTTGCTTGTTCCAGCAACATCCTTTGCTCCAGCCATTTGCAAAATAAAATAGAATAACAATAAGCTAGGCTGCAGATTTTTAATAAAATAAATAGCCTTCGAGGTGACTGCGAACGTGGAGATAGCCTGTGAAAATAAAATTCTTCAGCATAATTATCTAACTCCAAACCTGAAACTGTATAAAAGCTTTGAGCTTATAAAGAAGCTTCCAGCAACTGCACTTCTGACTAGCGAAGAAAATCACAGCCAACTACTAACTTTCAGCAATGTGGTTATTTCCTCAGCACAAAATAAATTAAATCTTTCTCCTCAAATTCTGTCAACCTCAGCAACCTTCAATTTCTTCTCAGCAACTAACTTTCAGCAGCTTGAATAAATAAAATCTGCAGCAAGCTTCAACTTTCGTGCAACTTCAATATTCAGCAACTTCAACTTCGAAAAATGTGAGGAGAAATGAGAGAAGAGACTGCTTAAATAATTCTTCTCGCAGAATCCTGCCAAGTAATGCTGGGGCTATTTTTAGTACCTTCATCAATTCTCCACTCTCTTCGTTCGGAATCTTCTAATTCAAGCGCAGTAGTGGGCTAGTCGTCAGCTAGTCATTATGGCAGTTGCCATTAATAATGATTCCTTCCTTGTAAAAAAATGGGAATTTTTCCTCTTGGTCTGCCAGTTAACTCTTGGTGATTTAAACAATTGTGAGAAAAATCACTTGATTCGGTTTAAAATCCCACTTTAAAATCTCGCAACGTTTCAATTGAATTCAACTCGAAAAATTCGTGGGAGTTGTAAATTTATTTCCAACTTTTAAAATGACTGTCATTTAAATCCTCGATTTCGTAAAATTTGCCTTAGACATTTTAAATTCTCTTTGAAATACTTAACTTCGGATGATCTAAAATCACTCGCCCGCTCGAAATAATTCATCCTCCGAGATTTGATTTCCGTTAGGAAAATAATCTAGGCGAAGCGAAATTCCTCCAAAAATATTTAAAATTTCCCTTAGGAAATTAATTTTAAACTCTGTTAACTCATGGGTGCATTTTAAAGAGGTTCATTTAATTTTCCACTTGACCCTTGGAAAATATTCACCAATTGTTAATTCTCCCTTTGAAAAAAATTCCATCACTTGGCCCACTTTATTTAAATGTCTCTGGAAAATCACCTCCAATTCATATCAAGGCGTCTTTTCTCCAGTGAAATATTTATCTCACTTGGAAAATATTTCAAACATCTTCATACTTCTGGCGTACTTAACCCCTTGGTATTTTATTTTATTTATTTAATTAAAAATCTCCATGCTCTTTTTTAAAAAAAAATCTCATCCTTTCATGGGCACAAAAGAGAGGGTGAGCTTCCATTTGCAACGCCTTAGCATTTTTCTTCAAGGCTTTCACTCACCTTTGGGTGCATTTCATAGGTTGCACTTTCATCTTCATGCCTTAGACGTTTTATCAATCATCACCTTCCTTTTACCTTGAGGGCGCAAATAGGCATGTCAACTTCCAATTTTATTTTGACTTAGGCACATTTCAGCTAGGCAAATTTCAATTTCATGAAGTGGGCGCATTTCATACCCTCAACTTCTATCTTCAACACTTAGAGGAATTTTCATCACCACTTACCTTGAGGGCGCATTTTGCCATGTCAGCTTCCACTTTTGCCTTAGGCGTTTTTTAGCCTCCAATAACCTTAGGCGCATTTTCACTAGCATGCTTCCATTTTTGTTGCCTTAGGAAATTTCAAGGCTCTTCCTTAAGGTGGGCGCATTTCATACCTTCTACTTTCATTTTGTGACTTAGACAATTTTCAAAGTCTTCTATAACCTTGGGCGCAAATGAGGTAATGTGCTTTCATGTGAGGGCGCATTTCCACCCCTCTACTTTCATTTCAATGCCTTAGGCATTTTTTTTTTACTTAACCCCTTGTTCCTTGGGCGCATATTAGAGGTGAGACTTTCATTATTCATCATGGGCGCATTTTAGATGTTGAACTTTCAGTTTCACACTTAGTCGCATTTTGAAGGTGACCCTCTTGAAGTTTCCATGCCTTAGAGTATTTTGAAAGTCTCCCTCTTGAAGGTGGGTGCATTTTGACCCTTATGCTTTTGTTTTGAATGCCTTAGAATATTTTTGAAGACTTCCTTCCTAAGGTGGGCGCATTTCAGCCTTTGAACTTTCATTTTATACTTAGAAAATTTTCAAACACTTAGAATTTTGCTTGAGAGCGCATTTGAGAGGTGAGACTTTGATTTTTCATCATGGGCGCATTTTGCCTAGGAAGCTTTCATTTTTGCGTTAGGCGTTTTTTTGCCAACCCCTCAACTTACCTTGGGCGCATTTAGCCTGTGTGGCTCCTATTCCGTGCCTTAGAATTTTTTTTCCAACATTTTCAATATTCTTTCAAGGTGAGGGCGCATTTGAGAGGGTGAACTTTCATTTTCCATACTTAGACAAATTTCCATGCCTCTGCCGGATCTTGATCTCACATTCCATTTTTAGTAAGTATTTGCTTTTCTGACTTCCATGACTCCGTTTGGCACGAAAATTTCACCATATGACCCTCTTTGCCTTGTGAACCTGTTTTGCCAGTCCCACATGTCAGCCTGCTATTTATAGCCACCTGCTATTTATAGTAAGCCCTTGATTTCCTTGACTTCCTCAATTCCGTTTGACTTGAAACTTGCAACGCTTGATCCTGATAACTTGAGTGTTGCTCTGATGCCAACCTCGGGTGCAGACCTGCTATTTATAGCCGTGCCCTGACTTACTAAAAATAGTAAGTTCTCCGATTTTGCTCAAATTTTGCCAGCAGGTGCCTTGAAGTATGCTGACATGGGTGGGGTACTCCGTTTTGACTATTTTTGGATTTCACCCCCTATAAAAGTGGAAACCCTAATTTGACTTGCATGTATCCCGAACGGTCTTCGCTTGACTTCGTTCCTTCTGCATGTCGTTCTGCTTGCTGAACTGAAGTGTTGGGTGGCTGGGGTGAAACTGCTATTTATAGAAACTTCTTGAAAAGTGATCAATCCACTGCCCGATGATTTTGCATGTCATATTGCCCGTGGGATCTCAAGAAACCCAGAAAAACCCAGAAAGCTGGTCTGCATGCATGCACTGGCTAAAAATAGTAAGTCCTCGAAATTTGATCAATTTTGCTTGCATGTCACACTGTTGCGTAGCTCTTGAAAAACCCAGAAGGAATATCCGGACATGCGTTAGAGAACTCCGCATGCAAACCCTAAAAATAGCCTCCTAAGGCTGAACTTTGAAAGTGGTCGTCTCGGTTTGCATGTTACATCGCTGCGAAGGTTTCGAGAAACCCAGAAGTAATCTCCGGACATGCAATGAAGAATCATATGTTTGACCCCTGAAAATGGCTCCTGAAGCCCGAGCTGCTAAAAATAGCAAATTGTCCGATCTGGCTCAAAATTTACGTGCAAGCAGCTTGATGTTACCTGGATGTGTTAAAGCTGACAGAATTCTCAAAATTTCGATAAAATGGTCCCAAATTGAATACTTACTAAAAATAGCAAGTTGCCGGAATACAGTGAAAATTTAATGGGACCCTGCTGGAAGCCTTGTGATTGCTGTACTAAGCTCAGATTTCAATTTGATAACCTGGTTTGACCCTAAATAAGCCTGAAGGATGAAAACCCTAATTACATAGACTTAACCAATACTTCAACCTGGGTCAAACGATAGGACGTCCCTGGAAGGACCAGAGATAGAGAGAGAGACGCACTAACCAAAGCCAAACGACCAGAATGGAGCAAAATTTAGGGGGTCCCCATCTGTATGGGGTGATGTGTGAAAAGGTCACAACAATGACCATATGATATATCCTTGAGCAGTTCATACTTGGAACCGTATAGGATAATGAATAGTAGGTATTACCACATGGCGTATGATGAATTGGTGAAAATTGTTGTCCAATGATGGATGAAGGAGAGGCATACAACATGCAGGTGTGTATTGGTTGTATGGTGTATATGCCAACGCCATTGATCAACAACTTTGAGTTGTATGGTTGCAGGGAGCTATATGATTGAGGCACAACTAGGCCTTACGGTGAAAACAAAGGGGATTGTATGGTTTGCAAAGGGAGTCGTACAAGAGGGAAAGACACTAGCTGTATGGTGGTAAAATAAGGTGGTTAAATAGTTATTTTTTCAAACTTTAACTTTTATTGTTTTCACTATTTTTTGTTCTTCCCATGTGGGGCCCACTTGGTCCTTTGCGCTTTGATTGAACAATTTTTTTGTCTGATATTTTTCCCTTTTCCATTATTTTGCTATGAATTTGATTTGTCTTGACAACAAGTATCCATATGCACTAGATTAAATATTTGACTGTTAGTACTTTGAGATGTACCTCCATTAATTCTGTGATCTTCAATAAGGTCATGTGCCTTTGCTGGAATTGAAAATGTTATCTTTTGCAAACCTTGTACTACATCCAACACTCATAAATTGTCCAACTTTTTTCTGATCTTTGTAGCTTCAATAAAATTATAGTTCGACGAAAATACTTCAATATCCTCCATTTGCTAGTGCAATAGGCCACCGAGAGAATTTGTTTCATTCTTTGAACACGATTGTAATTCCAAAATTCCTTCATCATTCAGTTCTATCAAACCCTGATTTTGCTTCTTTATCCATTCTTTGGAGTTTGAATTTTATGAATTTGAGGAAGCTACTTCCTCATTGACTCCTTAGTTCTTCTAATTGATTATATACTTTTGACCCTGGTTTTCAATGGAGATTGTATTCTTTTTTTAGTTGTGATTAGCTTTGGCTGCTACTAGCCAACTTTCGTCCATAAAGAAATGACCACAAAATAAAACTAAAAAATGCTTGGGTTTCAATAATTCAAGTACCTTAATACCTTGTTGATCTCTGTCCACCATTGAAAAGTTGGAGGCCAAATGGTCAACTTTCCCAAACTTCTCTAAGCATCTTTCGGAAGTACGTTCACACTAGATCCGCTATCAACAATTGTATTGGTTAGATTCCTTCCAAGGATCTACATATTCACCTTTGCTGGTTTCTTTGTCGTGTTAATTGTTAGTAGCATTGGATCAATCACTTGGGTCACCTAACAATAGATGTTCAACTATTGTGTCTTCATTTTCACCATATTCTAGATGGGTTGTAGCATGCTCTGTCTCATTGTTCCTCAATACAATAGCCTTTCAAAGTTCAGGAATACTATGTAATAAATCCTCTACTTTAACTGGTATGGTAGTTTGAAGTACTTGCATTGTAATATTTGTATTGGATTGTAATTGATTTGTTATTGTACTTGAATTTTCATTTTAGTGGCATCAATCATTAGCCATAGCATTTTCCATTTCAGCTCTTGCTTCATGAAGCCTTTCTTTTTATGAATGTGGGTCTAGGTACACAACCTTATTTGCTTGGGCAGGAGTAATGACCAATACTTCATTATGTCTTCAATTATGTTGACATTGGCCTTTTGCTTTAGACATCTAATGTTTCTGTTGACGTGCTTTTTATGACGACATCAACACAGAATAAAATGTCCAACGGTCACTCTATTCTCTCTTGATCAAAGTATCCCGCATGCTAAGATTGCATGAAAGTTCATGCGTTCAACTCCAAGGTTCCTTTTATCGCAAATAGACTCAGTTGGCTGATGTGAATATGCTGGGTATTCAAGGGGACTTACGTAGTTGTTCGATTTTGTGAAGCAGTTAAGACATGAATTATTTGACAATATTGCTCAGATTCCTAAGTTAACCGAGAAAATACTGAATTGAAAAGGAGAAGGGGTAGAAATTCTACAATCTATTTCTAAAAAGTGGAATGTGAGGATTAGCTTCAACAATCTTCAAACCAAACTTTGTTTCGCCTCCCCTTTGGACAACTCTGACAAAGTTGGTGCAATCTTCAAAGGATGAATAAGGTATTCAAATTATGATTCAACATGCACACCCCATCACAATGATGCAAGTGAACACATACGAATCACAATCGAAGTTAAGTACTGAAATTCCAGCTGACCACGCAGGGCAGACTTACCGTCAGCAAGCCCGCTAGTGGTATGGATAGAGGAAGCCTTGTCCAAACTAAACACCACACTCCACAACTAACGACTACTTGCATGAAATAAAATTCTATTTTACTTTAATCTACCCTGAATTGGAAAGATGAAATGGCCTTGCTAGCTACTCATAACCAAGAAGAAATCACCAAGCAATGAAACTCTTTGTATTATGAAAAGTGTTCACAACAACCGTTTACAAAACTTTCAAAGGAAAGTCTTTTTCCCTCCTCAATCTAAGCTAACTTCTAAGCTAAGTGCTATGTGCCTTCTACTTTCTAGCTCTGATTCAACTCTTGATCCAATGTCTAATAGATTACAAATGAGGGGGGATGCCCCTTTTATAATAAGTCCAATTCAGTGGACGGTTCAGATATGATTACAATAAAGGGCTCAGATTGAGCCACCTATGCCCGAATTAGGGTTTTTGCCCTAAAAACCGCCATTGAGAGGAGTGGGCAATAAATGCACAGAATATTCTCCACTCCTCTGCAGGAACCATAATGAGCAATTAATGCCCATCACCATCTTCTAGAAGATTCTCGTCCAACAGAGCGTTCCCACTATCCTTCTCCTGAACAGCAAACTCGATCAGACGGGCCAACACTGCCTCAACCTCCTGAACCAAAATTGGTGGAATATGGTTGAGCTGAAATTCCAAGACCGCTATCGTCTGCCCATGCCGAGTGTAAGACTTTCTCCATGCTGCCAAGGCGTCTTGGGTATTCTGAATTATACTAGAGAAAGTGGAGACATTCTCAAAATCATCCTGGACCAGTGACCTTGCAGCTGAGAAGAATGGAGCCAATTTGTCCCTCAACCCATTAGCAGTTATTTCCTCTGGAGCTAACCTTCTAGCAAATATGGCCTCTAGTGTATTAAGAACTCCCTCCAAGATGTTGCCCATTGCCTTCCTGATTCTGGTCGAATCTGCCTTTGCCACATCATGAAACCCATGGCCTGTGACCACCGAGGAGTACCAACTGTTGAAATCATACCTGTCACCATCTTGAATCACACCTCCATCTATCAAGGTCTGTAGAGGTATATGCATCAAAGCTCCTAGACGAAGAACAGTCTTCGTCTGATAGATGCGGGTATCGCCCCAGGCTTGATCCACCACATCTATGCGTGCCAAGATATTCGAGGCCTGCTAATAAGCATCGGCGAGGTCCTCCATAAATTTTTCTGTATCAGCCCGAACATGGCTGACCCATTTGTCTGCCTCCGTCTCCATCTTCTTTAAGTCCTCCAAGCCAATAACCGACTCCCTCAGAAGCTTAGGTGGGAGTTCTACTGCTGGGTCTGCCTGCTCACCTGGACGCGCTAGACTTTGCACATATCCAATCAAGGTTTTGTGCTCCTTCTTTAACTTCTTATACTTCCCTTCTATTCTGAGCAACTGGTCTTTCAGCGCCTGATAGGAGTTATCAAACTCCTCGACAATTTGGGCTCCCGTAGGACGACCCGACTCTACGGTGGTGATCACATAGTTTTCGGGCCTCTCCTCGGCTCAATCATACTCCTCCCTTGGGACAACAACTTGGAGTGTGCGGGAGCCTGACTCGTCAGTCGAAATCTTCGAGAATTTCCTGGCTCTCTTCTTTTCTGGAGGTGCACTAATCCTTTTGAGGAATTCCTCCATCTCAATGGCTAGAGCTGTATCATCCTCAGGCTCTCTTCTCATTCTATCCGTGAGCCAATCCGGCACTGTTTGCTGTGGATTGCAAGTGACGAGGGGCTGTTCCTCCGTTGCTTCCACTTCGTATACTTCTTCCCTTCTTACATTGTTCTGCTCGGGCTCATCTGTCTCCACGAGCTGAGTATCTCCAGACCCTTGGGTCCCTTGTTCTGTGTTTCCTTCCTCCTCCAACGCAGTATCCAGCATCTGCTGGAAACGAGTGTCGGCCACTGTTTCCTCTTCCTCTTCTTGTCGGCCACCCCTGGATGCATTGATACTTATACTATCTGATTCTCAGATGTTGGGCTAGTCAACCTCCTCCAGTTCTCGCTCCTCATCCAACCTTGCCCTCTGATCAGCAAATAGTGAGATTTCTCTCGAACTCGAAGATTGAGTTTGCGAGTGTGCAGGTGATGCTTGTTCCATCCTCAACGGTATTGGCTGGGTCGGCGTTTCCTCTCGTGCCTCTGCAGCTTGGGCAATCTGTTTTCCTTTTCTCACTGTTATGGGCCTTCGATCGCCCATCAAGTCATAAGTAAGAGCCATTGATCTGCTCTTGAGTTTGCATACGTGTCTATCGACCCAAGCCCTCGTGAAAGTCATCACCGGTATAGAGAGCGTGTCCAAGTCCATGATCTCAGGCTCGGACCAATCAGGTGGCGGGACCGGAGTATCTCTCACTGACCCATAATCAGGCTGTATAACATTGACATCTTCCTCCACCTGGTCAGGAACTGGGATGAGCTCACACTCCCTGATCAACTTGAGGGGAAGCCTAGTAAACATCCTCTTTCTTATTTCAACCTCATCAACAACATTTGCCCAAAAGTCCTCAATGTGGGCCTTGTGCCGGTACTCAACGTTCTGTATCATTCAGATGTTTCTGTAAGGATTGAAATCCTGCCTGCCCGTGTGATACGAGAGATGAAAGAACTACAACTCATCCTCTGCTTCTCGAGCTGCCTGCAAGGAGGGACACACCTCGATGGAATTTCCCATGGCAATAGGAAAATCAAGTCCACCCTTCTTCTTTTTCTGAATCCTATTATAGGCGATCAGCTGCCTAGATACTTCCAGCATTACAATGTGATCGGTGGGGTACCTTGGTAGCCGGTATGGATATGAAGTGAACCCCTGCAGCCTAATGTAAGTGAATTTCGGAAATTGGATGAGCCAATATCCGTATTCCTCTATCAATGCCTGTGCCTCTTTTGATATTCTTTGCTGCGTTCTCTGTTGAAGGGTCCTCGTGATATGCATTGTGAATGCATCATTAGCCCGCTTGTAGCTGGCAGGGTTGGTCAAATGTAATTGCGT
This sequence comes from Sequoiadendron giganteum, assembly GCA_007115665.2. NCBI lineage: Eukaryota > Viridiplantae > Streptophyta > Pinopsida > Cupressales > Cupressaceae > Sequoiadendron > Sequoiadendron giganteum. The sequence continues at coordinate 572,077,766 of CM021106.1, read as the reverse complement.
GCATGCCTCATGGATCTTGAACTGATCAGGTCCACTGCCTATTGGCTCCTTGTATGTAATCCCTCGGTACTTGGTCATTCTTGCCAGCATATATATCACATACGAGCTCATGTAAAAGGTTTTCGTCCTCCTCAGGCTCCTGAATTGTTCATCTATGTTATCACTAATCATTCTTGCCCAGTCAACACACTCCTTTCCCTCCATGATGATCTCGATGAAGTAGAACATCCAAGGCTCGAAGAAGTAGGCCTGCGCACTCCCATTTATTCGACTAAGCATCATGATCAAGTCGTAGTACTCTTGTTTCACGTCCTCGGCAATTATCTGCTTCGGGAGTTTAGTGCGGGGTGGCTTCGGCTTCTGCATCCAGACTCTGTTGATGATTGCAACAACCCTTTCGAACGAGGAGTAGTACATTTTATCTGCCCTCTCTTTTGATTTGTGCAGCATTCTCTCGGAAGTAGGAATCCTGAATGCCTCTCCGATAGCATTTGGCGTGAAGTTGGCAAGCAATTTGCCATCTGGAGAGACAATGGTTCTACGCTCTGGCTTGTAGTAATTCGCACACTCCATGATTAGCTCTGGGCACTGAATTGCTGGTGGAAAACCGGCGGCTGCGTAGATACCACTTTTCATGATGTTATGTGCCGTGACTGACGGTTGATGGCCTCCCAGTCCGTACATCCTTGACTTGAGCGTGTTTAGATTAAATGAACCGAGGTTGGTGTCGTTTAATCCCGCCAACTTCGAAGTAATTGCCGACTTTGGAAGAAATGACTTAGCGAGCCTTTTGATCATTGCCTGCCGGGATGAGCTAGCCTTGCCCGCTTCAGTGTTTGTAGCTCTGCCTGCAGCTCTACTTGTTCCTGCAACATCCTTTGCTCCGGCCATCTGCAAAATAGAATAACAATAAGCTAGATTGCGGATTTTTAATAAAATAAAACAATTTCCGAGACGGTTGTGGATATGGAGTTAGCTTTGAAAATAAAATCTCTCAGCATAAATTTCTAACTCCAAACCTCAAACTGTATAAAAACTCTGAGCTTTAAAAGAAGCTTTCAGCAACTTCACTTCCGACTGGCGAAGAAAATCGCAGCAAACCAATAACTTTCAGCAATGTGAACAATTTTCTCAGCACAAATAATTCGAATTCTCTTGACCACACTTTGTTGACTTCGGAAATTTTAGAAGAAATAAAGAGATTGCTGCAATATGAAATTTCGAATTTCTTCTCAACTTAAACAGCAATCAACTTCCTCAGCACTTCGACTTTCAGCAGTTTTGAAAATAAAGATCTCCAGAGAAAAATAAATCTCCAGCAACTCCAGAAATCTGCAGCAACTCCAACAACTTGGAAATAAAGTTTTAGCTCTCCAGCATACAATTTCGAAAATTGCAGCAACACACCTTCAGCCTTTCGGAAAGAAAACTCTCAGCAACTTGGAAATAAAATTCCTCCAGCAACTTCGACTTAGAAAGTAAAACTGAAACTCACTCTCAGCAACCTCAAAAATATTTCAATCTCTCACAAAATTCCTCACTTCAACAATTCCAAGCTCTTCAAAACGTGTGAAGAAATGAAAGAAATGAAGTTGTTTAAATAACTCTTCGTGAAGAATCCTGCTAAGTTTTGCTGGAGCTATTTTTAGCACCTTCATTAATTCGCCACTCTCTTCTCTCAGAATCTTCTAATTCAAGTGCAGTAGTGGGCTAGTCGTCAGTCAGTCATTATGGCAGTTGCCATTAATGAAGATTCTTTCCTTGCAAAAATTCGAATTTTTCCCTTTAGTCAGCCAGTTAACTCTTGGTGATTTAAACAACTCGCGAGAAAATCACTTGACTTGATTGAAAATTCCATTTTAAAATTCTCGCAGTGTTTAATTAAATTCAACTCAAAAAATTCGTGGGAGTTGTAAATTTATTTTCAATCTGTTAAAATGTCTGCCATTTAAATCTTCAATTTCATGAAATTTGCCTTAGACATTTTAAATTTTCTCTCTTTAAAATATTCAACTCCGGGCGATTTAAAATCACTTGCTTGCTCAAAATAATTCATCCTTTGAGATTTAATTTTCGTTGGGAAAATAATCTAGGCAAAACGAATTTCCTCTGAAAATATTAAAATTTCCCTTAGGAAATTAATTTTTAACTCTGTCAACCCATGGGTGCCTTTTAAACGGGTTCATTTAATTTTTTTACTTGGGAAATATTTCATCAATTGTTTCCAACTTCGCTTAAATGTTCATCCATATCCAAGGGATGTTTTCCTCTAGTGAAATATTTATTTCACTTAGAAAATATTTCTAACATTTTCTTCCTTGGCGCACTTGGTCTCACTCAAAATTAAATTCCCACGCCTTAAGGCAAATTTTTTAATTTCCACTTCAACTTGGGCGCATTTTGGAGGGTGAACTTTCATTTTGCCTTGGACGTTTTTAAAGCCTTCATTCATCCTTGACTTGGGCGCGAATACTACCTCCAGCTTTTGTTTCCATGCCTTAGAAATTTTCATCTGTTCTTCTTCTTGAGGGCGCATTTAACATAGCCCACTTTCATTTCGCCATGCCTTGGTATATTTTTCATCTCCTTGTTTCCAACTTGGGCGCATTTAGGCATGTCCACTTTGATTTTGTGCCTTAGAAATTTCCAAGTTTCTCATTCCTCCTTGGGCGCAAATGGCATATGCTACTCATATTTCGTGCCTTAGACGTTTTAAGTCTCCAACAACCTTGGGCGCATTCACATGTGGGAGCTTTTATTTCTCATGCCTTAGGCGCATTTTAAGCCTTCCCATTTACCTTGGGTGCATTTGACCTCTTCAACTTTCACCTTTGACACTTAGAAGAATTTCCCACCACCATTTACCTTGAGGGCGCATTTTGCCATGGCTACTTTCATTCTCATACTTAGGCGTTTTTAGCCTTCCCATTGCCTTGGGTGCGTTTACCATGGTAAGCTTCTGTTTTGAGGGTGCAAATGGGGGTGGCTGCTTTTGTTTTTGCCTTAGAATATTTTCTAAGTCACTTCACAAGGTTGGGCGCATTTACCATGGGCTACTTCCATTTGAACACTTAGAAACTTTTTGACTTGCTTTCTCTACTTCAAGGTGGGCGCATTTAGCTAGGCGAGCTTTCAATTCCAATGACTTAGAAATTTTGAAGGGTCTTCACTTTACCTTGGGCGCAAATCAACCCATGGGCTTTCATTTTTCACACTTAGAATATTTAGACGCCATTTCTCCTGCCTTAGAACATTTTCTAAGTGTTTATCCCCTCTTTATTCCCTTAGGCGCATTTTAGAAGGCTTACTTTTATGTAAGGGCGCATTTAACCTCCTTGGCTTCCACTCCATGCCTCAAAAAATTTCAAGAAGCTTCCATCCCATGGTGGGCGCATTTTACCCTTGGAACTTTTATTTTGAACGCCTTAAAAACTTTCATGCTAACCTCTCCATGGTGGGCGCATTTTGTATGCTCAACTTTGATTTTTTTTGTACTTAGAAAATTTTCAAGTTTGATTTCCTTGAGGTGGGCGCCTTTTTGAGCTCTTGCTTTTATTTTCCCACACTTAGAAATTTTCCATGCCTCTGCCTGCCCTTGCTTTTGCATTCTATTTTTAGCAAGTTGTGCTATTTTTAGCAGGTCCTTAATTTTCAACTTCTACAGCTCCGTTTTGCTTGAAAATTTCACCATCTGATCTTCTTTGCCTTGTGAACCTATTTTGACAGTTCTCTGCCCTGACCTGCTATTTATAGCCACCTTCTATTTATAGTAAGTTCTTGACTTTCTGACTTCAGTAGCTCCATTTGACTTGAAACTTGCTATGCTTGATCCTGATAACTTGAGTGTCGTGCTCATGCCAACCTCGGGTGCAAACCTGCTATTTATAGCCGTGCCCTGACTTACTAAAAATAGTAAGTTCTCCGATTCCGCTCAAATTTTGCCAGCAGGTACCTTGAAGTATGCTGATATTGGTGGGGTACTTCATTCTGACAATTTTTGGATTTCATCCCCTATAAAAGTGGAAACCCTAATTTGACTTGCATGTATCCCGAACGGTCTCCGTTTGACTTTGTTTCTTCTGCATGTCGCTCTGTATGCTGAACTGAAGTGTTGGGTGGCTGGGGTGAAACTGCTATTTATAGAAACTTCTTGAAAAGTGACCCATCCATTGCCAGATGATTTTGCATGTCATATTGCCTGTGGGATCCCAAGAAACCCAGAAAAACCCAGAAAACTGGTCTGCATGCGAGCACTGGCTAAAAATCGTAAGTCCTTGAAACTTGATCTTCTTCGCTTGCATGTCACACTGTTGCGAAGTTCTCGAAAAACCCAGAAGGAATATTCGGACATGCGTTAGAGATCTATGCATGCAAACCCTAAAAATAGCCTCCGAAGGCTGAACTCTGAAAGTGATCGTCTCGGTTTGCATGTTATATCGTTGTGAAGGTTTCGAGAAACCCAAAAGTAATCTACATGCATTGAAAAATCACATGTGCAAACCTTGAAAATGGCTCTTGAAGCCTGAACTGCCAAAAATAGCAGGTGGTTTGATCTTGCTCAAAATTTACGTGCAAGCAACTAATAGTTACCCGGATGTGGTGGAATAGGCAAAATTCCAAAATCCTGCTGAAACAGTCCTTGATTGAGTACTTACTATAAATAGTAAGTTGTCAGAATTCAATGAAAATTCAGTGGGACTTTGTTGGATGCCTTGTAACTGCAGTACTAAGCTCAGATTCCAATTTGATAACCTGGTTTGACCTTAAAAAGCCTGAAGGATAGAAAACCCTAATTTCACAGACTTAATCAATATTTTAACCTAGGTCAAACGATGGGACATCCCCAAAAAGATAGAAGGACCAGAGAGAGAGAGAGACGCAAAGCCAAAAGACCAGAATGGAGCAAAATTTAGGGGGGTCCCCATTTGAATGGGGTGATGTGTGAAAAAGGTCACAACAGTTTCCATGTTCTTTAGGTCCACACCATTTGCATAATAGTTGCAATTTGTCTTGCTTGTGTTGGTAGTCTCTCAGAAAGTGACCCCTTCACTACATTGTTGCATTGTATGATCAAACATCCTTTGGGATCGTACTGCATTTGATTTCAACCTCCTCTTTGATTTTAATAACTATTGGAGATGCGTTTTGTGGCTTTGGTTGAGTGGATTGTTCTCCCTGTGTAAAGAGTACTTGTGTACTCCTGGTCTTCAAATTATATGGGCACTCTTTTATTGAATTACCCATAACTTGGCAAATCTCACAATTTTTTTTTTCTAGGAGAATTACCATTGGCGTGACCTTCACTTTTGCACTTAGTACACCATAGTTCATTAGTTTCTTTTTCTGCCTTCAATTCTTTCATTATTCGAAGCATGTCCCAGAGCGCTTGTACCGTTCCTGATTCACTGTCATTGTTGTCATCCAAACTTCCATCTTCTGTTTTTCTTTTACCATGGGAGGACATTTTGTCTTCACTTTCTATGTCTATTGCTTGATTGTAGGCTTTTGCATAGAAAGAGGGTGGTACCACCTTCATCTTTTGTACTCAATGACAAAAGTAGACCTTCAATGAACCATCTTTTTTGAGACAGCCGTCCGTTTTTTTATAAACTTTACAAGCAATTCTTTAAGTCTATGATTATAAGCTTGTTCGTTTTTGTGCTTACCTTGTTTTGTATTGTACATTTCTGCTACCATTTCAATATCATCATGAAGCAGCCTAAACTCTTCTTTGAAGGCCTTCTTTCATCTCTCCCATGTGTTTTGAGAGGCTTGATCAATTTTTGTGTACCGGTCAATTGCTACACCTTGCAAGGTGGCTAGAAAAATCCGTAGTCAAATTGTCTTATCATATTGCCCATTTTCTGTCCAAATTGTTTCACAAGTTTTATAGTGCCTCACAGGATCCTCTGAACCATTGCTTTTAAGATTGAGTAACTCTTGCTTTTCTACAATATAGCTTACCATGTTTTTGTTCTAATGCAAACCAAGCGATTGGAATTTTCTTGCTAGGGAGTTTTGATTCAGACGTTTTGATGCTTCTCTCGCACTCTCAGCCACGTAGGAATCCTCTACCCTTCCCTTAGCTTCTGCGTTCTATGCACTTGTGTCACCTTCAAATTTTCTTTTCTACACCCTTGGCTTGGCTTCTTCTCCTTCAATTAACTACCTTTCAATGCCTCAAAGGTTACTCCTGTACACTTTTGTGAAGGAATTTGATTGTCTCCCAACTTACATTGTCTAGAGAAGGTTGTCTTGAGTTTTCCATTTGGTTGGAAAGATTGACCCACAATTCGTTAGGTAGTGGTAAGGGCTTGGCTATCTCCTCCCACTCTCCTTTCGCATGTTGTCTTGTAGTGGAAATGTTCTTGTTTCTCTGATCACGTCTCTATCTTTAACTTTGTTCTCAGAATGGGCTCTGACTTGGGTTTTTTCGGTTATTTCTTGTAGCCTTCTTCTCCATTCTCTTTGCTTTATGATCCTTAAAGATTGCTTGACCTCTTGGTCTTGACCACCTTGTGGTCTCTTCTTGCCTTTATTGAGGTCTAAGGGCATGAATATCTCAAATTTGATCCAATCTCTTTTAAGGCAACAATGCCAATGTTTACTCTCATGTCTGATAAATTGAATACTTTAAATAGTGAACATAATTAATAATATAGTTCCACAAGGTTTCATGATGGGGGGGCATGGGGATGGGTTTTAGGGATGGGGGGACCAAGGGTTTAAGTTTGGGGATAGCGGGGAGATGATGGTGGGGTGGAGGTGCAGAGGCAGCGTTGAAATACATATAGTTACAAATATTTATAAGAATAACAAAGGAAACTTTGGCAAACAAGTAAAACATAGAAACTACTAAACTTTGAAGTGAACATTAACAATTTAACATTGAATAATGAAAATGTTGAATTCAAAATTTATATTATATTCAAGATTTCATAATGATGATTACAATAAGTACAATGATGATTACAAATGTTCAACATAACAAAATGGAGTGAAGTGAGGCCTCTAATCATCCCCAAACTCATCACTAGAATCGTTGGACTCCACATGGTCAAGCTCCTCCATACTAGTACCAACCAGCCTTGTCTATGTCGCATCCCCATCAATTTGCGTCGCTTCTCTGGCTCTACATCCAACCGCAATCTTGGACTCTCCTTTGTAATGTCCCTTACCCGGTTTGCCCTAGAATTCGCTTGTAGATTAGGTTTAGGGTTTCTTCTTCCCAAATGAATGTTCTCTCTAATGAAATAATCCTGGATTGGAATTTGTATTCACCATATTAACAACATATCTGTTAGCATAAATATCTAGATATCCAAATATAATCAAAATCATAAATGCAATTGGGCAGACATATGAGGAGTGCCATGGGTGGATTCGCCTTGAAGCCCTCTTGCCAAGCTCAAGAGGTTGTTCATCATAGTCCTTTTTGCCTAGTGGCTTAGTGCCTACGTACTCCACTCATAGCAACACCTCAGAAGACACTCGTCCTATTAAGAGAGAAGAACCATAGAGTCTAAGTGGCCTAAGGCCTACCACCTCCTATTGCCCAATCCCGTATCTCGGGCCCAAGGGGCAGAGATCTAGGTGGGACCCCCATCTTTCCATAACCCAATCCCTAGTCAAGGGCCTAAGGGGTTGCAAGGCCCAATCCCTTGTCTAGGGCCTAAGGGGCTGAAAGTGGGGTTTTTAGACAATCCACTTCACTCATGATTCACCCTCCCTAATAGGGTTACAAGCACGAAGAAGACAATCTTTACACAATCAGATGTATTTGCATTCATCCAAGATTTATCTCATGCCTTATAATCAAATATATTTTCATTTATCAATGGTTCTTTAAGTTCATCATTTCCTAGAATAATTCTCATTATGATAAGATTAAAGACAACATTATATCAATAATCAAATTAGCAATATCTATTTCTTATATTCAAAATATGCTAAATATTATTGCCAAGTGAGTACATCACCTAATCTGTTGTCTTCCCGTGTCTCTTTATTTCTTAATCGCCTTCCTTCAATCTTACATTTGATGGATTATAGGATAAAAACATATATAAATAAATATTAATCTATTCATTTTTATATTAAGATCGTAATTACTTATAAGACTCAATAATTGCTGCAAGCATCATTATTGTATATTCACAAGTGATTCACATACCTACTCACCCATACATATATTATATATATATGTATGTATCATCATTTCTAATTGACTTCAATTTTTATATATATATATATATATCATTATTTCTATATGAATATGTATATGTATATTTAAATATGTATACATCAGTATTCCTAATAAGTATTTATATATCCTTATTGTGAATAATATATATATTCTATATATATATAGATGTTAAACTTGCTGCTCAATGTATTATTCCTTTATTCCATATTCCTATTCCCCCCTCCATTGCTTGCTAACATTCTTCCTTTAATATCCCCCACTAGACAAAATGGCACGTCTCTTTCTTCAAGGTCATGTCTATTTATATTAATCGCATGTCTTGTTATCCATATTAATTGCTAGTTTCTCCCTATTAATTTGATGCACATTCAACTATGATAAAGTAGGTATAATCATTGTTTTCATACTTCTTGTGTCAAGGAGGGTTGACCGATGCTTTAGAATGCATTGCTTCCCTCTCATAATTGCTGCTAATGATTAGTAAGTTGCTGCCTTGTGAGAATTATCGATGCCTTGTTTTTATTTTATATCAACATTTTATATTATATTTTCTTATTAAAATATATTTATTATTATTATTATTTTTATATACATTTTAATATTTATAATATTATATTATGATTATAACTATAGTAATATTAAGTTGTTAATATTTGTAAATGCATAATTTGTCACTTATTTTATTTATTTGCATCTCAAAACTTAGTTGTTTTAATGTTCTATTTTGGGGACATGACATCCTTGGACAAACGTGTGTTGCGGTTAATGAGACACAAGGCACTATGTACAACCATAAGCTTATCTGCTCTCTTAAAGTAAGCTTGTTCCTCTTAAGGGATGTGATGAAGCTATAAGTAGACTGGTTCCTCCCAGCAGCAGAAGTAGAAATGTGAGATGGCAAACAAATGGCTAGACAGGTAGTCAAAGAAGTTGGTCCATGCATAGTCCACCACAAAATTGGGTCCTCTTGTGCCATAGTTGCCCTATCCATCTTTGCCTTCTCAGAATAAGAGTGGCAAATTTGTCCACTTAGTACAAATGATGTCAACCTCTATAGGATCATACATCTTTTAGATGGCCCTCATGAACCTTGCTTTCACATCAACATCTTGTATGGGTTAAACTCCACCGGGCCTTTACACGTACCACTTGGGGTTTAATGCATAGGCAGCCATGCATAAGGGAGTGTTGATCTTCTCTCATCTTTGATGAATGATTGGCTGAATGTGCTCATTGTAGAATGCTAATGTGGAGTCCTCTCACACGACAACCTTCGTTTGGTCTATGTAAGAAGCCTACCTTATCTCAACCAATTTTTTTTTCCCTTGCTGGCTTTAATATTTTGATGTAGATAAAAAATTCAAATATAATATGAAGTAGAATACCAAATGATGAAGTTATAATCAAATCAACCAAAACTTGAGAATGACATACCCAAAAAATGATGATGGCTTCTTATTGAATGAACAATCTGATTACAAATAGATGATTGATTGTAGCTTACAAGCAGATAGTCTGATTTAGAAAATCCGATCTCATAAGACATACAAAATGGCCAAAATACATATCAAACCCTAGCCAAATGATTGAAGAATGAAACCCTAGGTAGTCTTGATGAACTACTCTTCAAGCTTTGACTGAAATAAGATTGTAGCAGCATTTTTGGTGGTTTGATATGACTGATAAAACTCTGTAATAGCTGGTATGCAATCTGTTATTGTCTGTAGATGACCTAGAAATGCAAAAACTCTTCAAATATTGCAAAAATAGCTCAAAACATGGAATCGCCTAGCTCAAAAAGTTAGTGAATTAACCCAGCTTGCTTCCTATGCTTGAAAAAGGCTGAAATATGATTGATGTCAAGTCTGAAACTTGATGTCCAGCAACCTGTGATAATCTGATATGGATTTCCAGCCAACCCACAATTCAAAACTCCTAAAAAATGAAGCCCCAACGTGCAAAAAGAAACGATTTGTCCTTTGAAGTCAAAATATAACACAATCTTCTTGATTCCTTCTTGGACCTGCAACAAAACCAGTTTTCAAACCCTTATCTTCAAAGTCCTAACTCCACAAAAGCATGTCCATTAAACTCTATGACGAACTCTAGGCGAATTCACCTCTCATGGTGGAATGGGGTCATCACCAAACCATTGAAATCTCAAGGGAACACCACCTTGAATCGATTGAAATTCACTTCCAGCCAAGAGAAGACTATCTTCACAATGTTATTTCAAAATATCAATGCAACATAATCCTCTCATATCCCTCAATGCCTTCTTAATTAAGGCTCCTAGTCCAAGTTGCCATAGAAGGAGAACCTGATTTGTTTTTATTAAAATATTCAATAACTTCATCACTAAGGTGTAATGTCCCCGTTTTTCAGCCCTCTTAAGGAATAATCATTATTTTAATTATTTAATGTTACGAGGCAAAAAAGTGCAAAGTCAAAAGGGTAATATTAAATAATTATATTAAAAGGTTAAAAAGTGACATACTTTAATGATAAATTAATAAAGTCACTTTATTAATAATATTTTCAAAAAGTGAGTTAAGTATTAGAGAGTCACATCAAGGAGCCACATCAAGGAGTCACATCAAGGGGTCACATCAAAATGTCACATCAAGGAGTCACATCAGGGGGTCACATGAAGGAGTCATATCAAAGAGTCACATCAAGGAATATTAAAATATTCTTCTAAAAAGCTTGTTGAACACTCTCCTTGGGTCTTTCTAAAAGATCAAGGAGTTCTAAATAAAGGGGAGTGGAGAGCTCATTTGAGGAGGGCTTGGTTGAGAGAAAATTGTTAATGAATTTCAGTCTCATTGAGAGATTGGCTTTTTAGGGGCTTTGAGGACAAAATCTCTCTTGGCTTACAATCTCTTCGCTATTGCAATATACAGTTTGGAGATTTAATGGTGTTTTTAGCCAGGAAACACATTGGTGCTTAACAAAGATTGATTGAAGGCTTTGTATCAGGCAGATAGATTGCAGTTTGCAGATTTGAAGGGATTGTGAGATAACATAGTGGAGTTTTCAAGTTATTTGCTGCTGCACATATTCTTATTTGCCGGCTATACAACTCTCATGTTAGCCGTACATCTTCTACAGCTGGTCACACTTTTTATGGATGCTATTTTGCTTGCTTGGGGCTTGTTTGGAGGCGTCTAGGGCATTCCAGTTATTGGATACTTTCTTGGAGACCATCGATTTGGTGATTTGACAAAGATCCTCGCTGTTGCAGCACATTTTGGTGAATTTCCAGAGTAGATTACACTACAACAGTTGTGCAACTCCAACCCAGGGTTCTGGGTGTGTTTGTTTAAGATAATAGGCCTTATTTTATGAACTGGGTTGTAATTTGTTTGACAAAAAACTGAGTATTTTGGCTGCTATTAAAATTTGGAATTTTCAGCTGTAAAATCCTCCTGTAATATTTAGTTTTTGAGTTTGAATATATTATTGCAATAATTCTTTTGCTGCACTTTATGGTTATATGAAACATTGCAAAACCCTCAAAAACATCAACAAAATCAATCAAAACAAACAATAAAATAAAATAAAATACGAAGGCAAAAAACAAGGTGCATATAACACAAGGCATCTAAACCGCCCTTACCCTAGCTGCCATAGGGAGGATCTGATTTGGTCTTCAAATATTAAAATATTCAATGCATTCTCCATTAAGGCACTAAATCGCCCTTGAAAAGATCAGATTTGATCTTGAATATTAAAATATTAGATGCCTTCTTAAACTGCCATAGGAGAAGATCAAATTTGATCTTAAAATATCAAATATTAGTTGCCTTCTTCATTAAGTCTCTAAACCGCCTTAGGAGAGAGAATTGACTTCTAGAAGCAAATCAAATTTGATCTCATGTGGGTCGACCAACTCATGATCATATTTGATTCTTTTTGGCCACTTCAAGAAAAAATAATATTTTATTTGTTTTAAACTCCCTTCCTATATTCTTATAAAATTGCTTTGACTTGGCAAGTGGAACATGAAATAATAATAAAATATAATTAACATTATATTTTATTTTCCATTGAGGATAATTCCCCCTTTTAAATCAAAATTGTGATTCTCATAGCCAAATATCATTCCCTTACTAGGACGACTAGCTCATAGGAATAGTGAATGAGCTAGTTCACATCTTCTAGATATCACTCCGAAAAAGGGGACGTTACAGTCTAAAATAGAATCAATGCACCGATACACCTCTCCAAGGCTAGGTGAATTGGTATCCCCATATCTAAGCACCTAGAAGATTGGAGTAATGATGGAGACAATATATTTTGCATCACCCCAAAAACATCACTCTTCACTACATTCTTCACCCTCTTCCTCTGCTTTGTCTTGGACTTAGGCCACCGATTGCATTTTGCTATCATAAGCATTAGTTGCAATGCCTCTTGCAACTCAAGCATTCTCTCCAAGAGAATGAAATAAGATGCATATCTAGTCTCAACAAGTTTCAAGAATTCCTTCTTAGAGAAGGTCCTAAAGAGTGAATGTGAAGCGTTGTGGTTGCAGATAAACATCAGCACATCTCTAGCATCATTGACCACTACTTTGATCCAATCAATTTTTCCCATGTCATTGAGTATTATTTATGGCATGCAAACACCAAGGAGTCCAAATATGTCTATAAGCTTCCTCAATTGACTTCCCTGCAACTTTGCACACATGGGCTGCATTTGTCACTGCTTGGACCACATTTTGTGGGCCAACCTTCTCTATAGCATCTTTTAGGATTTGAAGCTGGAAATCAGCATCCTTGCAATGCCCTAAACAATCAATTGCCTAAGGAAAATAAGGGCCCTCTGAACACGTAACCATGATATTAATGAGTGGACAATGCCTAATGTCTGTCCAACCATCCATGACTATACTACATCCACTTGCCACACAACATTCCTTCATTTTGTCCATTAATGTATTTATCTTGGAATAGTTCTTATCCAAGATTGTGGTCCTTAATTTTGTCTCCCTTGGTGGCACATATGATGATCTTGCTCTTGCTACCTTCACCATTGCCTCCTTATAATAAGGAGAGTGAGCCACATGGAATGGAATGCCTTTGGCAAAGAAGAATTTTCCAGTGGCATCATTTGCCTCATCCTTCACTTGCAGATTGAATAATTCTGCTAGAGGGTTATGAGCATCACTTGTCAACTTGCATTTCCCCCTAGCCTTGGTTGCCTGGGCCCCTAAATTAGAAGAAATTGGCATACATGCAACTTGCCTTTGAGTCTGCAAACTAGAAGTAGAACCTTGTGGTTGCTTCTGATGACCCTTGGACCTTAGAGAAAAAGAAGTAGATGTAGGTGCAATTGCATTGTCTTCACTAACTAGACCACCCCATAGCCTACATATTTTAGCCCTAAATTTTAGGTTTTTCCCCAACTTCTCACATACATCTACACCTTTTTCTCGGATATGAAGGGGGTTGGCATTAACTCTGGTAATTCTACCCTGAAATTCAAGGTTACAAAAGTGGCACTTCCACAACCTAGTGCCCCCATATGCCCCAATTATTTTGGAGGGGCAAACTATATTTGCAGTTGCACTCACAATGGAACTAGTGGTTTGGGTTTCATGGTCACCCCTCTCTGCTTCTAGATTTTATCAACCTCAGGTGCATAATCGGATTCATTTTCACTTTGAACCTCAACTTCATCCTCACTCATGCCATGAGAATTCATAGTGACACTGCAATAAAAGATTAAATATTTTAAGTTATAAATATAAAATTAAAACTCAAACTATGCATAATGCAAAGGATTAAGACACAAAGATTTTCTTTTTGTTTTTCTTACTTCAAGTCGTATAAAGTGTAGAAGCAGAGGATACTCAAATAAAAATCTTTGTTCTCAATCTTTGTCAACCAAGGATTTCACTTTTGTTTTTCTTAATTCAAGTCGCACGAAGTGTAGAAGCAGAGGATACACAAAAGTTATAATCCTAGTTTGAAAAAATAAAGAATCTGAACATATAAACTAATAAAAGTAAATTGTAGAACTTAAAAAAAGAATTAAAAATATGATAGTTTGCTGTTGTGTAATTAAAATTTATTTTTTCTTGCAAATATGGCATGCCAATGGATTCTATCACATAATAACAATATACAACCATGTCTATGGATTGAAAATTGAGATTCTATCAACATAAGTCATGAAACTAATTAAAAATAAATAAAAAAAACTTATCATAGAATCCTACCTTTTGCTTGAAAAATGCTTGCAACTTGGCCTCACTCCTCTTCTTGCTCCTCCTCAACCCTCTTGCACTTCATTCTCACTCTTTCACCTTGAACTTGCACCTCTCACTCTCACATGCACACTATTAGCTTCTTGTTGATTTTTTTTTGTGAGTTGAAATGAGGATTTGAGAGTGTTTAGGTGGGGCCCATAGGCCATTAGGGTTTGGCCTTGGGCACAAGAATCAATTTTTTTGGAGTTTTTTTATAAAAGAAATGATCTTTTGCTTGCTCAGCCATGGGAGATGCTTGGGCATCCCCGAGATGGTCAAGAGACTCTTGGGAGTCCCTTGGATGTCTCTAGGATGTCTTGGTAGTGTCTCTAAGGCAATAGAGGTGGTGGTGGAGCGGTGGGGGGGATGTTTTCGCCAAGTCCCTGCGTCCTAGAGAAATCTTCGTCTTGGAAGCACAGGGTTTTGTGGGGGGATGCGTCCTCGTGGAACATTGATTAATAATGCATACTAGATAAAGGAGTAAAACTATATCTTTATTTGCAAGTGAAATTATAAAAGTAGACCAGAGATGATTAGCGAAGGATTAGAGTCGAATCGACTAGATCATATTGCTTTCCTTGATGATACAAAATCTATTTAAAGAACCTAACGGTTGCCAAGAGGTACACAACTATCAACTAACATTTACAACCACTCGAAGTTGACAAATAATTAATATAGTCATATAAACTATATTATCAAAACATAATAATAGACTTGAAAACTAACTATAGTTACTAGTTGCAGCAGTCCTATCAACAATTTATTCCTCCATTGACCTATTATTTAATTGGGCAATTACCTTTGCTAGGCAATATCCATTATAAGCTCACATAGAAATATGCTTGGGCAGGGATGTATTAGCATGTATAGGAGGTCAAGACATCTAGAAGTTAAGTTCTTGTTCGCTATATGACATCAAAATGCATACTGCAAGTGTAATTGAGTTATAATTCATAATTTTTTGAGTGTAGTTATGTCTTATTGCTTGTGAACTAGTTCTTGCTTTTATGTGACTTGGTTGTTGTGCGAAGCTGCTAGGATTGGTTGCCTTCCAATGGGCCCTTGATCCTTGTTTGTATCAGACATGGTGCGACATGTTGTAATTGTAATGGCCCCTCCTTAGAAGTTAAATTAGATGCCCATATAATATTCCCATGGGTTTTGGGAGTTCTGATTTATAACTAAATAAGGATTCATAATAAATAATACTAATGAATGATGGGCAGCGGCAAATGTTAGATGTTTATAAATCCTTATAAAATTATTATGGCAGCATTTAGCATTGGCTGTTGGAAATAAACTGCTGTGATCTCCTTAATTAAGGCAGCTCCTCAACACGAGAAACTATCTTTCCTTGGAAATGAAACCATCTCTGTGCTATAATACTTTGGGGACAAAGCAAATGCTAGGAGATGCAAGGGCGTGGTCATCTTGTTCCAACGGTCAACTATGATCCTTTGACATCTTTTGAAAAATGCTTATGTTGGGTCATTGTAATGTCCCCATTTTCGTGAGCATCAGTTTTTAGAGGGTTTAGCCTATTCCTGACTCTCGTAGGCTAAGGAGCATGGTTAGGGGGTCCTTTGTGGCAGCTATCTAGTCAGTTGATGGTTTTCATTTCTTGGATTCAGTTGAATTGGAGAAATAAGGAGTTTTATTAAGATATAATGTTTAATTATTATTAAAGGTAACTTTAATAATAATAATAATTTTAATGTTATGTTATAATGTTATATTTGCACTTTATATTATAAAGTCGTATTTTAGTATTTGTAAAATGCAAATATTATATTATTAAAAGAGAAGCTTCTAGATGAAGTGACCTCTCATTGGGAAAAAAGTATAAAGAGAGGGTTTGCCAAGCTTCTAATCATCTAGGAATTGACATTTGATTTGAAGAACTTGTTTGGTGAAGGAGCTAGCTAGGGTTTCTGCCATTTCCGGCCTTTGGGAACGAAAACTCTCATTGGTTATGCAATTTTGAGGTTGTGAAATATCAGTTGAATTATTGTTAATTGTGGGCTTCATTTTCAGAAGTTCAATTTGTGCTTACATTGCAAATTTTGTGGCCTTTGGCCAAATTTTGGTGAAAAAGATTGCATATCAGCTTATTGAAGCATTTGGAGGAATTCAATATTGTTTTGAAGCTGCATATTACATCCTTGGAGGCAAATCGATTGGGATTGCATTGGAGATTGTTTGCAGTTTGAAGGCATCATTATATTGGCATGTTATAGGACGATTTTGGCTTGGAAGCAATGAATAAAGGCACTGCTGTTAGCATGTTACAGTCATAATGCAGCAGACAGAAACCCCACGATTTCACTCATACCAAGCTATGGAGGCATCGATTCTTTATGGGCATTTGGGTGCTTCAATCCTAGATGCATGGCAATGCATTTTGGAGTTATTGGGAGTCATTTAAGGGCCACATTAATTTATTATTGAAGATTCAGATCAGAACAAGGGCGGCTAGGTGTGAGGGTCGATTTGGTTCAAGGAAGGCACTTTTGAATTGTTTCAAGGTTGCTACATCCTCACCAAGCATGGGCGTACTTTCCAATCAGGTTCCTCATGTTATTTGCTTCATGTATATGCATATAGAATAATGTTAATGACTGCCATTTGTACTCAGATTTTAGGAGTTGCATAAAATTGTAAAGCCAAGAGTCTTGGCCATTCATATCAGCATTGTATTAGACAATATATCTCAATAAAGGAGTGATAAATTGCAGGCCATATATTTGATGTAATGTGCATGTTTATATCTTTCATGATTAGCATAATAGTGTGCATGCCAAGTGTTTGACAATTGTCATTTGGCTGTAGGTTCTCATTTTGGCATAATACTATTAATCAAGGTTACCCCAAGTTTTCAGGACGGGGATGACAGGGGACAGTGGGATGAGTCCCCAAGTTTCCAATTTTTGAGGCCAAAATTAGGGACGGCAGGGGATGGCTATATAAAAAAAATAGGGAAATTTTAAATTTTCATATGATAACATGGATAAAGCATGCATAATACACATTATAGAACATGAACATATAACATTTGTGTTCAACATTATGCCAATACTCAATACGCATTCAAAATTAACTTACACGAATCATGAAACAACCTCCAAGTTATAATTTATAAAATTATATCAAAATGCCCAAAGGCTACATTGCTGCCATATAGTTTTCAAGTTTGCTATGAAAATCAAAATACAATGTCAATAATGAATACAGAATAAACAAAGAGCATTGCTGCCTCTAATCATCCCTCATAACCGCATCAAAATCAGAGTCATCCTCTGAGTCACTTCCACTGTGATGCTCCTCCTCAACCAACGAAACCCCAACGAAACCCTCAGTTGCCTCCTCCTCATCTACCTGGGGCACATCCTCAGGATCAATATCCCATTGTAGAGCTAGAGTCTGTCCATACTCTGGAGTCTGCTGATCTTGAAGCCGAAGAGCACTATGAATGGCCACTAGTTTCTCCGCTCGTCTAGAGGTAAGTCTATTCTTCTTGAGGGAGTGGATAAAGCTATACGTGGACCAATTCCTCTCTGTAGCAAAGGAACTAGCAATTTGTGCCAGAAGGCGAGTAGCAAGTGTCTTCAACTGCAACGTATCCCTCCCATCATAGGTCCACCATCCAATAGGGTTCAATTGAGCTAATATAGCTCTATCCAACCTCGCCTGTGGTTTACTCAAGTTTGGGCTAGTAAGATTTGCAAAGTCTAGGAATTGTGACCGAATTAGTGAAGTCTACTTTGTTGGATAAATCCTTTCAATGGCCCGTGTGAACCCATCTAAAACTTCACCATCATCACATGGAGGCACCCTACCAGGCCTTGGTGCATACCATTTTGGATTTAAAACAAAGGCAACCATATGAAGCGGGGTGTTCATTGTATTCCACCTCCACGTCACAATGGGCCTAATTTTTTGCTCATATAAATCCAAAGTGGGGTCCTTTGTCGAACTAACTTGCTTGATCTTCCCAAGCATACTGTCAAATGTCTCATAATTCTCTCCAAGACTAGGAGAGTTTGTATTAGCATATCTGGTGACATATACAATAGGCGAGATGAAGGAGCAAATATATCTGCAAAATGCAAACAAAAAGTTCAAAATAATTAGTTGACAAGTTAATTGACATGTTAGAAACTTCAAAAATTGGAACATTGGACAATAAAATTAAAATATTAAAATCAGCCATCTAATGTCTTACCTCACATTGGCCCACCAATCGTCATCGAGAATCTTTTGTTTGATGGTCTTTCCTTCAGTAGAACTTGCATTAGGCCATTTAGCCCACTCAGCATTGACCATCATCGCTTGTAGAGGCTCATGCACCTCTAGCATCCTCTCCAACAAGATGAAGTATGTGCCATATCTACATTCATTGATTTAATGATTCATTAAAAAATAAAAATAAAAATCAAAATCAGATTATGAATACTTAATTGACATGTTAGAAACTTCAAAAGTTGGAACATCGGACAATAAAATTAAAATATTAAAATCAATCATCTAATATGTCTTACCTCACATTGACCCACCAATCGTCATTGAGGATCGTTTGTTTGATGGTCTTTCCTTGAGCAAAACTTGCATTAGGCCATCTAGTCCACTCTGCATTGACCATCATCGCTTGTAAAGGCTCATGCACCTCTAGCATCCTCTCTAACAAGATGAAGTATGTGCCATATCTACATTCATTGATTCATTAAAAAATAAAAATTTAAAACAAAATCAGATTATGAATACAAATTGAAAGTGAAGCAAAATGAAGTAAGTGGCATACCTTGTCTCAACAGGTTTGAGAAACTCCTTCTTTGAAAATGTTCTGAAGAGAGCAAGTGAGGTGTGGTGATTGCAAATAAACATTTGAATATCTCTAGCTTCTGCCACCATTTGCTTCACCCAATCCAACTTCCCTATGTCTTTCAATGCATTGTTCAATGTATGAACACATGGGGTCCAAAATATGTGCCTGTACTTACCCTCCACCATCAACCTAGCCGATTTGCACACACATGCTGAATCGGTGATCACCTGCACCGCATTTGGAGCCTAAACCTCCTCTATGGCATCTCTCAAAATGGAAAACTAGAATTCTGCATCCTTACGTCTCCCCGAACAATCTATGGCTCTAAGAAAATAAGAACCAGCAGGGCATGTGACTATGACATTGATGAGTGGCCGATGTCTACAATCAGTCCACCCATCCATCACTATAGAGCACCCCATCCTCATCCACGTTTGCCTGATCTCCTCCATTAACACATTAACTTTGGAGTACTCTTTGTCTAGGAGGGTGGTGCGTAGCTTATGATCTCCAGGGGGTATGAATGAAGGACCAACAGTGGCTATGTCTTTCACCATTTGTTTGAAATAAGAGGAATGAGCCACATGAAATGGAATGGCATGTGCAAAAAAGAATTTGGCAATGGAGGATTCAGTGGTTTCTCTTGCTTGGTTATTAAACATGGACTCAACTGAGGTTGCCTTTTCACTACCACTCACCTTCCTCTTTCCTCTTAAGACAACTCCGCTACTACCAACCGTGGAAAGACTAGGAGTAGGCATAGATGATTGTGAACTTGGGAAAGAAGGAGACCCACTTTGAACCCCACCATCACACTCTATTTGAATTTTTTGGAACTCTAAAAATAGGTCATTTGTCAATGCAAGACACACTCTAACTCCATGGCCCGTCTCAGCCAAAAAATGAGACCTAACTCTTGTGTAGCTGCCTTTAAATTTCTTTTCACAAACATGGCAAAACCAAATCCTACTCCCCCTTGAATTTTTTTGTCTTCCACCCACGGCTATAACATATCGAAGGAATGGTTTTTTGGGGTTTAATGGGTGTCTTGCATAGTCTTCCATGGTTTTGGTATTGGTTGATGAAGGAGGGCATTGGATTGGGTTTCTAATTCTTTGCCCTCTAGTCTACTACCACCCCCACCACTTTCCCTTCTAGTTTACATTTCAACTTCACTATCACTCCCAGCCTCATTGCTGCTCATGTTTTTTGTTTTTAGAATGCAAGTTTGAACTGAAAATGCAAAAAAATAAAAAGAATCAAACAATGTATGCTTCACATTTTGCAAAAAAATGATAAAAAAAAATAGGGAAAGGAAATGCATACCTCTTTGGTGGATTTGCACTCCCAACAACACTATTTCAACCTCCTCTCCTCTTTCAAGTTGCTGCTCCTCCTTCAATGGCTGCAACTTCTTTTGCTCTCAAACCCTTGGCTTCTCAAACAAATAAAATACATAAAATGAGGTTAGAGAGTGTAATGTCCCCCATTTAGCCAGTCATGGATATATGTGTTGTTAGCCTATTTTCTCATGGTCCCGTAGGCTAACCGGGACACAAAAGGGATCCGAGGGATGTTTGGCCTAGGCAATTTACTTCTAATCCAAGATATTTATTATTTAACGATAAGTTTAAGTTATAAAGTTAAATTAAAATATTTAACTTTATCGTTATTTAATAACTTTAGTGGGACTATAAAGTTAAGTGTTAAAAGTATTAAATGTCCCCTTTCTTTAAAAAAGGTACATGGGCAACTTAATGAGGAGATTATAATATTAAAATAAAAGTGATTTGTATTATCCCACATTGCCTGTGAGTTGGATTTAGCTTCTTGGAGAAATGGATAAATAGAGGCTGTGAGAGTTTTTTTTAGGTATGCTTGGATATGATTAATATTATGCTGTTGGATTTCTTGGAAATCTGATTTATTGGGCTACAAGGACGAAATCCCTCTTTGTCAACATTCTTCTCACTGTTGCAAGATACAGTCAGGAGAATTTATGGTGTTTTCATTCAGGAACACATTGGGCTTATTAGATTTTCAAAGGGAAAATTTGGAGAAGATATTAGGAGCAGATTTGAAGGCGATAGTGAAAATTTGTGAGTTGCTACAGTGTTGTGAACAGTGCCGCCACAGTGCGTGAACAGTAACATGAACAGTGCTGCTACAGTGCGTGAACAGTGTTTGGGCAGATTTCAGACTTGTGGAGTTCATATTTGAATTTGTTTCATTATCATATGGTCTTTCACATAAGTTGGAAACATATTTGAGTGTCATTACGAGTTTGAAGACATTCCCAGGTCTGTAATATTGTTTGAATCTGATTTGTATGCTTGAAGTTGGAATTAAATAGTGTTATCAGCATTAATCTTCTTGTTATTAGTATTTCTTATGTATGATTTTCTATATTGAATGAAATCTGAAAGCCACTAAACAAATATCAATTTATCCAATTTATGTTATTGAAAATTAAGAACCAATTTAGGAAACCAGTAGTCAGCTTGCAAGCCAATTGTTTGACAAAATTACATTGAGTGAAAAGCACAAAAATCAGTCTAGAACAGGGGGTGTTATTACAGAGAGGCCCTTTTTTCTTCATAAGGGCGTCAAACTCAATGGGGCCCACACATGCCACGTAGGCTGGCCCATTACTTTTTTGTTTTATGTTTAAAGGCTCCAAAATGCGAGGGATGGCCGGCTGTCCCTGGGATGGTCCTCAGCCGTCCCTTGGCCGTCCTCGGGACTGGTCAGCCGTCCCTCTTTGGGTCAACAGTGTCCCCTCGTTTCGGGAACGTTTCTTGGAAATTCTGCAAAAAGGGGGACGACAGGAGCCGTCCCTCTTTGGGTCAACGGTGTCCCCTCGTTTTGGGAACGTTTCTTGGAAATTCTGCAAAAAGGGGGATGGTCCCCTATCGTCCCCCGATACTCGGGACGTCTCGGGAACGGGTACGGGTCATTTGTGGGTGGGTTGAGGGGGGGGAGGTGAGACGTGTCCCCGGATTTCCCTTCTATTAATAGTTTGCATACCAAGTGTTTGTGTTAATGCCACTTGGCTATAGTTGCACATATGCCATCTTAGGTTGCATCCAAAGTGTTTGTCATATTTCGTAGTTGCTGTAGCTACATATTGCAAGTAGTTTCAGTCATCTATATGCATAAAAAATACATAAAAACAATAGCATTTCATCTTAGAAGCATTCATAGTTGTTATTTGCAATCATTGATACCATTGGAAACATTCAAAAAACATCATTGGCAACAAGAAAAGTCAAACAAAGCAACCAAAGTTCTTAACAGCCTCTATCAACTTGCACACCAACTGTTTGACAAAATTCTAGAGGCAGCAAGTGAAGAGTTTTGAGTCAGATTGGGCAAGGCTCATTATAGCTCATTGGCTTCTATTATGATTTGATTTTCAACCATGGAGTCCATGCTATCATAAATTTCACCAAAACATGGACGATTTGTATTAGCATTCGTAATCATGCTGATGTTGGGTTCAATGAAACTCAAAACATATTCCACTCAAGCCTAACACGCATCATCTAGGATCAATGCTTTCACTTTTTTGTCTCTTTGTACATGATTGCCTCCATACACTCCAAAGGTTGTTGATGACCATAGCACTTAATTTATCTCACATCTTCACAAGTCATCTTATTGTGTGTGATGCAAGTCGAGTTTCAGCAACCCAAAACGGTGTAAAAGAAAAACAAATTAAAATATTAAAAGTTAGATGACATGTCATATATAAACAATTAAAATAAAAAAGTACACTAAAAAATAAATTTAAATTACCTTCAACAACTCTAAGTTGGAGAAGATCTTGAAGATGCCTTGTGACATATGATGATTAGTCACAAACATTTTAAATTTCCTTAGCATTTGTGTAGATTTCTTTGACCCATTAGCTCTCTATGCCAATCTTTTGCAATATCAAATTGAATGAGTGGACAACATGTGATGTCCAAAAAATATGCGTATATGCATGATGTAGGGGGATTTCACACACCCTCAAACAAAATCATTCAACACCAATAACAACAAACAAGTTGGAAATATTTGCAACAATGGATTTAATCTTCTTTATTTAACTTGCAACAAGGTTTCACAATTTCAATAAAATCTGATTACAAAAGTTTGTGCAGCCATATAGGCTGAAGAAAATCATTATCAAAACAAATATAAGTCAGCTATGTGACAAAAAACAACATCCACAACAAACTACAGGTTCTTCTGCTTCAAAACACCTTCCTACACTGGGAACTTGACTCTCAAATCTGCACTCTTCAATCACCAACTTTGTTGTCCTTCAACCATGGATTCCAAAATCCATTTTCTGCTGCAACACACCTCCCAAACCTGCAACAACAATGTTTGCAGCCTCTTCCCAAGAAAATCCATGCCCCCTTCTCACACCCAAAAATCTGGAAAATGAAAATCAAACAAAGTTTTTACATAGCACCTCCTTCTTGCAACCACTATCTCCATTAGTTTTGTAACTCCTCCTCCACACCCCAATCTTGGAAAAGCAAATTAAATTCATAAAATACAATTTTTTAAATTCTCCAATGCATGTGCAATTTATCTCCAGGAAGAATAATCATCACTAGCTGGCACATTGATTCACCACTCCTCACAATAGGAGTTCAATTTCAAAAATTGCTCTGCTTGCACAACATGGGTATCCCATTTTGCAAACGCTAATGGGGAGTAATTAAATTTCATGGCACAATTTGAATCTCCAAGAAAATCCCATGCCCGAGATTGATTTTTGCCAATTAAATATTTAAAATGCATTTTCCAGCACATTTTTCCCATCACAACTTGCAACCAAAATCTGTCCAATTATTCAAAATCTGATTTTGGACTAAGAAAATCAAATTATTTCATACAACATCAGTCAAACCATGTCACTTCAAAAATTAATCTTTTTTTGGTGATGCAAGATTGGTCTTACACCCTAGATGCTCCTACATCAGACACCCAAGGTAGGAAATTTTTTGTGAATATGGATCATAGTTACAAGACTCGGACTCGCCTCGGACTCGGCAAGCCGATTTTTGACTCGGACTCTGACTCGGAGCCTAGACTCGCCCAAGACTCGGCAAAGACTCGACAAATAGAAAAACCCTTGAAATTTAGAGATTTTTAAGGATTTAAAGCTTGTTTCATGCACCCTTTAGTGAATAAACCTCAAATACACAATAACATCATGAAATAAAAACTATTATTATCCTATACACAAACATATATCGATCACATAAGTATAAACGCAAATTTTAGCTGAAGGAAATAACACATTCAGATATATAAGTATTGTCAAATGTATACAAAACTCATGGAATATGAAATCCATGGCATCAAAACAAATATCAAAACTAAAAAAATAAGTCTATGGCTCAGAAGAGCTTGCATTACTCATCCCAATATCACGACAAGTCATGCGCTAGTGTCTAAGTTAGGTCCTAGATGATGATGTAGCCATGATATTTGCTTGTGTCTCAATGATTGGTGTGTATATTCAAGTGAGGATTTTATTATTAAAATTTTATTGAAGCCTTCAAGACTGCATGTTTTGTTGTCTAATGTATGAATTTTGAAACAAGATAATCCTTGATTATGGCTTTGACTATGAAAGATGCAAAGATTCGCAACAGGGGATATGTATTTTGTAGGTTTTTATGATCATGATTCATCATTGGCCTATAACATGCTTAGACCTATAGTTTGATGAGGGTTTGGGGGAAACGCCCCAACGGGGTCAAGGGGCAGTGCCCCTTGCAGGGGTCTGGGGGCAGCGCCCCTTGCGGGGGTCTGGGGGCAGCGCCCTTAGCGGGGTCGAAGGGCAGCGCCCCTCGCAGGGTCCCGGGGCAGCGCCATGGGCGCGCTCCCTGTCGCGATACAGGGCGGGGTCGAGGGGCGGAGCCCCCGCCACCAAGCCCAAATGAAGACCTTCAAAACCACACAAACCTTCATGGCGCACACCATTTATTTAAAAAATTTGAAAAAAAAAGAATGCAATTTTTAAAAAAAAAATTTAATCAAAATGGCCGAGTTTGGGGCACGAGACTCGGCGAGTCCGGCGAGTCTGCCGAGTCCGGCGAGTCTTGGCGAGTACTCGGCAACCGAGTCTCTGGGACTCGTTTAGGGTCACTCGCCTCGGGACTCGCGAGTACTCGCCGAGTTTGGGCGAGTCTTGTAACACTGATATGGATTCATAAAATGGAGTTGAGTGGTTGTACGACCCTTTTGGATTGCAATCAACCCTCAACAAACGCCATCACTGAATTTGGTACCTGCAATTGATTCTTCTTTCTTTTCTTCCAACACTTAGCTGGAACTAGCGATCTCCTCTTTTGACAAATTTGCAGTCCATTCTTCTCTCCTTTCGTGGACTTGTATCCACCATGTATCGTCCTCCTCCTCCTAATACCATATGTTCACCTCTTTGCTTTTGTGGGATTTGACCCACCACTTACTGACCACCTCCACCAAATTTCACTTGCAACATCCTCTATAGCATAGTTTACATACTCGGAATCGGAGAGTACTTGGCAAGCCCAAAAGTTTTTACTCGGAAAAAAATGGGGAAATACTTGGCAAATACTCGACGAATACTCGGAAAATGTGTGTGGATATTTATGTATGTGTTTACTCAGGATTGCACTGTGCACACATACATATCTATAAACATACATAGGATGCCAAATTTGCATGCATATACACACACAGACATATTTATACACACACAAGAAAATATGCACTATCCACACACAAATTTGCAACATCATTCAAATCTTTCTTTGCATACAAATCAATGCTAACAAAATCTATTTGTACCATCTCTTCTTCTCCTTCTACACTCACTACCTCTTTCATCTCAACATGCAATTCATTTCTATTTTCATTTTCATAAAATTCAGAAACATAAGTCATTACCTCTGTTTTCACATGTTCCTATAGTATCACCGCAACATCTGTCTTCTCACTATCTGCTACAATCTTTCATCTACACAAAATCCACTTTCATCTTAATCATAAGAATGAAAAATATTCTGCATTATCTCTTTCTCTATAACCTTTTCCTCGCCACTGTTTGCTGCCATATCTTCTTCACCTTCACTCACAACTGTAATTTCAGTTTTCAATGCTTTTAAGTCCTCCAAAGGACACTCATCTACTGCTGCAACATAATTTTTCTCTTCAATTTCTATAGCTTCCTTTTGCCTCTCAACCTCTTCTTTCTCACTCTCTTTCTCTATGCCTTCCTCAAAACATACTTCTGCAAGATTTTCTCCTTCCTATTCACCTGCATACACAACTATGACAAAATTTTTTCCTTTCTTCTTTGGCATTTCTTCAAACACTTTCCACACACTCTCAATCTTCAACCTCTTCAAACTTACTTTTGCAACTTGCACATATGCCTACAACAAAAATCACATACACATCTATCCTCTACTCAACAATGATTTTTGGAAGACACACCTCTCACTTTCTCTACTCACGCTCTTAGTGGAGGAACTATGTACACCTTCTAGCCAACTTCAATCCCTGTTGGAGGACAACCAACATTCTCTCATACACATTTCATCCAACCCAAGGTCCTGGTGCAAACTACCTCACTTCGACACTTCTGCTTGCACACTCAGGAACTCCTACTCTGATACCACTGATCTAGGGGGATTTCACACACCCTCAAACAAATCATTCAACACCAATAACATCAAACAAGATGGAAATATTTGCAACAACAAATTTAATCTTCTCTATTAAACTTGCAACAAGGTTTCACAATTTCAATAAAATCTGATTAAAAAAGTTTGTGCAGCCATACAGGTTGAAGAAAATCATTACCAAAACAGATATAAGTCAGCTACGTGATAGCAAACAACATCCACAACAAATTACAGGTTTTCCTTCAAAACACCTTTCTACACTGCGAACTTGACTCTCAAATCTGCACTCTTCAATCACCAACTTTGCTGTCCTTCAACCATGGATTCCAAAATGCATTTGCTGCTGCAACACACATCCCAAACCTGCAACAACAATGTTTGCAGCCTCTTCCCAAGAAAATCCACGCCCCGTTCTCACACCCAAAAATTTGGAAAATGAAAATCAAACAAAGTTTTCTATAGAACCTCCTTCTTGCAGCCACTATCTCCATTAGTTTTGTAACTCCTCCACGCCCCAATTCTGGAAAAGCAAATTAAATTCATAAAATACAATTTTCAAACTCTCCAATGCATGTGCAATTTACCTCCAGGGAGAATAATCATTATTAGCTGGCACATTGATTCACCACTCCTCACAATAGGAGTCCAATTTCAAAAATTGCTCTGCTTGCACAACATGGGCGTACCATTTTTCCAACACTAATGGGGAGTAATTAAATTTCATGCCACAATTTGAATCTCCAAGAAAATCCCACGCCCAAGATTGATTTTTGCCAATTAAATATTTAAAATGCATTTTCCAACACATTTTTTGTAATGTCCCTACCCCTACTAGGTGTTAGCCTAAATCTATCCCAAACTATCAATTACCCAAGCAATGGGTGCTAGAGGATACTTTGAATTGGTTTAGTCCCTGCAAGTAAGTTAGAAATCCATTACTAAAATTGCCTAACAATTAATACTCCACTTTGAACATTATTAAACATGAGTAACTCTGTTTTAAATGATATCTTTAATCTTAGTAACTTCATAATGAATTAACTAGTCCTACTTTGTGTTTGCTCGATTATGGATCACATGAAACGAGGATGATGATAGAATGTCTTGATCTCTCCCCTCTTCATGTGGCGCATGCCATTCATATGACCTAGTGAGACTCTTAACCTCGTTATCATCATCCTTGTAGCATCTCCCATAAACAACCTTTCCCCCTTGTTACACCATGGTAGGGAGGTAAGATTACAATGGTTAATCCCGTGATCAAACTAGACCCAGAGGCAACACCCTTTGATCCCAAAGGTAGAACCCCTTTGGCCCATGTGGGCTTATCTTGTCCCCCCTCGGGTGGCGTATCTAGTGGAGATCAACCTAGACCCAAAGGTAGAACCCCTTTGGCCCATGTGGCCTCATCATGTCTCCCCCGGGTGGCATATCTAGTAGACTCCATTGCTGAATTCCCCTTTGTAATCCCTCTTCCCCACCATGGTGGAACATAGACATCATAATACAAACAATTGACTAACTACAAACATAAATATTATCAGTGTGTATATATATATATATTTCTGAACTATAGACACTTATGTTATCTACTACAATTTGAATCATAATTATATTCTATTGACTATAACTTGGATCTATCACTATGCTACTATGATCATTCCTATATTAAATAAAAACTATGATCATTACTATACTAGATATAACCTGTGATCAACATTAATATCCACTATTGTTGGTGGCTACTATTCTTTCTCTCTTATTCACATTTCTTTTATTCCTTATTCTTAATCTGCTTTTCAAATCATATTACATTCCTTCCTTGCTGCCTCTCCCCACTCATCTATTTCCCCTTTTATATCTTCCATGGTGGGGAGAGTCACATTCCTTCATGTACAATAGACACACCCTTCCATAATAGCTTATCATTGGAAAGAGTCATGACTATTCACATATTAATTATTATTCTTTTATTAACTAATCCACAACCTTTTACCAACTATAAATTTTGCTACCTTTACCAATATTGATTGCTGCTTTTTAGATTCCTAATTGCTACTTATAGACTTCTGATTTCCAACGCTGCATCTTTATTTCTTCCCATATTACTTAATCGCTGCCTTCTTTAATCTGTTCGCTCTGTTTTAAGAGCTGCTTTAGGAATCATTAATAATCGTTGCTGGTAATTACCTCTTCTTCTGTATTATTTTATGTTATATTAAATTGTTAATATAGTTTTCATATTTATTTTGTCTTCATTTTATTTATTCATTTATGTTTTTTATAATATAGTTATAAATTGAATTTATTATAAACATATTTATTTGTCTATATTACATTATTATGGTTATTATTATAGTAATATTTAAATTATTTATATTTATTTATTTTGATCGGTAATATAGTAAGTTCTATTAAATATAAAGAAGTAAGGATTTACATAGAAAACAACCAGCCAAAACACGGCCAGGCTGAAGGCCACCAAGCATTTCCCAGTCCCAACCACCCAAAACATTACACAGGCCCAAAACAGACCAGCAATGGGACACACCCAAGCCAAAATCCCATACCCGACGAACCCGCCACACAAAGCACAAAAAAAACCTCCACCACACCCAACCACCAGGCTACCAAACTGCCAATCGAACCAGTTCAACATTGAAACCCAAAAAATGAAGGGCCAGCACCGGCCACCCATGAACCCAGCACACCGCAAAAAACTAGAAGAAACTCCCCACCATCCAACAGCACACGCCTCGCCACTCGCACACGGAGAAAACCCTCCTTGCCACCCCACATCATCAGACCAAACACCCAGGCGGGACTTGACAGGTACCACCCTTGCTCGCCGAACGCTTCTTCCTCGGAACTGAAGTAGGGACTCCAACCACCGCCTGGTCCAATTCGAACTCATGTCTTCTCAAGACAAATTTCAAGTTCTCCCAGGCAACAAGCATCTCCATCCTATAGGCATCCTTGATTTATATTTATTTTTTAGTGTTTATACTATTGTTTATTTTATTTGTTTATTTCTATTTCAATGCTTAGTTATTTTGATGTTCTATTTCGGGGACATGACATTTTTCCCATCACAATTTGCAACCAAAATTTGTTCAATTATTCAAAATTTGATTTTGGACTACGAAAATCGAATTATTTCATATAACATCATTCAAACCATGTCATGTAATGTTCCCCTTTTAGCAGTGATCATATTAGTTGCTCGTCAGCCTATTTCGGAGTCCTGTAGGCTCATTGAGGTGAATCAAAGGGTTCCAGATTTGGAGGTTTTGTGGTCTTTCCTCAGTATTTACTATTTATAGTAACTAATATTTTTGGCAGTTAGCAGTTGTTAGTCTTCAGCTCATCATGTCCTTTGGAGCAGTTATTCTAAGTTAAGCTTTGGCCTTTGGAAAATATTATTTTGATGAAATTCTTCATTTAAAGGCAAATTGTTCTAATTTTAAGTTGACCCCTTGGCTTAAGGTGATAACTTAAAGTTGTGTTAAAAGAGGGACTTGAAGGGGGATGCCTTCATGGAGGAATTTAATGTTTTTTATTAAATTCTCTCGTCTTAAAATGGACGCTTTTTTGAGAGGATTAATTCTTTTTTGATAAAGTAAAATGTGAGATGGCTTTTGGCGTCCCATATGAGGGAATTGAATAGTCATCCCTTTCTCTTTAAAAGTGTGGCTTTTCTCCAACATTTGTTGTCTCATGTTTATGCTAAACTTATGCTGTCAAAATGACTATTCATTTTGCACTTCGAGGAATGCTGACCTCCTAGTACCTTTCTCAATTTCGTGTTTGCAAGATAACACCTAATTGAATTATTGCTGCTTCTCAATCAGACTAGCAGATAGAGTTCAAAGATGAATTTTTGGAGTGTTTTACCAATTTTGCAGTTGCTGATTTGCACACAGCTGAAAGTCAAATTCAATCACAGCTGAGTGTTTGATTTTTGTTTTGTTTTGGGCATTTGACCAATTCATTTCTAAGGTCGGGCGACCATCTTCACCAATTTTCAGAATTTAATTTGAAGTGTGGATTTTTAAATATCAAAATCACCCCTCAAGGAGGGCCGTACCTTTCTGTATGCATTGGGATTCGTGCCATTAATTATTGCTGGTGTTTTGGAGCTGTTTCTCCATCTCAGTAGGGGCGCCTATCTTCCAATTGATCATTGCACTTGGTTTCACGCAATTCAGAGGTATTTTGGTTGAGTTATGAGCGTTTGATGATTTTCTGTAGTGGCTGATTTATCATTTCCAGAATTGTAGATTTCTGAAATGAGTTAATTCATTTGCTGTTTCCATCTTTCTTCTTCATTTCTCATTGTATTCTAACATGGAAACATTGTACAGCTTGGTGCTTGAAAAATGGTGAAAAACATTGTAATTTGCAGCTTTCTTTATTTGTACAAACTGTTAACAGTAGTACTGTTTCAGTTTTAACATTGCTGCATTATCTATTTAATTTCACATTAAGCACCCCTGGATGGTATATCGCCAGTGAAGATAACTTGAATTGTAATCTCTTTCATACCCACTATCAAGTGGTGAATCCCCACTCTTAAGTGTGCTTGCCGCAATAGAAGAAGTGTTTTAAATTGTAATCTTTCCCCCAACTGTTTGGTGGTAGTGTGGAAAGTTCCTTTGGTTGGTTATTCGCCTTTGTTACATTTCAATTCAGCATTAGTACTCCACCATATGTTAGCACCTCGCCTATCAAAGGATCTTGAGTGCACATTCTTGGTGTCGAGTTTAATCTCTCTCTTTTAGTGTAATATTTGTAATTTTTGATTCAGTAGATCCTAGGGATCCTCTGACCATATGCCCGCCCCTCCTCCTTAAGTGGTTTTAGGGCGCATTCTTGGTTAGAGTTCTTTCATGCACGTTTTGGGTTATGCTTACCTTAACAGGTGCTTGGTTACATTGTAAATGTTCATTTAAAAAAAAATAAAAATTGAGAGAGTATATTTCATGTCACTTCAAAAATTAATTTTTTTTTGGTGATGCAAGATTGCTCTTACACCCTAGATGCTCTTGCATCAATGTACCCTACACTGTAGAACCAACCACCCTACAATTTTTAGTGTTGTTCATTAATTTGGACAACATTTTGGGGCCCACCATTTCAAGGGATTGTATGAGGATATTGGCAAGGAAAGTTGCATCCTTCAATTGCCCCTCACAATTTACTACCTTAAAAAACATTACCCCTTTAGGGGACACTACAATGACCTTGATTTGTGGTCTATTTTTACAAACTTTCAATCCATTAGCAATGATGGACACACTTGTTTTGGGTAGTGCATCCTTGACTGCTCTCAATGATGCCCTTATTGAAGCTTTCTCCTTCACCAATAAGGTGGTTTAGCACCTTTTCATATCTGGGACTAATGTAATTAGCAAGTGCATTGGTAATGGCCATCACCATATCCCGCCAACGTGGTGATCTAACAAGGTTGAAAGGAAGTCCATTGCCATAAATGCAATGAGCAATGCTCTCATCTACAACCTCCCTTGCTTCATTTTTGAAGGTCTTTTCCATTGGGCCTCTTTTTCGTGAAATAAAGACGGCATTCTCTTCTCAAGAAGATGGTGGCAATGGCAAGAAAGGATGTGGCCTAGCTGGTTGTGATAAGTCACCAAGAGGTTTTTGCAAACCTTTCTTGGCAAGAGGATGTGTTCTTTCCTTTGATCTAGTACTTACCATGTCGACATTCTCTTGTTTTTTAATATATCCCATTATTTGGTGCTTTGGCAAGCCTTTTTTTATTTGTCCCTTAACAAACTTTTATTCCCAAGCTGGTAATAGAACACATGGGAGCTTTCACTCAATTGTACGAGCTCTTATATTCGGTTCCACATTGGCTAAAACACCAATGGTAGCCCCCACCACCAAGAAATTGTTCAATCATTGTCGTATGTTGCCAAAAAGGCGACTTTGCATCAAATTTAAATGAACTCTGCATTGGAGACAAAAAGCCACTACAAATTTACAACCCTACAACTTAACAAATAAAATAAAATTGACATTATAACCTTTTATTATGCATAAAAAGTCTAAAAACTTAAACAAAATAAAATAAAACTAAAAACTCTTCAAAAAATAATACAAAAATTGAAAAAAATTAAAGATTCACTCACTTTTGATAGTTAAATCTTCTTTGTGCAACTATTTATCCTTTGTTAGTGTTAGTTTAATTGGCTTGTAGCCCTCACATTTGAAGAAAAACAAAGTAACCTTCAAAACACAACAATGACAGTTTAGAGGCAAAAATGTTGTTTTGGACCTTTGTGTTTGTGAAATGAAAGAATACAAGTCATATGCCTTCATTGTAAGGAAAATTGCGCTTTACATAATTTTTTGTTTAAAAAATATTCAAAAAAGTGTTTTTTTTTTGGGCCTAGGTGTTGTGGAAGTCCCTAGGTTTGGCCAGGTTCAGATTGGATTTGCCAAGGGTCTTGCTTGGGCACCCCAAATTCCTAGGCAAGACCTTGGGCCAACCCGATGGGGAATTGGCCTTGTGTAATACCCCCTGTCCTAATTTGCTCTAAAATTTGTTTGCTGATCACGAATTACTCAAACTAGGGTTTAGGAATTCCCTCTTATCAAATGAATAACTCTTTGATGACGTAATCTTGGATTGCAACCTGCATTCACCACATGAACAAGATTCCACAATATGGTATATCTATTTGCCAACATTAGACAATTACATCACATTTATAGATACTCAAGAAAACAACATATTAAAACTAAGAGGAGGGACATGTAGGGTTTGCTTGAAGTCATATGCCAAGCCTAAGAGGTTGCATACCACAACTCTCCCTGTTGGCGACTTGTACTTACTTTCCCCATCCATGCCACAACCTCGGAAGACACATGCCAACTTGTGGGAATGGGCAGAGCTTGTGAGCAGCTCTCAACACCTACCACTCCTCAGGCCCATCCTCATCATGGGATTGGGCAAAGATCTTGAGTGGGATTTTTTAGGCCCTTCCCCACTTCCTCAGGCCCTTCCCCAAGTTGGGTTTTTAGATAGATTAATACACTCATACATATTTGTCATAAAAAATTATACATGAAAAACATTTAATTATTCACAGGAAAATGCATACACCAGTAAACAATGATTGGTAGAAATACACCTGAATATAAGATATATTTGATAATAGCAATTGGTGATGATGACTGGACAGATTCTCCTTTGTCTCCTAGTCTGTATGTTTCTTCTCCTTAATCGATCTGTTCTCAGGATTCACAATATCACAAGATATTGCTTAAAGAGAAACAACATATTAGTTTCAATTGATTAATAACTAATAAGGATTATTAATTGCTGCAAGCATCATTATTGGATAATGTAAGTGATATATATATATATATATTCCCATGCCCATTTTATATGCACTTATTCCAGGCTTCTCATTCAGTTCCTTTTCTATTTTAATGTTTCTGTTGGACTTGCATATATTCCCTTTTGATCTGCATATTTATATCTCTACTGATGGTCTTCTGTATGCAGATTTATTGTAGTATTCTTTCCTAATTATATCTCTTGTTATCTTCCAATCTGCATATATACTCCTAAATAAATCTCCTCTCTATGATGCTCTCTTCTTCTCCTCGTTGTATATCCTTCTAGCAATCCCTCTTCATTTCTTAAGCTGCTCTCTATATCCCTCTCAAATTTGCATCTGTCTCTTTAGATCTGAATATATTCCCCCCAATATCTGCCTTACAAATCTTCACATATTCTTGCTACCAAATCTGCGTACATCTGCCTTACAAATCTATATATATTCTTACACATGTTACCTATATATCTGTATATATTTTCTTTATATCTCCTTAATTTCTTAATCTCCTGTGTATATCCTTGTTTCCTCTTTTCTACACTCCTTTTATTCCTTCATATTCCAAACAAAGGAATGTGACTTCTCTTAAGAGAGGTGCCATTTCTCAATAGGCATACTATTTCCCAAAAGACAAAACTTTTTGTCCTTTCATAATCACTTACTTACTTGTGCGATTAATATTAGTATTTGTTCACGAAATAGTACTCTATGTCTATACATATTGCTGCACTTTATTCTGCTTAATTGAATTAATAAATGCATGTGCAATTAGGACCGGTGCCTTTAGTTATTGCTGCACTTTAGGTTTGTAAAGGGGTTTTCACAACTTGCAGCCCCGTTGACTAATCTAACAAAGAAAGGAGCTTTCTCTTGGGATCCCACATCGCAGCGAGCTTTCGACAGACTCAAGGAGGTCATGAGTTCATGCCTCGTCTTGGCTATTCCAGATTTCTCACTCCTTTTTGTGTTAAGAGTGTGATGCTTCAAGAGAAGGGATTGGAGCAGTTTTGATACAAAACAAGCACCCTATAGCATATGAGAGTAGGAAGCTTAAGGATGCAAAAAAAGTTTTCTCCATTTATGACAAAGAGATGTTGGCAATCATGCATGCTCTTGCCAAATTTAGAAAGTATCTAGTTTGTGGTGAAAACAGATCATAACAGCCTCAAGTTCTTCCTCAATCAGCATGATTGAACGATAGACAACAAAAATGGGTAAGAAAACTTCAAGCTTATGATTTTGATATTGAATATGTGAAAGGAAAGAATAATGTGGTGGCTGATGCACTCTCTAGGAAGCCTTATTTCTGTTCTATATCTGATATATTTGCTGATTGGAAGGCTGCCATATTAGCGGAGTATGCCAAAGATTCTTTTTCTATTGATATTTTAGAAGGAAAGGTGCTTGATGATAAGTTCAAGGTCATTGAAGTTCTTATCCTCTACAAAGGTTGTGTGTATATTGTGACCAAATCAAAGGTCAAAGAGAGGATTTTGAAGGCATGTCATGATATACTCCACTTGCTGGTCACCCAGGTTTCTACAAGACATACAAGCAAGTAAGGGAGCATTTCTCATGGAAAGGATTGAAGAATGATGTTTTGTAGCATATTAGAGAGTGTGTGGTATGCCAACAAAACAAGTCCAAGCATGTCTTTCCAACATGATTGTTGCAGCCCCCACCCATTCCAAATCATAAATGGGAGAGCATCTCCATGGATTTCATCATGGGGCTGCCAAAGGTACAAGGTAAGGATTGTATTTATGTGGTGGTTGATCGGGTTACAAAGTATGCTCATTTTCATGCTATTACTTTAGAATTTAAGGCTCCACAAGTGGCTGATCTATTCTTTAGGGAAATATTTAAATTTCATGGATTGCCAAAGAATATTGTGAGTGACAAGGACAACAAGTTCATCAGTCTGTTTTGGCAAGAACTCTTCCGTTTGACATTGAATTAACTCCAAGTACTAGCTACCACCCCCAAACAGATGGGAAAACAAAAATCATGAATAAATAGATCGAGGGGTACCTAAGGAACTATGTCACGGGGCAGCAATCAACATGGATAAAATGGCTGCATTTGGGGGAGTTTTGTTACAACACCACACATCATATGTCAATTGGAATGTCTCCCTTCAAAGCTCTTTATGGTTATGATGCTGCTTCATTGATAGATTTGCTCCTTGTTGATAGTAGAGTGCCTAGAGCTAAGGATGTGGTGCAAGAGAGTATCTCAAGGATAATTTGCAGCAAGCTCAAAACCAGCAAAAAAGTATGCTGATAGACAAAGGACGGAGAGAGTTTTGAGATTGATGACATGGTTTATGTAAGGTTGCAGCCTTATAAACGGTCCACCCTCAAGGGGAATGGTGCAGAGAAGCTGAAACCAAGGTTCTATGGTCACTACAAGGTTCTGAGGAGGATTGGGGAGGTTGCTTATGAACTTGAATTACCCCAGGCAGTAGGATCCACAAAAATTTTCATGTATCGTGCCTAAAAAGGGCACTCGGATAGCAAATTACACCTTCTGTGAAGCTGCCTCCTCTTGATGATGAGGGAAAATTGATACTCAAGCTAGAGACGGTGTTGGATGTGAGGGAGAAAAAGTTGAGAAATAAAGTTATTCCAGAGTACCTTGTGAAATGGAAGAACCTTCCAATCGATGATGCAACATGGGAGGG
Source organism: Sequoiadendron giganteum (assembly GCA_007115665.2). Classification (NCBI taxonomy): domain Eukaryota; kingdom Viridiplantae; phylum Streptophyta; class Pinopsida; order Cupressales; family Cupressaceae; genus Sequoiadendron; species Sequoiadendron giganteum. Next base: position 572,040,747 of record CM021106.1, on the reverse strand, counting down.
AGTCGAGATCTTCAATCACCCAAATTTGAAGTTGCTTGAGGGCAAGCAACATCCAAGCGGGGAGGACTGTCATGTCCCCATCACCTAGTCGGCTCAATGGGATCCTTGGCAAGAGAAAGGTGTTTTTTAACATCACCGACTCAATATAAAATTAATAATAAATTTGAATTTAAATTATTAATTAAATAATAATGGTCTTGTTGCCGACCTCTTAGGAAGGCAATTACCAACCGACCTCATTTGAGGAAGGCATATAGTTACAAATTAATACTTGTTCTTTTGCTGTTGCTGGATATGACAAATTTGGTGATGATAACCATGTGAATCTGATTGAGGACGTAGCCCCTTTGCAGATTCACACGTAGGTATTGGACATAGCCCCAATCCTGTGAATTCATCCTTGAAATTCTTCCTTTCCGCCATTGTTTCAGTGATTGCCATTTTCAGTGCAGGTGCTGGGAGGAAATCGATTTAATCATCTTGTGGCCAAGCTACCGCTCTGGCCCCAAGCTGTCTCATTTACCACTCAGGCGTCTTAGAAGCTAGGTCAAGGAGTATAGTGCAACCTGGAAATTGTGAGTCTTCAGAGGGCGCAACTTGAAGTCTACAAACATCTGCCAGATCTAGATTGGGCGCCTATTGTAATCAGGCTATTTGGAACAGTTGCAGCCATTCACTGTGAGGATTATGCTAATTGCTGAGCACGCGTATTCTGATTCTTATTATTGTATGCATCTGAGACTAAAATTTTATAGCGGATATAAATCAGCCTAATTAGATGTCTTTTTGATATACATGTTGTTCGCTGTCCTAGTTACTACATGAAATTCTGGCATTTTGAATGAGTTTGGATTTGGTGTTATTTTTTGTTCTGTTAATTCTGCTTATCCTAAATCGAATGATAGAGGCTTATTTTTTGGCTTGTTACTATTCTGAGGTTGTTGTGCAATTTTGATTTGAGAGTTGTTTGTTGTAATTCTAGAGCAAGCAATTTCTGGGTGAATACTTTGATCTGATTTTGTTGAGGAAGTGTTTAATTTTTGTTCAATTCTGAGCAAGCACCATACAATTTTATAAGTTTCTTAAAATTTATTTACAAAATTTTAGATGCAGTAAGTTCAAGCAACCTTTTTACCTTTATTATCTTTGCAGTCATAATATCAGATATTACAGTTTTTTTTGTTAAAAACTTGGACACTCTTTTCATATTTTAATTCTAATGAGAGAGTAATGAAACCTCGGTTTGCTTTTTGTAATGTCCCCATTTTAGGGTTCTCATGCTTTGCAGATGGAGATGGTTTTCTGGAGTTGTATCTGCTGGATCAAACAGATGATTGGAGGTTACCTGTGAGCTCAAATGGCTTAGAGGAGATATTTGATGCTTTTGGATGTTATTTTCAACTTCCGGTTTGGGCTCCAAGATTCTTGGAGGGAGTTTCCATTTATAGAAAGTCTGTCAGTCGGCTCCGATTATTTTTATTCTTCATCAGGATCACTCCAGTGCAATTAGTTTCCAATTCCGAAGCATTCTAACAATTCCGCAAAAATGAGTGTATTAATGTTATACCTTAATTAAATTACTAAGATTGCTTAAATTAATTGAAATATTTAAAAAAGCCCTTAGTGTTATAGGTCGTCGGAATCGGGATGAGATGCCTTAAAACATGAAGGCATTAAACAAGGACCTTGCATGTCAAAATATCCTTATTTTAATAAAAAGGTCATTTTCGGAGTAATAAGGATGCTTTAATTAAAAAGTGACTTAAGTGAAAAATAAAATACTATAAGGTCATTTCGAGGAATATTAAAATATTCTTCTAAAAGATTGTTGAACACTCTTCTTGGAAGGTCACATCAAAGAATATTATAATATTCTTTTAAAAGCTTGTTGAACACTCTTCTTGGAAGGTCACATCAAGGAATATTATAATATTCTTTTAAAAGCTTGTTGAACACTTTTCTTGGAACTTTCTAGAAGTTCAAGGAGTTCTTTAAAAAGGGAAAGAAGGAGCTCATTTCTCCCATGCTTGAATATATTTTCTCATCACATTGGAGAGCTTTCTGAAGCTTCTTGGGTCTGTGTGTTTGTAAACCCCAAGGCACCAATTTCGGTAGTGCAACTATCTGCACTAGTTGGAAATTGCTGAGAAATCGATCCAAGGTCTCTGCAGGTGTTTTATTGCAGATTTAATGGTTATTTTCAGCGATCAAGTTTGAGGAGATTGGTTGTCTTTTAGCTGGAGCTTTTCAAGGGTTTGTAAAGAAGTCCAAGATACACTGTTCAAGTAAATGCATTTTGAGAATTTCTGAGGCCGTCTTCATCACTTCCAGACTGAGGACGATTTAATATTCCAGGTCTAGGTACTCTATGTTAATGTAATCTAGTTATGTTTTAGTCTGTGGTTGCATTACATGCTAGTGAAGCGAGTCTATGGTCTGCTGTAGCGAAACTGGGTCTGCTGTTATTGAATTTTAGACTGTATTACACTCAGAAACAATAATCAAATCTTCTGTAAGTCCATTCTGGGCGTCATATACTCATAAAACAGTTTGTTGAAGAGTCCATAGTATCCTCAGATTTGTGTAACAAACATTGTAATAGGTTCTGGAGATATTTCAGACATTTTCAGTCACAGACAAATGCTATACCAGGTTTGAGATCACTGATCTTTGCATTTTCCAGCTTCTTGTAAACTCAAATTTCATCACTATGAAACCTGTAGGTTATCCATTGTTATTTTATGGCTTGAGTGAAACTTCCAAGAAGAGTAATCGTGTCTGTAATGTCCCCTTCTCAACAGTGATCTAACAGTTGGCCGTTAGCCTATTCTGGTGACCTCGTAGGCTACTCGGAGGTGGAAATTAGGGTTTCCTATCTTCTAGGAGGATGTTTCAGCTTTCTCTGAGACTTGCTTCTGGAATCTTGGTGTTTGGTTGTCGGTTCCTTTCTAGGTTTTCAGAGAGCTTCACAACGGTATAGCATGCATGTTGATCCGAGTAAATTCTTGAATTTACTATTTTTAGTAAATTCTATTTTTGGCAATGGTCCTGATGGCATCAGTACATTTGGCTTTCCTCATCGAGCAGTTCAGTTGGCAGTGTTGGAATCGGCTCTTGGATGCAGTTTCTGGAGAGATAAGTTATTTTAATTAAAATAATGTGATATTTTAATTATAACCCCTTGGCCTAGCTTTATGACTTAAGTTGTTTTAAAAAGGGGGACTTTATGGGTGGACGCCTCATCAGGAGGCTTAAGTGAAATATTTCCCATTTTATTAAAGTTTGACTTGGAGGGAAAAGGGACGCCAATTTGAGGAAATATTAAAATGTTTGAAAATTAAGAAAATGTCTTTGAGGAAATGGGACACCAACTTGAGAGGCATGAGTCAACTTTGGATTAGGTTGGCTCCTTGAGTGGGGCGCACCTTCTAGAAGCTTCTAGAGATGCTTGGCTAAATTTATAAAAGGGAGTGTTGGGTCTTCATTTGATCATCTTGAGTTTATTGCAAAGTTATGCTGCCGGAATGGTGACTGAGTGCTTCGGGGAAGGCATACCCCCTAGCTTGGCTTGGCTTCTTGCTTGAAAGATAGCAACTAGTTAAGATAGGATTGTCCTTGGTCTTTGAGTTGAGTTTTGAGCATGTTGTAGTTGAGTTATTTGCATTTCATCAGATTTACAGAGTTGTTTCTGCTCAGCTGATTGTAGTTTTTAATCATATCTTGCAAAATAAAAATAGTATCATTCTGGGTATTGTGCCTAGCTGTTTCTTTGTTGTGGGCGACCCTTCATGTCAATTATAAGATTTTATTAGCAAGTGTTGGATTTTTAAAGGCAAAATCGCCCTTCTTAGAGGGCCGTACTTTTTTGGAAGTGTCTTGGTTTCCGTGCAAAATAAATGTAAGTTGTTTGAGTTGGTTTTAGTGTCCAATCTTGGTCGCCATCCATGTTAGAGTGTTATGCATTTTATCTCATGTCGATTGATTGAGTTTTGAGCAAGTTATGAGCGATTTAGTGAGGTTATAGGTTGCTGGTCTGTACAATTTCAGTCATTGTTAAAGTCATATCAGATTTTGAGAATTCGTCTTTTGAGTGGGATTGAGTCTAGGAGGTCAAGTTGAGTATAGGAGAGTCCCTTTACACTATTGCAGCATTGAATGACTTCTAATCATGTGCTCTTGGCAGGTTCTCTATCACATTGTAAGTTGAACAGTAGTACTGTCAGCATTTCTCCTCTTCTTATCTAGTTTTTGTAATTCCCACGATCGTGGAAGAGATTGGCCTCATTTCAGTCTATAGCTTCAAGTTTCCATTTCTTGCATCACCCGTTGAATAAGTGGAAGAGGCTGGCTTGCCGCCTATTTATTTACTGTAATGCATTACTTCATCATATTGCTGATCGGCTGAGCCGTCAACATACTCCCGCTGAATAAGTGGTTGAGTTGCATGTTTAATTTCAATAATGTTCTTCATTTTCAGTCCTCCCGCTGAATAAGTGGTAGAGTGATTGTTATCTTCCTTCTCTACTCTTTCAGCAATCTTCAGTTGTGCTAACGATCCCCTTTCGGGTATGCTCTCACCTTGCCCGCATTGGGATCTGGGTTGATCAGAGGAAAGGGTTCCCTTCAGTTGGATTGTTATTTTCACTAACGTTAATGGGTGAAATCATTGTGTCAAAAAATGAAAAAAATTGGCTAGCACATTTCAGTGTCTCAAACATAGTTTGTAATCTCTTTAAGACTGCTGTTAATTTCTGAGTTTATCAGCTGCATGGTTGTTCATCCACAGACTGTGATGCCCCCATCATCTGGGAAGTATTTAGGAGATCAATTTCATATATTTATATTCTTTTAATAGATAAACATATATATATATATATAAAAAGATATACATATACATTTATATAGACATAATTGCATATAATTGGAATTTATTATTGCTTATATAATATTATTTGCTTATGTGTATATTCATCAGTGATAAACAATAATGAAAAGGACGAACCAAGCAAGGAGATAAATAACAAGTTAGTCGCCCAAACTAAACAATCATCATGAAGGGACGCATGAAGAAATGAGGAGATGTATCTCTTGGCGCCATGTCTATATTAAGTGGGACATGAAGAGGAAGATCAGAAAATCAAGGAGTTAGGAAGACAACGATCTGAATCAGAAGCAATCTTCAGATTCACCAAGGACTTCAATCGATTAGATAAGAAGGCGAACCAGTTCAAGGCAAAAATCCATCAAGAAAGGAAGTAAGTAGTTTAGGGGAAGCATTGGAGAACGAGTGAAGAGAAGAATCAGACAGAACGTAAGGAATAGAAGGTAACTGGCATAGAGGGGGACGTCATATGAACCAGAATTCGCTTACAGCCCTTTGAGATATCAGACCGGACAAGAGAAGAGCCCGACTCACTTACAAGGTGGAGTTTCATCAGTGACATACAGACACGCAGTTGGCTATCTCCTTATTCCTCAAGAAGGTCAAACAGATCGGTTATAGCAGACCATACCATCACTAAACCAATCGGCATATAGGCGTGCAATCAAGGAGCGACATCAAGCATTTACATTCAGAATTCAATCCACTATTACTATTGTTTACAAACAGCGATCTTGCATAATAGACTGCAAAACTTTATTTATTAGACTCTCCAATATAAATAATTATATCTGAGTATACTGAGTGGAGCACTATCTTGAAAGTTTAATCTTGAGATCCTTTAATTATTCAGGAATTAGAGGTTTTGAAACGAAGTTGTCCTGATTAGATAAGGGAACATCACACAGACCTCTGTAATTTCATGGTAAGTATGAAATATTCAATGCGGTGAAATCCGAGTGATAACTCCATAGTAAGCAGTCCATGTAATGCTCAGAAAATTATATATCAATTTGCTGTTAAAGCCTTTCTACTATTGCTGTGTAATGCCAGTGCTTGTCAAGGGATTCATTAGTGAAAGATTGTCATTCTCGCGCTATTGCAAACATTGGGTAATTTCTGAGATTAATTTCTGAAAGTAGTTGTTTGTTTTCAGACTGTAATTTCTGATGTATTGAATTATCAATGGGCTGGGTTCTAGTTTGAGGATATTAGTGAAATGTGGGCAATATAGTATTCTATCCGAGTTCACAAATTTGTCAACAGCAGTGGACACTTGCATGTCTAGTTTCCAGATTTAGTTACTTTACATTTGTCTATGCAAATTGGTTTCATTACATGCATTATTTTGAGGAAGTTGATTAAATGCTGCATCCATCAAACTGAAGTTATCTCAAAAATTATACATCATCCGGAAAGGGAATTTTACACTTTTTAAGTAGAGTCCTTGAATCATAGCCCTGAATTCAATGCACTCAGCATGTTAGGGTATGTAACTGGGTCTTATCCATGTTTACACTATCTTAACCACTAGATTACAGCTTGCTGTACATGAGTGTACAAATTCTTATCACAAGATAATTACCAATATTTTTAATGAAAATGCATGTGGGCAAAGACAGACTATTATTTTTAATGCTCTCTCTCTCTCTCTCTCTCTCTCAAGTGATTGGGGAAATTTCTAAGTTAAGAATCCTTAAAGCTTGTTTTAAGAAACTGTTTATGATATGCTTATTCTTTGTGTATAGTAATCTACACCTGGTGATGTTTTCTGATTTATGCTGTAGTTACCTGTTTAGAAATATTGCAGATAAATCAATAACATATTTTTGTTACTTAAACAAAAGTTTTAATGAAGTGGTAAAAAACTAGTTCTGGTTGTAAATGTTTTTGTTTGTTGGTGGAATAGATTTCTTGAATGGAGAGGGTTATTTAATCTCTATATATAAAATGCGATTCCATGTGGAATCCTCATGCATTGATTCCTGGTGAGGATTGCTTTTGAAATTGAAGCTTTCAAGTTTCAACCACGAATCTAATATATCAACTCTCTTTGATTGCCTAATTATTTAATCTTTTATTTTTGCTCAATGGTTCAATTTGATGCCAGATTTGATCAACATTTCAAAGTGTTTAAGGGCATTTCATTAATAGACCCGATTTAATTTTCTTGTTGAGACCAAGATCCACCTTCTCACAATGGTTCCTTGTGCCTTTCTCAAAAAATTGAAAAGTTGTGTGTGAAACTGGAAACATTTTGGAAGTTTTTCCATTTCCCCACTTCAGGCTATTTAGACTTTAATATATTAAAAATAGTTTTGTTCACTTGCATGAAATCTTTGGGCAGTTTTCCATTTTTTCTTTCAGGCTGTTTGGACTCTTAACACAATAGAAAATATTTGGCTCACTCACTCAAGAAATCATGTGGGGAAAATATCTATCTAATTCAAATGTCAGTCTCTGAAGTGGAATTACTGCCCAGTGCGATCTGCTTCCTATTAAGTACCCTTTTTGAAATGTGCGAATGTATGTCATTACTTGTTCATTTTTAGAGCTCTTTTACTAATTTTAAATCATAATTTGAGTTTTTTTTTTCCAGGGACAGACAGGTATTTCATGTGATACTATGATAGGAAAGAAAAACAATTTTAATGTCAACTAATTACAGGAAAGAGCTAAAAGGGGAAAGATAAGAAGCTGGAAGTTGGTAAATAATTATGGAATGCCTAATGAATCACCAACCTTAAGCCATATAAGGTAATATTCAAGTTGATCTCTCAATGGCATCTGACAGCAAAGAGGCATTACATTGTGGATAGAACATGCAAATGGAGAACTCTATGGGGCTATCATAACCCATAAGCTTGGTAATGCTGATCTGATGAGTAGATGCAGGCATAAGATGTGCTCTCTGTAGAAATTTGTTTTCTGCATGGGACAAGTTAAACTGAAGATATACTTTAATTAATGGGGTGCTTGATAAAGCTCTGCCTCTCGAAGGTGTTGTTTCCCAGTAGGGTTTGTGGATTGAACTCTCAATAACATTTGGCATGAAAGAGGCTTTACATTGATGATAGAATATGCAAATACAAAATATGGAAATCTATGGATACATCAAAACCCATAAACTTGATGATGTTGATCGTCTGAATAGATAGACAGAAGGAGTGCTTTTGGAGTCATTGGGTTTTCTGCATTGAAAAGTTCAAATACAAAAGATACTTTTGATGAATGGGGTACTTGATGAAGTTCCACAGGTCGAAGGTGAGGATTGCCAGTGGTATGTGCAGACTGAACTCTCAATAAAATCTGGTATCAAGGAGATTCTACAATGTACTATGTAGATAGAATGTGCACATATAAAAATATGGCAATTGAGACCTCTATGGGTCCTTCATAATCCCTAAGCTTGATAATGTTGATTTGATGAGTAGTTGCAACATAAGGAGTTCTATCTCGGGGACATCTGATTCGCCACATGGGAAAATCAATGATTTTGGTGATTAGATTGTTTATTCTTGCTCTTTGCCACAATTTAGTTTGTTGGAGTTGTATTTTTTTGGTTTGGTATGGTTTAAACTTTAAAGCATCAATTGAATATTCTAACCGTCATTCATATTGATTTAGATGTTTTATTTTGATAGTAGGCATCAGATGCACAAGATATTATGTATACATAAAAATGTATTGGCAAACATATTGAATCCTTTGATCAATTTTGTGACCTTTCTGGATTTCATAAAAAGATGGCACTAATGTTGTGAGAAAGGAAAATAAGGGATATTGGTTAACTATCACATGACACAAATGGTAAGCATGCAATTTAATATGTGTTTTCCGTAGTGCAATTGAGATCCAACAAGAACATGTTGGATGTATGTTGACGTAACAATTAGCACCTCTAGAGTGCGAGTTGGTACAAACAACTATGCATAGTGTGTAATGACTGCTCTTCAAATTAGGAGGGGAAACTCCTTCTTTTGCTGATATGCGTTCTATAAGTAAATGATCTAAACCCTATCTTTTTGATTCAGCTAGAAGAAGCACAAGGTTAAGAAAACCAAGGACGTTGCAGCTAAGGATTTTCTCTGGTTTCGCAGGTCTTAACTACAACTAAAAACTAAATGCTTTAAACTATCCAATCTCCTCAAGAAAACAAAGCATGAGGAAAAGGAGCAAGAATGTTATTATACGATAAACATTAGGTGCAGATTCACAATGTGAAGGCAAGGTGGCACAACTATTTGCTTGGCTGGGAAGAAGTTTATTAAAAACAAACAAATATACGATAAACTGAGTACAACTTCACAACATGAGGGCAAGGTGGCTCAACTATTTGCTTGGCTGAATAGGTTTATTGACACACACATCAAATGATAAGCTTTAAGTACAAATTTGCAACATGTGGGCAAGGTGGCTCAACAATTTTCTCATCTAAATAGGCTTATTGTTAACATAACATAAGGTAAGGAACTAGGACATCAAATTGCATTGGCGGAACATGCATACAATAAACAATTAAACTAGCAACCCCGTTTAACTAGATTTGAACAAACACTATAGTAATAACATGAACGCAAGGTGGCACAACTATTCATTAATATAGTAATCACTCATGAACAAATACAAAATAACAATATTACAAGCAAGGTAGGCTCAACATATATTGCTATCGCGTGCAAAAGTTATTTACAAATGAGCTGAAAGCTCTTATTTATAGACATTAAAGGTGTAGGCAACCCTAAAATCACCTTGAGTCAACTAGAGTCTCGCAAGCATGCAAGATCTTTATTCCTAATCTAAAGAAAATAAACCACACCGTTAACTGGAAAGATACCATCAGTTAATTGAAATAGGACTCAACAAAATGGACATGTGCAACATGCACATCCTTATTGAAATGAAAACTAACTAATAACTCCAACTATACAAAAACGTTGCCAAGAAAGACATAGCATGCATTGTGGAACAATGAGTTAACTCGGAAAGAGGCATCGAGTTTAACTCCTATGTCTAATGTTTATCTTGGAAAATGTGGGACACCCTAAACTGGGGTTCACTGGCCTTGATCTCGAGCAACTAACCCCTCCATGAGGTCATTGACTACATCACCATCCAGGGCATTGATACTCTTTCGTAGTACACGTGTCTGTGCGACATATCCTCACCACCTGCAATCTGGCTCTGAAGTTCACCTCTTCTTCTGATTGCCTCATAGAACAACGTTGACATGACTGTAAGTTGATCTAACTTACAACCAATAGAGTCTCCACTGAAATTACCATGGATGAGTGTTTGCAATTTTGACTGAATGTCTGCAAGCTCAACATACTCACCACCCTCACGTTGATATTGGCAAGAAACTTGTGACACAAAAGTTCTCACATAATGAAGTGCAGTAGTCACATGCTCTCTACTCTCGGCCAACTCCGAAGTCATTGTTTCTTGTATTTTTGCCTTGAAGATTAATTGTGTTCTCCAATAAAAAATAGCTTCTCTATCTTCTTCATCAACGACTGAGTCATATGCCGTCCCTAGGTGAGCGATCAAGATTTCATCCCTAGGTTTGTCAATCGCCAAGCTGTGCTCTGAATCCTGAATTTGCAGACGGAGTTTGCGGGTGTTGTATCTCAACTGAAATAGCTCTGCAAGTACAAAGCGACCCTTCGTGATAAACTCCTCTTCCCAATCCATCATGCGCTTCCCGTACACAACCATCTGATTGAGCTGACCCTGCTCTGTTGGCGGCTTTGTCATCTGTGGGAGTGAAGCGGTGACATTCTCGGGTCTATGGACGAGATTAGAGATGTATTGACGAAGCTGCTAGTTTTTAGTCTTGAGGGTTGCCTTGTCTTCTCCGTCTTTTGCCAGTCTATCCATTATGCTGTCAATTGCAACTTGAAGCAAATCAACCTCTATTTGGCGTGTGCTCCTACCAAGGTTAACCTTGATAACCTTGAAGTCCTCAACTTCCAACTCATCCAAATTCTTGTCTGGTGGAGGTATTACAATCTCTACAATGATCTCTTTCTCAACGTTCCTCTCTACATGAACTTGTTTCTTTATCCTCTTATCTAATGGATCCTGGTAGATGTGATCAAAGTCTGAGTGGTCAAGTATGTATGACGGCTGCCTCCTCTTCCTACCCAGCTGACTCTCAAGCCAAGACGAGTCTCGACTAATCTCACTGGATGGATCGGTGCTAGTCACAAGAGGTCTTGATGAGGCGGAAAGTGTAGAAGTATGGCTACGCAGTGGCGAGTCCAAGTCCAAATCAATGTGAATTGGAATTGGTAGCTGCTGTGGCGTTGGTGATGGCAAAGGAAGCTGTACCTTTGGCTCTGGCATGTTCTGAATTGTATTCATGGCTACCTCTACTTGTGTTTCTATAACAAGTGCCTTCCCTTTTGATTTATTAGACACTTTACTTCTTTTAGGAGGGTTACTCCTTTTCTTTTGTTTAGGCTTTGATGAGGATGGCAATGTAGATTCCACCAATTGCGGCTCTGTGCTTGGCATGACTGCCCTCCTTGCTTTCTTGCTTTCTAAGTAGAGTATGCTATTTTGAATAGCTCTACTTGTTCTCTCTTCCATGGATGAATACTCCTGGGTGTACCAATCAACAGTTGGAAGTGGTTGTGTATCAATATGCTCTGTGAAGAATTGAGGAAGTATATCCCCATCATCATCTAACAACCCTTCAACATCCTCTGACATGTAAAGGGAAATCTGTGAGAGAGTGAACCTATTGTAACTGTGTTGGCGCACCTCGAACTCATCCTCGCAGCTGACCTAGTAGTCCTCCATAGTAGGCTTCTGATGAGGGCGACCTCCGAGACGCGTTGAATGATAACCCCAAGGGTCATATGAGGGTGCATCAACAAGGTACTTGAGCTTGAGGTTTTCTAACTCTTGACCTGCAATCTTGGCATCAATTTACATTTGTAGATTCCCATCTGCAAAGGGAAACTGGCCGCCGACTTGCGCTTGTTATGCAACCGTGAATGGACTTCAAATAATTGCCTTAGAAACTTCATGAACACCGTCTTATCAGAAGGATAACGTGGTAGCATGGTTGGATTTTCTGTATAACTGTAGACACAGATGTAAGTATATGTAGGGAACTGAATGAACCAGTTTGCCCATTCTGCCATTGCCTCTCAAACAACTGTTGAAATACGAATGTGTAACTCCCGGTCTAGGTCTCTCACTATGCATATCAAGAACGCTTCCTGCACACGCTTGAAATGCCGCTTAGAAGCTGTGAATTCAAGTTGATCATAGTACTGATAAACTTTATGCACACTGAGAACGCCCATGGTGTTCAAACCTTTAAACTAATTTTGATATGCAATCAAGTATACGAGATAAGAACACATGTGAAAATCATGGGCAACTAGGAATCCAATAATTTGTTTGTGAACGATGTCGCTGATCAAAGAAGCCCAGTCATAATACTCTTGCCTAGAAACAATTTGAGCAATGAAATAATACATCCAATTCTGGAATTTGTCTACATCTGAATGACCAGAGACACGATTAAGAAGAGTTATCAAAATCGTGTACTCATCTTTGAAATCTCCGCGATCGACATTGTGTGGCAATTTAACTTTCTTTTCTTTTAACCATCTTTCCACTATTTTATTCTGACACATGTCCTTAACAACATTAAATGCTCTCTCACACTGAACCATGGTAATGACCAAACTATTTGGATGCTGAGGAATACCAAAACATTTCTCAATATTTCAGGGCTTGAGACTGCAAATCACTTGTTCATCCGCTGACTGAATTTCATGGGCAGTAGAATTGTAATGCTTGATACAAGACATCACGAATTCTATCCTATGAACTAAAATGGGGATAGAAGCCGCCTCTAGCAACCCAAACCTTTCGATGTTTTGAAGTATTGTCGAATTTATCTTTTTCGGATCCAAAATGATCTCTGGAAGCACCTTATGCAAGTTTGTGTCAGCTATTTCGATGAAATCATGAATTAAGACTAACTTGGTCCTGAATTCATTCTATGTGTATTGTATTATGAAAAACTCACCTGTTGACTGTAAACACGATTATGTTCTAACAACTTTCTCTAGAAAGCCGAAAATCACTCTTGATGAGGCTAAAAATAGCCTGTCGAAGGACAATTTTCATGAAAAATTCCAAGTCATGGGTTTTGTGTAGAAAATGATTTCAAGCAAACCTACAATGTTAGAAATTTGAGAAAACGCTGTTTAGCTTGACATGCAAAGACTTTTCCGAATTTTTTTTTGGGGGTAGCAGGGGCTATGGGGGCAGATTTTTCAAAAAAAACTGGAACATGGGTTTTGTGTAGAAGATATTTCCAAGCAAACCTAGATCCTCCGTTTTGAAAAATATTGTCTTTTACTCCACCATGCAAATGAATTTCAGTTGAGAAAAGCAAAGCTTCGAGATTTGAAGCTTTGAGGTAATTTTTCCTGAAAAAATCGAACACATGGGTTTTGTAGAGAAAGCCGTGCACAACCAACCCAGATGATTAAAACTGTCAAAAACCACCAAATTCTTGGACATGTGAAGAATACCTAATACAAGAAAAGAAGAAATTAAGATAGAAGATAGAGATTTTATGTTTCTGATTCTGTCAAAATCGCCATGCTTGTCTGAAGTTTGTTGATTATTCTGGACCTGTATCTGCAAGGAAATCTGAAAAATAAAACTTATGATGCCTTTGAATGCTTTCACAAGAGAAAATTCGCTTGCATTTCAACCTGTTATGAGAGAAATGGATGCCATCTTGAAATAAATAAAGAAATTTTAGGTTTATGGCGCCAACTGCAAGTAGAAACCTGGATTTCAAAAGAAGCCATCTAATTGGACCTCACTTCGTGCAACAAAAACTGACTTGAAGTCTCAAAAATATTAAAATATCAAAATATTTTGTTCAACGCAACATGCGAAACTGACTTGAGTCTCAAAATAGGCGCCAATATTAAAATATTGAAGAAATTCGCCCTCTGCAAAGATGACATGCGAAAACTGAAATTTAATATTATTTTATTGAGTTAACTGAAATCTCTCTTTCTGGATTCACTTAGAATCTTCTTTTGATTCCAAAAAGTCAAACTTTGGCTTTCTAGGCGTCCCATATCAAAAGTTGAGATTTTTTGCTAACTTCCTATTTTGTAGCTTGTTGAAAACGTCATAGTAGCCTTTGTTGAACTCTGATTTCCGGGTGCCTGGGTGGCGCTGAAAGTGAACTGGAGGACTCATGTAGCCAAATCAAAAATGATGAAATGTCTGCTGGGAGCTGTGACCTTAGAAAATTGAAACTGGTGCCTCAAAATGAATTGTGCCTTTCTCAAGGAGATGTAATTTCGTAAGAAATTCCATAGCCATTTTTCTGATTTGCCATTTGATGCTTCAATTTGCCGCTGCCAGTGAATGATGATTCCTATCGACTGGATGGTGGATCCATCGCATAGTTGGAAGAATTATGCACTCGATGATTGCATTTGCAAGGCCTGAATGCTGGATTAAGACCTCCAAATGCAAGGGCGCCCCTAGCTTGTAGAGGAGCAGAAACATAAATTAACATGATTTTGCATTTTGTCAATTTCAACCGATTGTCCTGCTTTGACCCTCGCTACCGGGAGCTGGATTGCTCCGATTTGCATGCTAACAGGCTTGTTGCGTAGCTGGAACAACTTAGAAGAGATGTTCCTAGGAGTGACGAAGCGAAAAGACTACATTTAATGCCTCTAAAAGAAGGGCGCCTTTTTCAAGACAATGTGTAAAACCCTTAGCCATTTTTCCACTTGTCTCCATTTTGCAATGATTCTTCAACTACAGGTGATTGACCAATCCCAAAGGCTGACGGATAGATTCACTGTGTAGCTAGGAGGATTCCACACAAGTCTTGTGTAGACGACACTTGCAAGAAACCTCATTTGACTAACCTAAAGGCAAGACGCCCCTAGCCAACAGAGGTACAATTTGATATTTTCACTTTAATCTATCCTCTATTTTACGTGCTTACTGGAACCACTGTCACAATCACTCAACTTGTTTGACGATCTTGCGAATGGATGCATTGCGGAGTTGGGTTGAATCACAAGAGATTCCCCAGAAATGAAAACTACAAATTCATTCATCTGAGGGGTCTAATTCAAGGGCACCCCTGGGCTATAGGGGCACAAAAACTACAAATTTGACTGCCTATGTGATATGTATACTCTTTGAAATTTTTGCTTCCACCTTCGATTGCCGGAGTTTCGTAATTCGGATGGACCCGCTTGATAGCTTGTTGGAAAGCTGATTGAAAACCAAAGAGAATGAATATATTTGCAACCCAAAAAAACTGAATATTGACCTCCAAATTGAAGGGCATCCCTGAGCTACAGGGGCACAAATTTGCTCTGGATTTGGTAATTTTCTCCATTTCGCACTCTGCGAACACCATGTCGACTGCTGAGTTGTCTACGTAGCAGCATTACTATTGCTGACGCATGTGTGTGACTGTATTTCACCATTTTCACATGTACAAACACTATAAAGTTGATTTGCACATTGATTGCGCAAGTGTCTCCCATGTTACAAAGTGAAAGTGTTTTTAGATTTATAATATTTTTAGCTCTTTTCGCCATTAGAAAATGCCCTCTGTCGAGAAGCATCTTTTTCAACATCTTTCATCATAGAATGTTCTGCTTTGAGTTTCAAGCTTAGATTTTGACACCTAGTATTGGCCAACTGCCATTGACGACCTCAGAGGCCTTAACTTTTCTCTTTAAAAAGTGAAAACTACCACTAGGCTTAAGTTGACTTTTAACTGAAACCGACTTCACCACTGTGATCGTGATGCAAAATAAGCCAATCAAAACTAATTTCAGCCAATTCTAACAAGTTTCTATTTTTAGGGTTTTTGACCTAAAAACAGGGTTCGAAAACCCTAATTTTCAAAATTTTCAAATTCTGCCAGTATCTTCCTGACATCACACTGACCAAAAGCTCATACTTGATTTGCCCAAAAATTGAGTTTTGACACCATTTTTACAAGGTTTAGACCATTTAAAGCAAAATGCCTTAATGAAGCAAAAAATTTGGTTTGGGTACAACAATCTAGAAGCAAGGACTTGAAGGAGATAATATTTTGGAAACAACCACCTAGGAGCTGGACTAATTTTTTGGTCTCACATTGAATACTTTCACACAATGAGAAAATATAAGGTCATACGCTTAAGCACCTTTGTATGCATGACATGAATCAGTAACCAAAATATGATAATGGCTGGAATGAAGATTACCACTAGACAATATCATACAGATGGGTGTTTCTTGATTTTCATTGCCACAAGGCATCACCAATTTGGAACTTCAACCAGGTTTTTCCTCCAATGCTCAACTGCAGTCAACATGATATAATATAAGTCAAGTATGTTATATTGTCTTTTTTACTTTTAGTGGATATTTGTTTCAATGTCACTACTGTGCAACTTTTGAGATAATTGGTTAATGATTTGCCTCCATAAGATATGGGACTATTGGCTGAAGTTTTAATCACCATGGCCACTATCCCTTATGGAATTGTTCACTCGTAATCGACCAACTCCATCCCCATATGGGACTGATGGGTCCAAACCTAGAACAACAGTAGTCATCTGCCATAGTAGCCAAACCTAAAAATACAACATTCCGTTGTAACATTTAATAACAAAATTCAGTTAGTATAAAGTATGCATAAATATACTTACCAATTATAATAATAAATCAACAACAATTACCAAATTTAGTCCCGACCAATGGTAGAGGCTTGGTCAACGCATCTAATAAAGTCAATTTGCCTAAAGCAAATGTCATCATGGAAGCAAAGTTTAACAAATTAAATTCACCTCTTCAAACTTGGTCAATGCAACAAAAAATGACTGAAATTTTGATAGTTTAGAACCCTAAAGTCAACTTTTGTAAAAGTTAATGCTGGCCAGTTTCTGGTCAGTGCTAGGGCTGATGCTAGCTGAATATATTCTGACTAGTTATACCTTATGAAGTGTGATGGGTTTCAAGAAGACTGCCAATTCTGATGATTATCAATGGGGGTTAACAGTTGATCCATACACATAATCACAGTTAACAGTAAACAACTGGTATGTTGTAGTCAATGTACTGGTTGTTTACATGGGAGTTTCTAGTGAGTACTTACTAGAAACTGGCAAGTAGTAGACAAAAAGATTAATTGTTTTTCCTTGCTGACTCTTTTAAGGAATTTTCCACAATTTTCTTAGTTTTGTTCTCTGAGTTAGTTTCTTATGCTTTTTAACAGAATCTTGCATGTTAATTAAATATATTTTGTGAATTTATATGTATTTTTTATTTCACTAGTTCCAAGTCCTAGTCAAAACTTGTGTTGGTGAGTTTTTGCTGAATTTGAGTTTTAAACTATGGTTAGTATGCCACATAGACCAACCCAGGGAATGGAAATCTAAATGACACTCCAGGAATTATGGGAAAGGCTTTAAACAGAGGGCGTGTTGTAGTTAACATGCCAAACAAAACAAATTGGAGAATGCAAATCTAAATGACACCAGTAATTATGGGAAGGGCTTAATCAGACAGTTTTCTATTTAAATGCCAAATAGACCAACCTCAAGAATGTAAATCTAAATGACACTCTGGTAATTATGAGAAAAACAGACGGTGTGTTGTAGTTAACATGCCAAATATACCAACCTATAGAACGTAACTTCAAATAACATCCCTGTAATTATTAGAAGGGCTTAAACACTGGTAATTCTGGGAAGGGCTTAAACACTGGTTGCTTGTGGTGTTATTTAGATTTACATTCTCAAAGTTGGCATGTTAACTACAACACAGTGTCTGTTTAAGCCCTTCCCATAATTACTGGAGAGTCATTTGGGTTTGCATTCCCCAGGTTGGTTTATGCAGTATACTTCATTGTTTTAAAACTTGAATTTGATGAAAACTGAGCAACACGAATTTTGACTAGGACTTGGAACTAGTGAAATCAAAAATACATATAAATTCATAAAAATAAATTTAATCAACATGCAAGATTCTGTTAAAAGCATAAGAAATTAAGTTAGAGAACAATAGGAAAATTATTGAAAAATCCTTAAAAAGCCCTAGCAAAGAAAAAAATTGAATTTTATTTTCTGCTACCTAGCTAGTTTCTGATAAGTACTCACTAGAAACTCACCTGCTGATTTTCTAGCAAGTAACTCACTCTGCATTTCTGGATAGCAAGGTTGTGAGTACTTGCAGAACTTTTAGAAGTATTGTTGTAACCCAAATTAAAATTTTCGCTACACTTAAGCATTTTGAAGAATTGAGTCAAGATACTGTTAAATCTGTCAAAAAAGGTCAAATGCGGGTCTGCATGTCTTGCATGGGGGTCATAAGCTTGAAATTTTCAAAATCTGACAATCTGGGTCGGTTCAAAAAGACCAAATCTACAATACCCAGATTTCAGTTTTTCATCCCTAAATTTTAGGAAAATTTCTATTTTTAGCAGTTTTCTAAAAATAGAAACTTTTTCTGGGTTTTTCTGGGTTTCTTACCAAATGGATACTTGTAAAATTTTCTAAAAATAGAAAGTTTGGCCGTTAGGGTTAAGACTGATTTTGATTGGCTTAAAATACTTCCTCATTAGACTCGTGTAGTCAGAATCACAAAAAGGTCAGTTTTACTCTACTGGGTCTATTCCGCTTTTTCAGAAGCTGCTTCGGAGATCCAAGGTCATTCATGGAAGTCAGTCAGTTGCCAGGTGTCAGAATCAAGAGTTCAAGCGTCAAACAGAGACTGTCGATGAAAAATGTGCACGAGAAATGAGGAACAAGCTGAAGAAGTTAAAAAATGAAAAAAGTCAAATTTTATCTGAAGAAGTTAAAAAATGAAAAAAGTCAAATTTTATCTAAGTCTGGAGATTTTAAGCGCCCCTATCAAGAAGAGGCGCCCATGTTTCAATGCCTTCGAAAATTTTTCATCTTGGTAGCCAAAGGCAATGGAAACATGTGTTACAAGGTAAAATTGAAAAAATGATAAAATTTTCTAGCACTGCCAACCATGGGCACCCCTGAAGGAGAAAGGCGCCCAGCTTTTCAAGAGGTTAAAAGTCAAAATCAGGGTTTCCATCTCCGGGTCAATGTTGCTCAAAATCATCCCAGCTCCGCAATGAATCAATTGGCATGCTCGTCAGATCATCCAGTCATTGGCAAATTCAAGACGAACAGGAGCCACAGAGAGGTATTTTAAAACTCTGAAGATGAAAACAAAAAAATCTAAGTCTAGATAAGATGGGCTCCATACCTCAAGAAGGGCGCCCAAACTTTTGAGATAGCAGATGGTCAAATTTGCTGAAGACTTCTCCAACATGACTTCCTCAGACTAGATCCAGCTCTCCAACGAATCCGTCAGCTCGTCCGTCAGAGTTAGCAATCATCAAATATCGCCAGACAAACAGAGGAGAACAAGTGTGAGAAATGGCAGAAAGTGGAAAGCAACAATGAAAATTCAAAAATAAAAACTAACACTGGAAGCTATGGGCGCCCCTGAAGGAGAAGGGCGCCTAGGGTTTAAGGCCACTAGAAGTCAGTTTCCAGAAACGAGTGATCCAAAAGACCCCTTCCAGATTCATCTCAGTTGTCCAGTGAACTCAATAGCCAGTCAATCTGACAAGTACAACACTCGGAATAGTGAAATCATCTAAAGGTCAGAAGACAAGCATAAAGATTGAAGATCATGAAAATGGATAACACTGGAAGAAATGGGCGCCCTTATCAAGGATAGGCACCTGACATTTCGAAGGGATAAATGAAGCTTTTAGCAGATGACGTCTCCAGAACAAAGTTGTTAGATGTGATCAGGCTTCGCGATGGAAGTATCAGTTCGTTCATTGGACAAATCTAGAATCTGGGAGACAGAGCTGAAGTAGGGTCAGAAAGTGAACAAAATTTAAAAATGATAGAAATTTGGCTAAGTCTGGGAAGACTGGGCACCATACCTCAAGAAGGGCGCCCATTCCTTCATGCCTTACTTTATTTTTCGAAAGTTTCAAAATTTTCAAGAGAAGAGAAATACGCCTTTTCTCAAGGCATGAATTAGGTTTAGGGTTGCTTCAAGATTAGGGTTTGAGAAGCTATTTTCAAAGCAAAAACTTATTTAAGGACACCTCTATGTATTATTTTTTATATTTCTTGTAGGTGCCTTCAAAGAGAAACAGAGCAGCAGCTTCAAACCTATGTTTTTCAAGATTCAAAAACCCTAACTTGTTGGTTTCTCATAAATTTTCAGATCAGCAATCAAAGAAGACCTCTTCTTTCATATTTTCTCATCAAGAACATCAAATTTGTGAAGGAGAAGGCCTATATTATCAAATTTCAGCAAGCTGATCCATTTTTGTTCTATCTTCTGGACAAATTGTTGAAGATTTCTCTCTAAGTTGCAACAATTGCTTTTATTTTGCATGTCAGGGAAAACTTCATATTCATCCATTTCTAGTCTTCTGGGTCTATGCTAAACCTTCTTTTGGACAAAACCCATACCTCAGCTTTTTTAGAGAAACTAAAAGTTGTTGCTTTTTCAGTCAGAAGCCAGGGTTTTCAAAATCTAACCTACTGGGTTCATTCAGATTATGCTAAAAAACAATACCCTTTTTTTTCTGGTTTTTTAGGGAAAATTAGGGTTTGCTACTTTTTCAGTCTCCACTTCATATTTTCAAAAACGAACGATTTGGGTTGGCTTGTAACGAAATTCTAGTCAAAACCCATATCTCAAAATAAATCTCAAAAATTCGTCTGTTGGAAGAAGAAAAATCAGCAAGCTAAATTTAGAAAGTTTGCCAAAATTTGTCTGAACCTAGGCGTGTTTACTGTTAATCTTCAAGTCTTTCAGAATGGAATACACTCCTACAGAGTTCAAGACCAAATCAGTGCTTTACCACGATTTCATTGAAACAGCCAAGACAGACTTGCATCACATCAAGCCGGTGTTCAATATACGTCCTTTAGAAGATGCAGGCAATACCACCATCAGACATCTTGGCCATTCAGGTCTTCTTGCAGCAACATCCATACCTTTCTCAGTATAGAGCTTAGAATTCATAATTGCTTGCATCAAGCATTACAATCCAACTACAAGGGAGATACAGTCAGTTGATGGGAGAATCATTTGCAGCCTAAAACCAGACATGATTGATAAATGCTTCTCCATTCCACCATGGCCTGGAAGCGTCACCATCAACGTAGAAGAATGTGAAAGGATATGGGAAGAACATCAGGACAAATACAACAAGAAGATTGCACATAGGTGGCTCAAAGAGAAACATTCTACATTGCCAAAGGATGTTGGAAGAGGACAATTCAAAGATGAATTTTCCATCATAATAACCCTACTCAATCGGGTTACAGGTCAAGCGGATGCAACAAGGTTTCAGCCTTGGATGTTCTACATGATACCTCATATAATGAAAAAGACAAAGTTCTATGATTGGCCTACATTGATCAGTGATTGCTTACATCATCAGATAACTGAGTACTTTCATAGACATTCATTTCATATGGTCTCCTACCTAGTCTATTTGGTTGCCTATCAAGGTAAATTCAGAGGGTTAAACACGGAGGGTTCTTTAAACGTTTAGCATGTCTACAACTACTATACTCAGTTGGAATTCACTGTTGTGTTACGTCATTACAAAAGGGTGAATGAAGCATTCTTGATTTATACAGTGCGAGACCTGGACAACGAGCTACATGTTCGCATCTCATCCATTGCCAAGGTTGCAATATCAGAATGGGAATATTGGTTTATTCAGTTTGCCACTTTCACTTACCTAAGGGTGTACGGTTATTCAGGGGCTCCACTTATGTTACCGAGGTATCCATCAGATGAGGTAGTATGCATGGAATTCTTTAGGCAGATTTCAAATGTTCACACCCATCTGCGTAACAAAAAGAAACCAACCTTCAACTTTCCTTTCGCTTTAGGCATTTACACATGTAGATCATCCGCATAAGCTAAACTAATGGGTAACGAGTTAGACAAATTTGGTCTCAAGCCTTTCAGCGAGAGACGATTATATGATCCCCATGGCTTCTATGCATCTAGACTTGGTCAAAACTATGCTCATATGCCCGCACTTGAAGACTTTTGGGCTAATTGCAAAGACGAGTATGAGGTGCGAAGGCGAAGTCACAGTAGGTTAACCCTTCATCAGATGAAAGATTGCTTATCAGAAGATATTGAAGGGTTGTCAGATGATGATGGGGATGTAATTCTTCTAGCCTACATTGGAAATAAGGTTGAGCAGCAACCTCTTCCACAGGTCAACTGGGCTCATAAAGAATGTATCACAGTGGAAGAAAGGACAAGACAAGTGGTGGAGTACAGTAAGAATTTCTTGATTCTAAAGAGAAGGGAGTCTATTCCAGTAGTAGAGCCGCCAAAGAAACATTCATCTCTTCCCTCTTCTTCAAGAGTGCAACCAAAGAACAAAGAAAAAGTTCAGTCTCAAGAGGTCACAAAGGGCAGTAGATCAGCAAAGAGTGCTAAAAGGAGGTTGGATTATACAGGGATTGTTATACAGGAGCAGCCTATAGCTGAAACAAAAGTTCCTCCACCAGAGCCCATACTTTAAGAAGAAGTACAACATGATGAACCTTTGATACAAGAAACTCTACCATCTCCTAGGTCTTTTCCAATTCACATTGATTTGGAAGACGAGGAGATAGAGGCCAATGCTACAATTATTCCTCCCTTGGATGTTAATAGAAATACTAAATCTTGGCTTGAGAGTTCCTTGGGAAGGACAAGAAGAAGGCTTTCATATCAGGTAATGTTGATGACCTTAGCATATACTAGGAAGCATCCAAGAAGAAGGCCAAGAAACAAATACATTTTGAGAGGAATCTCGAGGGTGAAATGGTCATGGAGACAACTACGCCTCTTGAAGACAAAATCAGAGATGAGGTGGATGTTGACGATTTTATCATGGTCAAAGCAAACCTTGGTAAAAGTACTCGACATGCTGATATAAATTTGTTTAAGATGGTAACAAAAAACATTCAAGAAAGAGTGCAAAAGGATGGAGAAGACAAGGCAGCCCTCAAGGCTGAAAATCGTCAACTCCGATTATGTATATCAAATCTTATCCAAGGCACCTCACAAACAACTCAGTTGCTACCTCAAGTCTTAGAAACACCAGCTGATCAACAACAATTAAGGCAGTTAGTTATTTGTGGTAAACAAAATAATGAGTGGGTTGAAGAGATCATCAACAGAGGAAAAGAGGTCCTGACACAAGTCTTCCAGTTAAGATACAAGGCTCATGATTTACGTCAAGGTATCCAGGATTTTGAATAGCTGATAGCCGAGTTCAAGCCCATGCACGAAATCATAATTGCAGATTTAGAGATGGTTTGTGGCTCTACAATGGCGAGAGAACATAAAAGACAAATCCTAGAGTGGAAAGAAAGTCATCTTTTCAAGGTGAACACATATGTCAGAATATTTGAGGAGTTTGCAGCGTATAAACAAAGAGTTGTTGATACTCTTAGGTTCGTCAGAGAAGTAGTTGCAGCAATTCCTTGTCAGTATTGCCTTGAGGATGGTTCCTAGATTGGGCTTGACATAGTCCAAGCTGAGTTTCAGAGCATATTGCATGGCAGCGAGGGTAGTGTTGGGAGAATGATGATGATTTCCATGATGTCAGCAAGGTTCGAGAAAACGGCCAATGAGAGTGAAGATTTCTTGAAATCAATTACAGATGGCGAAGAGATCTTGGAAAAACGACATTTTTCTATTAATAGCATCAATACTCCTACTTCAGATAAAGTTGCCCGCTTTTTAGCAGATGTGATCGAGCTTTAAATCTGCTTTCTTTTAGAAGCATCTTCCACGCTTTCTTTCTATTCTTGTCTCAAATCTTTTCGATTCTTTGAGGATAGAAAGAAAATATTGTAACAAGTTGTCACGAGTTGGCACTTTCCTTTTTAATAGCTTTCTAGGGTTTAGATGTTTTAATCTTTTCTAGATTTAGAAATAAAGCTTGCATGTTGGCAAGCAATAGTTGTAAAAGCAAGGATATTTTAGGGTTTCCTACTCCTTTGCTTAGTTATAAATAAGAGCATTGTTTGCTCATTTTAGTTTAACCGTGCTTGTGATAACAAGACATAAGTGTCCTAGTACCTTCTCTTTGTTATCGTCTAGTGTTGTTCACTTTGTGTAAGGAGCAAGTTTGCATGCCTCTTTAGCTGCAAATACTTGTTTAGTGCATGTGTTGTGTTGATTACAATTAGGTTGATCGCATGTTGCAAGCGTGTTGCTACGACTTGCTGTCCCAAAGTTGTAATCCTTGTTCTAGAAACTTGAGTAAATAAAATCTTGAGTGTGCTTTGTCTACCTTGATATAAATATCTCAAATTTCTGTCTCTTTGTTTTGTGTTAGAAGTATGAGTAAATAAAATCTTGAGCGTGCTTTGTCTGCCTTGAAATAAAAGTCTCATATTTCCGTAATGCTTTTATGATCTCTTTTTTAGCTTGCCTTAAAACGTATGTTGAAGAATAGTTTGTTTAAGTATCTTTGTTAGAAATCAAACTCGTCCATTTCCAAACTCTCTTGCTTTGCGTTTACTTGAGAGGGTGGAAACGTTTTAAGCGTAGGTTAAGTTGTAGCTGTCTAGTTTCATTAAAGGGAAAACCTCAGCCGCAACAACTAGTGTTCTATAACCTTGTGTTCTCGTAGCTGAACCAAAAAGATAGGTGTAATTAAGTTTATATTACTTTTCTTTATGCAACTAAGCAAAAGAGGGAGCTTCCCCTCCTAATTTGAAGAGCAGTTTACTGCACATAGCTGTCCATTTCCAGAATGCATTCCAGAGGTGCGATTTGAAATGCCAACAAGTATTATACTCGCTTTTGAAAGTAAGGAAGTTTATGTTGTCTAGGACATTGATTATGTTTGATATTCTTGGTCATAATGATATTATTATGGTAATAATTGTCATTGCGAGTCCCAATACAATCATAAATGATGGATAGGTGAATTAATACTATTATTGTGAATCCAGTGGTGTCTTCTTACTTCTTGATTTGAACTTGTCTTCTTTGGTCCTTAGTTAATGTTATATAATTTAATGTTTGCAATTGATTCTTCTTACCTCATCTCGAAGATCTTGCCGATTATTGATGGTATGCATTAGAAATTTGTGCTTATTGAAACAATCATTGGAAGGAAAATAGTTAATTATAAGGAAAGGAAATTGTGTTTTACCGATATGTTGAATTAGCCACCATGGATAGAGTTAAGGTTCAAAGAAGCCTAATCCAAACATGTCACACTCCTATCCAATATTAGAAAGGTAACACTATATAAGAACTAACCTACATAATGTCTCTAGTCTACAAAATGTCATGTTTTGAAGAGATTTGGACTTTCACAATTGGTATCGAATGATTCTCGAGCAAGCATGCTTCAATGATGCATACCTTGATAAAGCGAAATAATCTTATACCAAAAAAAAAACTGAACAAGAGAATATGAGGAATATATGCATGGAAATAAGGTACATCATTTATGTAAAACCAATCATTTTAGCTTTTAAGCAATATATGTATCTTTGGGGTTTAAGTTTTTTAACAGTTAAAAAAGTACAAAGGAGATGTTCACTTGGAAACATAAGTTGAGGTAGTAAATTCTTGAGGGGAGCTATAGGGTATTACTTGAGGCCAGCTACAAGGTATTGCCAAGGGGTAGTTGGCATAATTAAATTCTTTCACAATGGAAGTAGGATACTAACAAGGGGGAGAAATATGATATTGGTCATGGTAGTTGTAGTAACATGGTTTCATTTCATCAAATAAGTCACATGGAATTATATTCATTAAAGGAATAAAGATTCGATGTTTGTTTGAGATTAGAAGACAATCCCATGTGTAGCAAGAAGGTTATGAAGGAATTTTAACGGAGAGAGGTTTATGTCCATTAGGTGCTTTTTATGAAGAAGCTTTATGGGAGAAGCAAGCCATGAAATAATGGAGCATGAAAATATCATGAAGAATATGTTGTCCTTCATTCATTGATATTGTGAAATATATAATTAATTGGAGAGGCTATATTGGGAAATCATGTTGCGATCAAGTAGGAAGAAAATATCCACCTAATTTGTTAGAACACCTCAAAGTATAACCAAACTAGATTGAATGATGTAATGAGGCTTTCTAGTCATCAAACTAGTTTAAAAAATGAATGAGGTGTATACTTTTAATAAGCTATTAGCTAATCCTTCCAAAATATAAATGTCATGTACATATGGTGCACTTCCCATGTAACTAGGGTTACACCATATGTTAGATTTGTATTGTGCCAATTAGTTGGCACAGTCATGTGGAGTAGATGAGTTCATGTGTTCAATGCATATGGAGTTGAGTTGAATGTATTTGTGCAAGTACTTGTGTTATCTATTTTAGGTCACACAATATGGAAATGATTTGCAAGAGTTGACAATGTTGTCAAAGCCAAAGTGTACATGCTTGAAATTGTGTGACATGACTTCAAGAGTGCGAGCATGGATTTCTTGTGCTTTATTGCATTGAGTTGTTAGAAATGATGCTTGCATAGATGTATACAAACTCATTTTCTAGTATTATCCATGTGCAAAGCATATTGGCATAGTATTGTGCATGCAAGGAAATATGGTCGGATGAGATAGACTTATGTTGAGCTCATACATAGGAGTGCAGATTGTATGGAATTGTGCATGTTTCATTCACATTTTTTAGAGCAATGGTCTCCATTATATTTAGTACACAACAAAGAGATAATTTGATATTGATCTAAGAAACCTCCAATTATGTTGAACGATTGTGTGATTGAGTCAACTCCGTCTTTTCAACTAATGTCCTAATTATGATGGGAAAATGCCCAGATTTTCCAATGCTACAAAGAAGTTGCATTGAGGTAATGCTGAAACTCAAGCTCCAAGATTCTAGAGCATGTGGTAGTGATTGGCACCATTAGCGATGAGGTTGATTCACATGTTAATAGTTCTATTCATCGAGAGAGGTTGACGAACTCTCATCTAGAGAGAGTGACAAAAAGTTGTGGCTACCTAGAGATTGCTTTGTGCTTTCTTCTTATAGGTAATGGTGTGAAGAAAAGGAGAGCAATATGATGCTTGGTACTTGGACAAATGTCTTTGATGAGAGGCTAAGTACTTATATTTTGATACCAATGACATGATTTTTGTCTAAGATTGGAGGACAACCCTATGCTTAGTAGCAAGGTTATAAAAAAAGGTTAATGGAGATAGGTTTATGTCCATTAGTTTCTTGCTATGTAGAAAGTTTATATATGCAACAAGCCATGAAATAACAACACATGCAGACAATGTGAAAAATATATTGTCCTTTTTCATTGATATTTTGTGAATATGCAAAAACTAAAGAGGTTACAGTGGGAAATCATGTGCCCTCTATCAAGTAGAAAGAATTATTCGCTTGATTTGTTAGAGCACCTTGGAATATAACCAATCTAGGCTAAATGACGTGACAAAGATTTCTAGTTGGTGTATTAGTTTATAGAATGTGTGGTAAGGTGTATTTATACAATAAGATGCCAACAAAACCTTCCACAATATGTTGACAAGTGTTATGCATGTATGTCATGCTTCCCCATGTGGCTAGGGTTGTATCGGATGTCAAATCCTTATTGTGTTAGTTGGTTGCATGAACATGTGAAGTAGACACAACCATGTGTTGTATGTATATGGAGCTTAATTGAATGCATTGGTGCAAGTGTATGTGTTGTCCATGTGTAG
The DNA here is from genome assembly GCA_007115665.2 of Sequoiadendron giganteum. Classification (NCBI taxonomy): domain Eukaryota; kingdom Viridiplantae; phylum Streptophyta; class Pinopsida; order Cupressales; family Cupressaceae; genus Sequoiadendron; species Sequoiadendron giganteum. The sequence continues at coordinate 572,013,063 of CM021106.1, read as the reverse complement.
GTCACACATATTGTGGAAAAGGATTACTTAAGATGGCAATGTTATTGTCAAATTCAAATTACATACTCTTGAAGTTGCATGATGCAACTTAAGAATACATGGGCATATGTTTTGCACTATCTTGTGCTAAGTTGTTAGAAATGATATTTGTGTAGATTTGCATGAAGTTGTTTGCTAGAATGTCTTATCCATGCACAAAGCATCTTGGCACAATATTATGCACGTATAAGAAATTGCAACATGAGACAAGCTTACGTTTAGCCAATGTGTAGGAGTGCAAAATTTTGTGGAATTGTGCGTGGATCAAAAACTTGGTATGCACCCTTCCAATTAGTGTCGTGCAAAGAATGCAATTAAGTTGGAGATAAGGAGAAAACACTCATAGATAAGGAGAAAATATTCATAGAATAATGTAATCATATAAACCTATCATATAGGAATACAAAAAGATATCCTGTGATAGGTTTGCAATCCATGGAATAAGATGTGATTATGAATTATTTAAGATGATAGGAAGTAAGGTACCACCAATCTTGTCCCCATTTGTGGAATTAAATTGAATGTGAATAGGTGCAAGATATTGTCATGATACGCATTAGGAAAAAGTAGGAAAAAGTATAATCTTTATTATGTTGAGACGTGTTATATAGTTGTATTAGGGGGGAGATAAGAACTTGTACACTCCTTAAAACACATTTTTCAAAAACCAAATCTTAAGAAAAAAAATAAACAACTTTATTAATCTACAAAAAAGATAAATGTACCTTGTTTCCCGTAATAACAGGCGAATTCAAATAAATATTGGATTGAACGTAAAATTTTTTTGGAGGCATGTGTGGATGAGGTGGTCAAACAAAAGAAAAAAGGATGTGGCATGCATCTTATCGATCATTGACTTCCATTTTATGAATGACCAATGAGCATTAAGAATTTTTGAGAGGGGATTTGTGTGTTGCTTTGGTCTCTAGTAAGATATTTCACATGAGGTGAGCAAAAAGTGCAAGGTGAGAATAAATTAAATGAAAAATTGGTAGAAATTTTGGAGAATTTCGAGCCAAAATTGAACAAAACAAAGTGCTCATAGCAAGCAAAGGTGTTAGAGAAGAAGTGTCCCAAGACAATAAAGATATATACAACCCCACATCTGCACTATTAATGTGGTCATCGGGGTTGTATGTGGATGAGCTCATGAATATGGAAAAGAGGCTTGAAAGTTTAGAAACAAAGGGGTTGCTCAAAGACAACAATATAAAAAGAAATTGTAGAGTTTAGGTGCAAGTTGGAAAGGAAAAATAAAGTACTTAAAGAACAAATTTTAAACCTACAGATGAATTTGGAAAAAGGGGACCAAGCATTAGTCACTTAAAAAAATAGATCAACTAAAAAAATTGGAAATAAGAAGCCAAAAATGATGAAGGGAGATGACAAAATGTAGATAAATGAGATTTGATAAGAATTAGTATACATGGAAATAAAAGAAAATCAACTAAGAGATTAGATAGAAGAGGCCAAATTATGGTCACAAGTTGTAAGTGGATCATCAAACAAGAAAAAAAATATAAAAGAAAATCAAGATATAGATAAGAGAAGAAAAATATAAATAGGGCAATGCTACAAATATCATTATTAAAGGTCTAAGGGTGTTTGGTGAGGAGATAAATCACATTTTGGCAAAGAACTTCCTTAAAGACAAGTTGAAATGGACAAGGCATTTCCAACAAACAAACAAGATTGGAAAGAAGATAAATGGAGGAAGGGATATGCGTGTAAGAGTTATCATGCGAAATATAGAAGACAAAAATACAATTCTACAAAATATATGGTTAATTAGAGGCACACACATTTACCCAGACGAAGACTTGACCTTTTCCCAACAAGAAGAACAAAGGAAGGAATGGGAGAAAGTGAAAGAAGCAAGAAACAAGGAAAAGTGTGCATGGTTGAAGAATGAGAAAGCCCAAATCAATGACCATTTATCAAACAAGAAATAGGGATTAGGGGCACCACATGAGTACTTACATGTAGTAATTTGGAATTGCAGAGATTAACCATGGAAAAAAGGACCTGGGTTGGGGCCCATAGTAGAGGGGAAAGACATTATTATTATGGAAGCACATGAACATGATGCCTGCAAAGTCCCAAATATTGAAGGATACAAGAAAATCTCAATTTGGAATGAGGGGAATGAAATGGGTAAGGGCATGGGGAGTTCATAGTTCTAATAAGAGAGCGGTGGTATGGAATTGTAAAAGTTGAGGAGGATCCAAATAAGAAATACATGTGGCTGTAAATAATAGATAATGAGGCAACTTTTAGTTGGTTGCTTGCTACTTTGCATAAAGATCTATAAGAGGAGAAATTTAGATAGTGAAGACTCGTATGCATGTTTAAAAAATATATATATTTCTATATTCAACATATTAGGGGAAGTGATTTTAATAAGTGACTTTAATGCACGTACAACAATCCACTATGGTTGGAGGAAGGACAATCACAAGTTGGCAATGAGAGTGTAACACACTTTGGAGAAAAAATATTGGGACTTTGTAGCTTGAATGACATGGTTATTTGCAATGTCATGTAAGGTTGGCTAAATTCAAGTGGTATCGCCTGCAAAACTTATAATGTTCAAAGTGTGGTGGACTATGTAATTTGCTACCACAGTTTTATTTCTAGATTGTTGGAGTTTGATATTGGGGGTTGTCCTATCAAGATGAAGTCTAATTATACACCTCTACTTTTTAATCTTGGCATAGTCTCAAACAAACAACATGACATGAAGTCTAACCACATGCAAAAGAAAACTCTTCTCAAAGGTAAAATGCTCATGAATTAGGAAAATCGAGGACTCTTTAGTGCTACCCTTGAGAAAAATTTTCATGAAATAAATAATAAATCATGGAACAAGGTAGCCAATGAGGCAAGTGGTCATGTTTGCAACAATTTGTTGATTCATATAATTCACAAGGCCTTAAGTGCTTGTAAAGGGTTTCATCCCAAGAAAGGTGCTACAAACACTTTTTCAATTAACTCATGGTATGATGAACAATGTAAGGATTCCAAGGGACCATTGAAATAGAGTGAGATGAAAAAAGAAAATGAGAAATATGAGAAATTGGTGCAAATTAAAAAATGTAAATGCAATAAGGAAATAACTAATTTCTTTTGGAAAACAAAATCCCAAAGGTTTTTGGAAGGAATTGCAACAAAGGAGAAACACAATATCATGAGTGCCTAGTGGTTAGAGTATGTGAGGCTCCTTTATGAGCGGGTCCAAGAGAAAGACTCTCCTCCAATAGTTAACACATCAACATAGCTCTTCTCGATAGAAGATATCAAACAAGGAATAAAAAAATTAGCAAGTGGTAAAGCGTAGGCCAAAAATGGGTTGTAGGTAGAGTTTTTAAAAAGGGGAGTTGAGAGTCTTGCCCCTCACATCAAAATAATGTTCAATGACATCACTCAAGACAAATTTCCAATGGAGTGGATGACTAGTGTCATCGTCCCTCTCTATAAAAGTGGAAATATTAACAACCCATCTAACTACTGTACCATTATGGTCAATCCTCTTCTAGGCAATTTTTTTGGGAGGATGATAGAATGCAGAATCAACAATTGGGAAGAAAAAGAGGGAAAATAGAAATATGGTAGGTTGAATTTAGACCGACACTCTACCGTTGATCATTGCATCACCCTTAGGCACTTGATTAAAAAGAAGTAGGACACTCAAAGTGAGGAATCTTTCTATTGCTTCGTAGATTTTAAAAAAGCCTTTGACATGGTGCCTAGAGGCAAACCATGGAATATAATGAAGGAATTTTATTTCTTAGATGAGTATAGAGCAGCATTGCATAGACTTTATGAGTAGGTCAAAGGTAAAATCAGAACAAGTCAGGGAATGTTTGAATATTCTGGTAGTGATATTGGTATTAAACAAGGATGCCCTTTTGTACCCCACTTTGTTTGGTTTATACATTGACAAGTTGGAAGAATGGTTAAGAAAAATAGTTAGGGGGTAATCCAATTTGCTAGTTATGTGGTGAAGCTACTCTTATATGTTGAAGATCTTATCCCAATTTTAAAAATAGCCCATAGGTTGAGTGAGCATTTTAAGACCTCAAAAATATTTTCAAGAGGTTGGGATGCAAATGAACACTACCAAGATCAAAGTCATGATATTTTCATTAAAACAAGAAAGATAAACAAGTTAACTTTCTTTTTGAAGGTAGCTCATTGGAAATAGTGAGAAAATACAAATATCTTGGGATTGATTTCCACTACAAGCTCAGCTGGGAGAATTGTAGAGAAAAAGTATACAGGGAGGATCAAAAGCTTCTCACTTCAAAATAGGTGTAGGAAAGATGAACTTTAAGATTGGAAAACCAAGAATTTTTTTTTTGGTTTGCTAGTCATGTTGGTTGGCCTTTATGGTTGCGAAGTTTGAGGGAGTAGCATGTCAAATCATAGATGGGGATAATTAGAAAGAATCCAAAAGTATCTAATCAAAAGCAACCTCAAAGTCAAAACCACAGTCTCTTATGAGATTATTTTGGTTGAAGTAGGAATTTTCCCATTGGAGGCATGAACGATAACTCGACTGCTAAATTATCTAAAGAAGGCTGTAAGAATGGATAATGATTGCTAGCTCAAAATAGTTGTCGAGGAGGAATTAGGCCATAGGAAGAAAAAATGGATGAAGTAGAACAACAAATGTTCGAGCAAGCGAGACATCAATTTGCATGAGTTTCTTAACACCAATGCGGAAATAAAAATACATGGTGGAAAATTGAGAATCACCATGTGGACAAAACAAATTGGATGAAAGAAATCCTACTATGTCAAAGAGTTTAACCTAACTTGGGAGAACAATGAAAAACATATTTAGGAAAGTTTGGGAAGATAAAACTTGCATATTCTGTAGTAAAGGGGTGGTGGAGACAAAATGACACTTTATCATGGAGTGCACAACTTATGAGGATATTCATAGTTAGTATGAAAACAACTTGAAAGTTGGCAACCTACATGAGTTATTTGAGGAAGAAAGAGTTAACAAGTAAGCTAGCTTCTTGGTCAAGATCCATAGTAAGAGATATGACATTGAAGGGAGTTTGAAGATAACGTAGGGATGTGGTTCTCGATCACTTAGACTGCTTGGTCTCATCAACATCATTAAAATCTTTCATTCATTCATTTGCCACTTTCGCGAGTGAATGATCATTCTAAGGTTCTAGATTTTAGCACAATTTTTTTAACATAAATTATTTTCCTTTGCCCTAATTATCATATTATCTGTTAAGAGTTATAGTTTTTAACCACTGCATTTATCTTTCCATCTATTTTGTGTGCCTTAATCGAATCTATTCATATTGCACAAAACCTAAAATTGAGTTTGTTTTTTGTTTTTGATAGAGGAATAGTCTTGTACATTTTTGGCCTTGGATTTTATGAGTTGAACTATAGTTTTTGACTTCATTTTTTTTTATTATTTTTAAAAAATATATTCAAACTTTAATATAATATAATAATAAAAAAATATAATGTAATATATATACCAACTCATATATTAGTAATATAATAGTGTTAGGGTTACAACAAGGATTATAATTAGGGTTAGGGTTATAATTAGTTTAGGATTAGAATTAGGGTTATAGTATGGTGAAAGAGGGAAAAGGGAAGAGTATTGTAGGGAAATATTCTAAAGGTGATACGGTCGTGGGGAGCACAATCATAACTACAGGGGAGACTACCATCCGAAGGTCTAGGAGATTGGTGAAAAATAGCAAAAAAAGACATATTATTGAGGACTCGGAGGATGAGCAGACAAACAACAAGGATGATAAGGAAGAGGAGACCAAGGAGGAGGAGGAAGAGGCACTAACTCATTTGATTGCAAAATCCGATGAAACCTTCCGACGAAAGCTATATAATCAGATGTATCATCGGACACTTGTGCGAATTTTCAATTTTTTAAAATTTTATCCCCGACGTTCGTCAGAGTTTCGACGAACCGTTTTTTTTGTCTACATTTCGACGAAGATCTTTTGCTGAAATTTTGACGGACCTGCAAAGTTAAATTGTGGTGGGCATAAATAAAAATGAGCTCGACTATTTATTGCGACAGTGTTTTGCTCGACGGTTTTCTTGGGGAAAATCAGAAGAAACTCAAGAAGATATTGCCAGGTTGAGGGTAGTCATTATCTTTTTCCAGAATTCATTTGTGAAGTCAAATTTGTATTTCCAGGTTTGAAAATGATATTTTAAAGCAACATGTCATCATATTTCATTTTTAGTCTTGTGCATTTTTAGAATTTCATTTTCAGATTTTAGACTTGACTTCACAAATTCTTTATAAGGGAATTGTTTATAACTGATGGAAAATTCTTGATGGATTTGGACAAAGATTATATTTTCAAGGTTTCAATTTTAACCCTAATGATCAATTTTCAATAGATTTGGGAGCCATAGCTAGATAATATCAAAGGTGTTGGTTGTTTTTTATTGTAATCAAGTTTATCTTCTAAACACATAGCATATAAAATCTCAGATAATACTGCCTTACAATACCATCAATCTATATTCTAACCCAATACTACTTATCAAATCCTTATATGAACTAGTCACCTATAACCTCACTCAAGCATTTTAATTAATTCCTTGAATTAAAGCCAAAATGAGAATTACTCACTATAACAGTGAGATGAACATAATAACCCTTGATCATTTTATTCAAGATAATAATATATTCATACAATAGAGATACATGACCTTGAAATGAGTAATTTTCATTCAGATGCTAGTACTATCTTGAAAATTAAGTACCCATGAAACTAAAACCTACAACAGAATGACACCAAGCCTAAGAATAGTATCTTCACTATAATATCAGGCTCTTTACAAATTCGCTCTGTAACTTCACTTAGACTCGACCTAAAGATATCTAACTTGCTAACCTGTATTTCTAGTCCTAAAATCCTTCTTATAGGGAAAATGAAGGAGCAACAAGCATCGAACCAGAAATACACCTGTCACTGGTCACTTGGGCCGCCTTATGACATTTCAAAAATTGGTTACAATAGTTGAGTCTCTGGAGAATATTCTTGTTCATCCCGTCCACTAGAGAATAACTGTTGCATTTGTCAAACTTTGAAAACTTGCACCAAAACTGCCACCAAGACATAGCCAAAATTTGTTATAACCATAACCGCTGAGCTATTAACTGTTGGTTGTAGACTCTGTCCTATTCTTGTTCAGTTAAGTACTTTTCTATGCATCCTTGATATTCCTCATCCGTTGGCCAATTAAAATTTACCACCTCATTTACCTTGGCACTGCAAGGTGTATACTTTACTGCTACTTGATTCGCCTCCCTTTCAAAAGATTCCAAAAATGTGCTAGTGTTAATGATTTTATCCATACTACTCATCAGCATGTCATAATCTGAGTCATCAAAAATCAATTTGATTTGTGCATTGATGATTTCATCTACCCTGTCCTACCATTGCTGGAGTGATCTAACATTTCCTTGGGCATGTACAATATCGTGTAAAGATGTATCACTCCAGTCATCAAAACTCTTTACTAACTCTTTAATCCTCTTGCTGAAATCATCAGGTAAGGCCTGGAAACCTTGCAGTGACTTCACAAAGTCTTGAGTAGGCTTTAATTGTTGAGGCCTATTAGCTGCATTTTGAGAATTTCATTTCTAGATTTTGTTGTGCAAGTTCAATATTCTGAATTTAGGAGTCTAATAGTTGGAAATCATAGTAAAATCAGAATTTAATAATTTCTGGAATTAACATTTGAAAGTGTTTTTTGGGATCATTAACTTCAGACTATCTTCTCTTTTGTAGGGGTGGTTGCATGCCAAATTTTTTTGGTGTAAAATATCATAATTATTATATTTTGTTACTTGTGTATGATTAAAAATGATTGGAGTGTGAGTTTGATATTTTTTGAAGATCTAAATATTCAAACTTGGTAAAGAAAAATCATGTTAGATACTATTAGTCCAGAACAAAATGAAGAGTAACTTGATAGATTGTGGGCTAGATTCAAAAGAAAGGGTGATGGGAAATGTTATTGTCCTTGCAATAATTGCAAGGGTTTAAAGATGAAAAGACTTTTAATCACAACAACTGAGAAACATTGTAGGTTGAAGGGGGGCATGGTTATCGTCCATTGGTAAGTTGTTTATTATATGTGTTTATATTGATTGAATTTGTAAATGTTTATATTGTTTTAACATTTGATATATATATATATATATAAAATCACTTGATCATGATCATGGTTTATTTGTGTCTATCATTATTATAAAGGTGGGGCGCCCTAGGACACATGATATGGATTATCATGGCCCAGAGAATGTGGTTTTGCAAGCGGAGGAACATGGAGCTGTGAATATCGAAGATGAAGTTAATGATCCTATGGAAGAAGATGATCGTGCGCCATAAAACACAATTGAAGATGATGGTACAAATACATTGATCCATAACACATGTAGTGACACATCTGATCATGTTGATCGAGATGACTTTGATGATGTTCATGATTTACTTGTACTTGAGAAGGCATACAAGCCCCTTTATGAAGGCTCCCAAACAACCCTTCTCTCTGCTGTATTGTTGCTGGTGAACTTGAAGGTTATGAATAGTTTATCCAACATATAAATCTCATGGATGTTAAGGTATGTCATATATGTCATCTTTTTTCATCTATTTTAATTATTGTTAGTTCATCGCTAGTAAATAAAGGATGAAGTATGTACCATTAATATTCTTTATATTAAAAAATTATTTTTTGTTGTAGATTGATTGGTGAATTTTTGTTACCACCATCAAATATTTTACCTCACTCATACCGAGATTTATCTGACATTATGAAAGATATTGGAATGGAGTATCAAACAATAGATGCATGTCCCAATGATCATATTATATATCATAAACAACATGAATTTGCAACAGAATGCCCAAAATGTCATATTAGTAGATATCAAACAGATCAACTAACAAAAAAGGTGCCTCGCAAGGTTCTTCGTTATATTCCCATTATTCCATGTATGGAACAATTATTTAGGTGTGAAAGCTTAGCGCAATTTATGGATTACCATGCACGAAATAGAAGTGGAGATGAGATTCTTCGAATGTCTGCGGATGGTTCTGCATTTAGGGACATGGAGGAAAAATGGCCACACTTTAAAGAAAAACCTTGTAATCTCAGGCTTTCATTGGAAGCGGATAGTGTCAATCCATTTGGAGAGCTGAGATCTATTTACTCGATGTGGCCTATTTTTGTTATCAACAATAATATTCCTCCATGGATGTCAATAAAGAGGGAGCACATAATGTTGGCAATGATTGTTCCAGGTATTTGTTTACATCAATTTTCTTTAACGTAGTAGCATCTCATTTGTCTTATTTGTTGCATAATGACTTATATGTTTTTTCATTTAATAGTCATGTACATGAATTTATATATATTACAGTAAAATGGTTATAATAACTATGTAATTTTTATGTTCATTCAACTAGGTAAGTACCAAGTTAAATATATGAATGTATATATTGAGCCTCTTATCAATGAGGTACTAAAGTTATGGAATGGCGTGACTATGTATGACGTATCTAGACCAATAGGACAAAGACAATTTGAATTCCATGCAATGCTTGTATGGACAAATCATGATGCCCCAAGGCTAACACATTTTTCTGGTATGTTATAACATTCGACTGCATGAATTTAACGATATTTAATTTTATGAAGTAGATATCATGCATGTTTTTTAAATAATCTATTCATTATATATAATTATAAAAATTGACATTATTTAATCCAATTATATATGATTCGCAGGTCTTCAAACAAAGGGAAAATTTGCATGTCCAATTTGTGGTCCAAAGATGAAATCTCGTCGTTCAACAAGTTTAAGAAAGTAGGTGTTTGATGAGTATAGGCACTTCCTCCACATAAATAATAAGTATCGAACTACTAAAAACATCTTTTCAATGGGAAAGAAGAGACTACATCAAAACCATGAAGAATGACACCTCGCCTATGAAAGTTGGAATATAATAGAATTAATCGTCAAGGTTATACATCAGATCAAATTGTTTATCTATCATTTATGATATGTTTTGAATTTATATTTTTATATTGTGTTTTGTTTACTCATGCTGTAATTGACAATGATTGTCGTTGTTAATTTGTTTAACTTATATGCTTCATGAAGGTCATCAAGGCATTAATGGTCGGCTTCCACAGGGACTGAAAAGTTATCCCAGACAATTTAGTAGGTTGCCCTACTATGAGTAGCTACAAATTGTGCATTTGTTTGATACAATGCATATCAGAAAGAATATGATAGAAACATTATGGAAAATATTGGATGGAAGGCATAACAAAGAAAAAATTGTCAAAATTTGTAGTGACATTCGAGAAGCCAGTCATGCAATGAAAAATGTCATTCAATTAAATAGCGATGGAGACCAAATTAATATAAGTGCCCTTCCTTGGTTATTAACAGAGCAATAAAGCAATGCTATAAAACAATTCATATGAAAAATTCGATTTCCCACAGGATTTGCTGCGAACATAAACAATATCATAACAAAGAAAGGTGAATTTGGGTCAGGGATGAAAATACATGATTGGAATACCTTCATTAAGGTAATTATTCTGGTATATTATATATTTGTATACTGCATGTAATTTTTAGTGTATTATGTTTGCTGCTTTTGGAAAAATATTAATGAAAAGATCATTTTATAATTGTTGCAATACATTCTACCTCTATCTCTCCCAGACAACTTCAACAATAATGTCAAATAAGTTATATATGATCTTGGAAAATACATGAGGTAAGTAATGATATTTGTTCAATTTGTTGTATATTTTTGTTAAATCTCGTTAATATATTTGTGCCTTGAATCACTTGTAGATGGCTGTCATCTAAAGAAATCCATAAAGAAGAGAAAAATTATTGGAAGAGAAAAATTCCTCGTCTAATGTGTGAAATGCAAAAGTGTCTACCTTCGACATTTTTCAATGCACAAGAACACTACCTCATACACCAAGTTGAGGAGATTGAATTGTGTGGACCTCAACACACAAGGTCAATGTGGATGGTTGAAAGGCACTTGAAATTTTTGAAGGCTTTGGTTAGACAAAGAGCACACCCTGAGCATTCTGTGGTGGAGAGATACATGGTATACCAAACCATGGTGTACATTACTGAATATTTTCCTAAGTTTGCAGCAAAGATCCATGTAGATCGCATTTGGGATCCCAACTCCATTAACAAATTTGAAGGGGAGTACCTGATGGGGAAAGGTAGATTGAGGAAAGTGACAGGTAGTTATAAGATGGTCATGAAGATTAATTAAAATATATTTTACATTTGGTTTTTATGTATATTGTACTTATTTAATTATTAATCTTCAATATTCATCAATTATAAATTAAGGTCGTATACCATGGTAATTAACTAATTATACATCATTTGTGAATTTCAATTTTTTTTGATATAGTTGGTCGAGAGTGGGATGCACTACATTTGTACGTTGCAAACAATATTGATTGGATGACGGTGTGGATTGAACGATGTCAACAATCTGGTCGCGCATTAACATGGGAAGGTGTGGTTTCATTGGTTAAAGAAGCTCATCGTAATGGAGATTCCAATGTTACACCAAGGGAAATTGATTTAGCATATGGTTTAAGAGATAAATAGGTATGTATAAATATATTAGTCACCCATATTATTTAATTATTTTCAATTATATTGATGTATATATATGTTGAGATTTTTTTCTTTTCATACATTCGGCCAAGAATAAATATGTTTATCAACTGATGATATTGCAATAAGTTTTACATGTTTGACATATTGCAAGTGAAACACCACAAGGCTATGTGGTGCAATGGTTGTAAATTTTGAATCAAAAAGTTGGATTACACGAAGAAAACTTGTGATTCTGGGATAACTGCAGTCTTCCAGGTGACTAATGTTTCATCTAGAAGTGACATACATCTAGAAGTCTCAGAAAATCAATACTGTGAGATTTTGGATGATATACTTGAGTGTGACTTTAAGTCCTTCAAATTAGTTATGTTTGTCGTCCTATGGTATAGGTTACGATTGAATGAAAATGATCCTGAGAGAACTGTTATTGAACATGATAATGGATTTACCATGGTTAATACAAAGTATTTTGAGTGAGCTAGAAATGAGCCCTATGTTCTTCCAAGCCAATGTGAGCAGGTATTTTACTCAGAGGTTCCAAATAAAGCGGGTTGGTCATATATTGTTAGACATGATCCAAGAGGAAGGCCGGTAAAGTATAATATGGTGGAAGAAGAAGATACTAAAGAAATAAAAGATGATGTAGATGATGATCAGGATCAACAGTTAGTTGATGATGTGCCTGACGAAGATGTCGAAGAGGAGGAAATAGATCATGATGATGTAGGAGTTAATGTTTATGAAGATGATATCCATGTGGATGATGACATTATCGAAACTAATATCAATGACGATGATGATGATATGACCAATCCTTACAATATTGAATCTGGATCGGATGATACAGACAAAGAGTTGGATGAAGAAGAAGATCAATGGCATTGAAATGTATGAGTTATGTGATTGTATTATCTATTTGATATTAATTTCTTGATAAAATTATATTTGACTTATGTGGTTACATAATTAATTTATGATGTTTTTAATTTTAATTATATTTGAATTATATTAGAATATGTTCAATTAACAGATGTAAAAAATAAAATGGATAAACCAAAAGATGAAAGTGTGAGACCACTGCTTTGTTGGGTGTATGGAGTCTAATGAAGATTTATAAAAGTGTAATCTATGATGGCAATAATTCAAAGTGTTTGGCACACAAATGTAGTTTATAACTTATATAAATGTGCAAGTAAATGACTGACAAACTCTACTTGAAATAAAATGACAATCTTAGTTATGTGATTCTTCTTATTGATCCAATTAATACTCTTCAGTTACTGTGATTGACTAGAAGGGTTTAATCTTTACTTGAAAGAACCAAATAATCACATCACACAAATACAACAAATGTGTATTGGTAAACTTAATATATATATATGCTTGATATATTAATTTAAACAACAGAAAAGCATCAAAATGGAGACAACCAGATAATTGTATAATTCCACAAACAGCTGATACCAAGATTAAGCCACAAGTTCAAATATCTTCATTAACTTCATCAAAATTCATACATGCATCAGAGTCTTTTAAAGGAAAGTTTCATTGCAAACTATCTACTGTATCTTTCTCCGATCCGCCTATATCTGTTTTACATTATGAAACAGATATAAATATATCAAAATTGTGAAAGGGCGTGTCCTTTGAGAAATGTCTTTTGCTTAACAACAATAACAAACTAGAAATTATGCTCTATTAAGCCATAAATAGATGTTTGATAGATAATCTCGGTAAGCTGTCTGCTTGTGTGTATTAACATCCTCCAATGCATTCCTTATGGCTATCTCCATTTCAAACATCTTCTCATTCTGTTCACATGCCCTGTCCATTGTTAAATCATTTCCTGTGGCTGTCTCTAGAATTGTTTGCATCATCGTCTCACATTCCTTCATCCATCCTGTGGTAATAGACATTGTTTTACTCCTCTTCGGTTAAGTACTTGTCCACCCATATCTAATACTCTTCATCCGTTGGCCAGCCAAAATTCACCACGTCATTCACCTTAGTATTATAAGGTGTGTACTTCATTGCAACCTGATTGGCTTCCCTTTCAAAAAACTCTAAGAATGTGTTGGTGTTAATTATCTTATCCATACTATTTACCAACAAATCATAGTTTGAATCATTACAAATCAATTTGATTTTTGCATTGATAACTTCTTCTACCCCATCCTTCCACTGTTGCAATGTCTTAACATTTCCTTGTGCATCAATAATGTTTGGAAAAAATGTATCATTCCAGTCATCAAAGCTCTTTATCAGCTCCCTAATTCTTCTACTCAAATCATTAGGTAGGGCTTGGAATCCGTTCAATGATTTTACAAAGATTTGAGTAGGCTTCAATGACTGGGGCCTGTTGTCCACATCAAACCTAGAAGCTTTGTACATAATATCCAGATCATTGGCCCTAGGGATCCATTTCTCAGCCAAAGGAAAAACTATTTCCCGATCCCTATTGATATTTTTTATTCCATCTAAGAATAAAGAATACAAAGAATGTACAGATGGTAATTTACCATGAACCTTTTCATTAAGATGCCTCAAAACTGTGTCAACCACCTCACTTTTTTTGGAAATTGCATCATCCTCATTTGCCTTTAAGGCAACCTGCAATTCTGTGATCCTATTCAACATTTGCTTCTTGGTGGGATCCACAAAATATTCAACTTCTTCTTCAACTGGCCCTGGTGTAGGACTGAGATCAGGTGCCTGGATGGGGGACCCCAGAGTTGAAACAATTAGAGTAGTAGGGGGGACTGATCCTGCAATAGAAGGTAATTCTTTGATACCAGGAGCACTGGAGGATTCTCCCACCTGCCCATATTTCAACCTATCTACTTCAGATTGCAGCTCAACATTCCTTTGCTGCATCCTACTATATTTTGCAATTATTATATTGTATTTTTCCATCAGACTCTTCTTTTCAGCCTCTTCTCTCTCAGCTGTCTTTTGGGCCAATTTGGCCACATTTACTGTCAGGCTTGTAGCTTCTGTTGTTGAAGTTTCAGAAGCTCTCTTGATGATTAGCCCTCCCCTTAGGTGTGGGCTAATATCAGTTACATTTGGCTTTCTGCCTTGGGGTTCCAATGCCCATATGGCCAAATTTTTATACTCACTGAAGGCAGAGTCCTGCAGAGCTACCTTAACCTCTTCTTCACTATTTTATATAGGGTGCTTGGACTGTAAGATAGCATTGAATGCAACTGCATCAGCTATGTCCCATTAAGGCAAAAGTAAGACATCAGCTTGAGTCACAAGTCTTCTTCCCTCCTCAGGAGTGATGCCTTTGAATTCTTCCATTAATTTAGCCTTGACCTCATCATCATTCTCCTGCTCAGACCTATCAGGTCTCGATTCTCTCCTACTCTTGTATTTGTTCTGGTACTCTTCTAGTTTCATCCTCCAAACTAGTTGCAAGAATATAAGAGTCTTTACAAATGCATCATTGTCCAAGAATGCCTTGTAGGCCTCCATCCTGACATCTTGTACACATTGCCCCTTTACATCCATGTCAGAAATCACCAATTGTGTTGATCTAGGAGGGGAAGGGATATCGACCTGCATGTCTTGATCAGTCACAATTATCTCATCCATCAAAGTTTCCTGCGTTTCCTCAACTCTCTGCCTCTTAGGGCTTGGCTCTGATGGTAACACTGTAGGATCACCTCTTGGTGGTGAATCTAGATCCACAATCCTTATCCCTTCGGGTGCTTTGATCCTTGGACCTAGCCATGATGATGCTTGCATGACTTGTTTTCCCTTCTTATCCCCTTCATCCTCATCACTGCTCACAGTCCTCTTTCTCTTGTATAGAGGCCTATCAACTAGTGGCTAATAAGCTGGCCTTGTTTCTTCAGGCCTCACATCCGGTCTTTCTATACCAAAATCTAATTCCAAATTGACCTTCTTGGTCATCAAGGTGCCCATGATATATTTGAAATTAGCCATTAAGAAGTCTATTCTCTTGTGAAATGGAGTGAACTCCATTAATGGATCATATTTTCGATCCATTTTATGTATTATAGCCATCAACTTTTCATATGCAATCCATTTTTCTTTATTCAACTCCTGCCTATTCAAATCAAACTCATTTACGATTAGGTCCTCAGGAAAGTTGAATTCATGTGCAAATTTGCCATCTTTAATTTGTCATTTGAACAATGCAAAGAATCCCTCAGGGTCATGTTGTCTTTTAGGACCATTCCTCAAATTGAAATTATCAAAAAACCTTCCGAAGTGGACCCATCCTCCCTTGGAACAGACAAAATTAGAAACAACAGTGTAGTCAGGGAACAAAGTCCCTTTTCCTTTCTTTGTTAGGTTGTCCTCATGAATACAACCTAGTTGCCACATAACTTCGACAAACCCCATTCTTGATGGTACATTAAAGGGGAGGATATGAGGGGTTCCCTGGAAACCATACATCCTCAAGACAGTGCTTACATGGTACAAGATGATATCACCTCAATTGTGACACACTTTTAAATTAGGCTTTCTCACCTTCGGTCGGAGGAAGTCATGCAAATCTTCAGGGAATCTTGGCACATTTACCATTAATCGAACCTTGAGTCTAGCGGCAAAACAGTTATCAAACTGCATAAAGCTGGCACCTCCCCTGTTGTAAGACAAATCTGCACTCCACACTTGTACTGGTAACCTTTCTCCATTCACCTCCTACCTCAACTCCATTTTTTCTGAGAAGAAAACAACATTTTTGTACGGGAACATATGCATCAACAGGGAGTACCAAAAAAAAGGAGTGCCAGTATCCCCCACATACAGTTTCATCAAACCCTCATGCATCTTCTCTGACAGGAATGATACAAAGTCATATACCACAAAGAAGTTGGGATGCTGAATCTGGGCTCCCATAAACATGTACGCAACTGGCATCACAGTATTAGGGCTGAACCCTAAAATCTGGCACAATGAATAAAATGTTGCCAGGAAGTGACTGGCAAAACAACTCACCCTGAAAGGCTCCTGGTCATTTGGACTGATAAGAATTGTTGAACTACCCGCCCTGGGCAGGTGAGGAGGAAGCAACCTCAATCTGAAAAGAGGCTTTAACCTTTTGTACTCCTCTTTCATCTCCTCAAAATCTATTTGGACTAAAAAAGGGCTATACTCAATCAAATCAAAAATCTGCTGAATCTCATCTGCATTTATGCTTAGCAGAATTCCACCATCATTATCCCTTATGACCCTTATCACAAGATCATACCGTGTTGCCACTGCTCTGAGCAAGTCAACATCAGGGAACACATTTGGCACTGTTAGTTTCCCCATGTCGTATCTCCAGGCATTAGAGAAGGGGTGAGGTAAGTTTCGTTGTCCATACCACAGCCTAAACATTTCAAGACCAGTCATAGGAATCCTGGCATCTGCAATGTTATAATTTCTGCACACTAGACCCTCGCCTAGGGTTTTTCCATTCATTAAAACCAAACCACTCTTCCTGTCATTTGTTGACAACGGGAGTTGATCCAAGAAGTCATCATACAAATTCCTGTTCAAATAATCAACATGGCTAGAGTGCTGCTTCGGTGGTGCCATCTTAAACAACTAGGGCTTCTTTCAAAAAATCAAATCCTCGAAGAAACTAGGGGTACCCAGAACACAAAAATACAACACAACCGTGTAATTCCAATATTTCAAACGAGCCAGTAACCCTACGATAATAATTAACAAAACCCCTTGACCAGCACAATAGAACCCTTCGGAAAGACAGTCAAATTAACCCAGCAGTTTAGAAAATAATGTTAGAGTAATAAGTTATTATGCTTAATTAATTATATCATACTGGTTTAATTAAGTCACTTATTCATCTAGTTGCTTAAGCTAAACTTAGGCGCATTAATAATTATTTATTAATTATTAAGTGTGCACACTAGGGTTTCATTTAGGGTTTCCCTTTTAGGGTTTCTTGATCTCCTTCATAAGGATTGATTTCTTTGTAATAATTGAGATTCTAATAATGCATTTTACACTTTGAGGTTTGCAGAATATCTTGTTGGTTTTGCATGTCTTTTGCATGTGACAGGTATCCATTTGCATGCAGGTGATCTTGGATTCTAACATGGTATCAGAGCTCCAGACCTGCAGCTGCCTGTTCGTGATATGAAGATATGGCTTCTCAGTGAGTTTCAAGTGCAAGGGTTTCCATAGGCATCTTTTCTACAAGATCTAGGGGTAGCCAATTTTTCGGCACAGTATGGGCTCAAACGGACGTCACCATCACGTTCGCAGTGCCCGAAAACCCTAGAAACGCTTGTCAAATCGTCCATTTTCGAGCAGTTGGTTTCTGAGGCAAAATTTTTTTGCCAGGGAAGCCGTACGGCCTCCCTATCACGCTTTTCAAGGCACTTTTTTTGAAAAAAAATGCAAAAAACAATGGTTCTTGGTTTTTGTGCCACCGCTTGCAGGTTTAATGGCACCTGCCATCGGGCGGCCACCCGCTCGCCGCTCTGGCCAGCGGCCCCGCCGACATCCGCCACCCGCCCACCACCGGCCGTCAGCCTAGCCCCCGCGGGCCCATTCGAGCTCAGCCCCGATCATATGGAAGACCGGGGGTTACCCACTAGCCCCTGAGGGCTCCCTATCCACAGCGCCCGGTCGCATGGAGAATCAGAGGCTCCGCTCAGCCCCCTGCCCTACGCCCACGGTCATATGGCGACCAGGGGCCCAAAACTTTTTTGCAGGGGGGCCGGATTTTTGCGCCGAAGCCAGATGGCCGTGAATTTTTTTGCAGTGAAGTGCTGACGTTAGCATGACGTCATCGGCTGTACGGCAGTTTGTCCCCCTAACCCTTATTTGCCTTAAAAAAACAATTTTTTTGTTTTTTGCATAACTTGGGCATACGGTATCGAAATCGGGTAAACGAGATATCGCCAGAAAGCTAGTTCCAAGCACTATCCTATGGTGTTGTTTATTTTATAGTATTTTCCTATTCTACTACATTTATTTCTGTTTGAAGTCAGATGTACTTTTTATGCTTCCGAGCTCATAACTTTTTGCCACGATCTCCGATTTTCGCTATCTTTGCGGCGTTGGAATGGTATTGAGGAGCTCTATGTTGCTGTCCATGCACTTTTTTCTGTATATATCCCAGGTTTTTTGTTATTCCAGATTTGGCCCGATGGGTGTTTTGGAGATTACCTGGATATTTTGGCAGTTGGGAGAGTGCATCTTGCATCTTTGCACTTCATTTTCAGTGATACATCATTTAATAATTGACTGCTGCTTCATAGATTCCAGCGTTGTTCCCGTTTGGAATTTTCGAGTGTTTCGTGGCATCGGGTCTGCTATTGCATCATTATGATTCCGATATGGTTTCTTGTAAACAGAAGTATCTTTCCTTGCTTGCCAGATTGTGGTTCCAGTGTTACTCTACAGTGTTCTTCCAGTGCTTCTTTGCAGCATGTCATATCATTGTAGGGGGGTTTTGTCCCACCGGGTTTTCCTCCTCTACCTCTTTCTTGCATTTGTAAATGGGTACCTGATCAGGCCTAGTTGCCGAGACCCATCTTTTCTTGCATGCATCTTATTCTAGTGTTTTAGCTTCTTCCTAAGTTCATCTTAAGGGGGGGTGTTAGAGTAATAAGTTATTATGCTTAATTAATTATATCATACTGGTTAATTAATTAAGTCACTTATTCATCTAGTTGCTTAAGCTAAACTTAGGCGCATTAATAATTATTTATTAATTATTAAGTGTGCACACTAGGGTTTCATTTAGGGTTTCCCTTTTAGGGTTTCGTGATCTCCTTCATAAGGATTGATCTCTTTGTAATAATTAAGATTCTCATAATGCATTTTACACTTTGAGGTTTGTAGAACATCTTGTTGGTTTTGCATGTCTTTTGCATGTGACAGGTATCCATTTGCATGCAGGTGATCTTGGATTCTAACAAATAACTCATGGGATTTCGCGCCTTGTAGAGAACCAAACTTCATGGTGATCGCTCAAAAAACTTTATCTCTGGCTTTGAACTACTTGGAAAATACTTGAATGCTTTTGTGATGAAGATAGAAAAAGAGCAGATACTTTATGTTGATTGAATTGAGCCAGTAGACGTCTCATCTGCCATTAAAGCTCATTTGCATGCCACGCCAACGACTCCAATCACATTTGATGCGAATTTAAAGTTCAGCCATTGATCTTTTATTTTTGTCAGATCATCGAACGCCCATCTTCAAAAGGGCTGACTAAATCTCCATGTCAGCATTGAAGGCCCACCACAGAAGGTAGCGCCAAAGGAATACATGTGGCGCTCACCTGTGATATTGCGATCACTAAACATCCTGCATCTTTGGATCATGCGATGGCGAGCAACCGTTGATTCCTACCATCGACGATCGTGTTCACTCACAACAATCAGCAGCACCAAACATAACCGTCGAGCAACTTTTTACCAAGATTATAACATCACCGTCGATCTCAAGCACGTGCATCTCGCAGCTATTTTAATAACCCACTTTATAATGTATTTAAGTCCGACACAAATATTAACTGCTTTATTAATCCCTTTTCGACATTGGCGGCTTGGGACACATGGCGCTTGCCTGTGATATCGCAATCACCAAACAACCAGCGGTGATGTCATCGTGAGATCGCGGGGAGCGGTCAGGATCAATCGTAGGAAGATCGACGGTCATTAAAAACATAGCAGTCAACAACACCAAACATAACTGTTGAGCAACTTTTTACCAAGATTATAACATCACTATTGATCTCGAGTACGTGCATCTCGTAGTTGTTTTAGTAACCCACTTTATAACATATTTAAGTTTGACACAAATATTAAACGCTTTATTAATCCCTTTTCGGCATCAGCAGCTTGGGACATGTGGCACTCACTCGTGATATTGCAATCACCAAACAACCAGTGGTGACATCATCGCAAGATCACGGGGAGCGGTTAGGATCAATTGTAGGAAGATTGACAGTCATTAAAAACACAACAGTCAGCAGCACCAAACATAACCGTTGAGCAACTTTTTACCAAGATTATAACATCACCGTCGATCTCGAGTACGTGCATTTTGCAGTTGTTTTAGTAACCCACTTTATAACGTATTTAAGTTTGACATAAATATTAAATGCTTTATTAATCCCTTTTCGGCATTGGCAATTTGGGACACATGGTGCTTACCTGTGATATTGCAATCACCAAACAACCAGTAGTGATGTCATCGCGAGATTACGGGGAGTGGTTAGGATCAATCGTAGGAAGATCAACGGTCTTTAAAAACACCCCTTGTAAAATAAAACAACTATTAAAAGGGAGAAGGGGACATCGCCTAGGACAATCACAAACGATGGCTCAAAGTTGTTCTTAAAGAACGGGGCATAGACCGACCCAAACTTAAAAAATAATAAAGTCAGGCGAAATAACCTTTTTGCATGTGCAGATTGTGCGGCCGTTGGATGAAGTGATTTCAATCTTGACCGTTGCTCGCAGACCTCGCAAGGTTTCTACTAACGTCACAAATATGGTGTGAGGTGTGCGAGATGCTGCCATCTGTCACATTTGATGGTGGGGACCAGTTTTGCTCACTGATTGATGATGAAGGTTGATGCTAACAGTTGTTTTCGTATTGACGCATTGTGGTCGTTCCTCACTGACCTCGTGCAATTAAAACTGTTGTTTCAATAATGATGCGAGGTGTGCGATTTGGTGACGCGTGGACTCCGATGTTGTGCGTTGATAACAAAGGTGGGGCCCATTTTCATGCTGATGTGGTGTTTGGTAGGTGAATATCCTATCCGTTTGGTGACTAGAGGGAGAACGTGGAATTTTCAAACTATTTTGACTAAATCTGAGCCATTCTTCTGGCCAATGTTGTGATTGATCAACGACTCGTATTTAAAAATAAACTATTATTGTACTATAGCCGTTTTATCTTGCACATGTGAATAGTAATGGTCGAGTTCGACTCTGCCTACATAATTAAATGCTAAAAATTGCAAATTACTATTTTCGTGTTGTATCTCTACATTGAGGAAGAATTGCTTGGTATCGAGTGAAGCAAGTTGTGGTTATGATTTCTCAATTTCGCTGCCCTGGATGTTCTGCGATTGAAACCATAAGTAGCACATATGCCATTTCTTGTAAATTCAGAAGATTTTATGGTTGCTTGCTGGGCAATTCATGATTGTTTCCTATTTCTGTTCTTGAAGAATTGATTGAATAGATTCGCTTTTAGAGCTTGTCTAGATAATTGCTAGGGATTTTTGAATATTGAAAATTTTTGTGTTACGGCTAAAGGAGAAAATTGTAATTATTTGCTATCTGAAAATAAGAAAACCCTAGTTTGAATTATCATTAGTCTAGTATAAATGGCACCCAAGGCCCGAAGTTCTGGTTCTGAAACCACTACTAGGTCTTTATCCCAAGATATTATTGATTTGTTACAACCCTCTATTAGCAAGAAGTAGAAGGGAAAGGTTTTGTTCTATGGGCCTTGAATCTTGGAAGGATTGACAGACAAGCAATGTGCAATTCAAGATGTCAAGTTACCATACACCAGGTGTCAGTTCTTCTCCAATTGGTTTGGGAACAGGTTTTTGCCGGTTCCTTTGTGTAACCCCTAGAGGTTAGACCTAGGTAAATTGGTGGTTCGTAATTTTTATATGGATGTAGATATTTTAAAGGACATTTCTGCTAGATATGACCCTGTGACCCGAATTGTCAGAACACATGCTAGTGTGCAGATGATTAAGATAACCAAAGAAGAAATTGCAAAGATTTTTAAATTGCACGAATGGAGTCAGGATATGGTTCCTGTCGACTTGGAGGTTTTCAGACAAGAATATAAAAATACTAGGGGTTTGTTCAAAACATCCTTTTTAATACCTCATTTGGCAGTCTCAGGAAGAGGAAAAAATCAGAAGAAGGTAGTAATTGAAAGGAATGAGTCTGAACCTTTTCCTATGGACTATTTCTCCAATTATTTCAAGAAGACTGTTTGTGCTTTATGTTAAGTTCTGGGAGTCAGCTTAAAGAAAACCTTGCCTACCGATATTATGTATATGACAGTAAATCTTCAACACCCAGGTTTTAATGTAATATATGATTTTTCCACTTATTTGGCAGAGAAGATGCACACGAGTTTGGTAGCCCTAGAGGAGAGGAAGAATTGGGTTGGATTAAGATGGTATTCCTTGTTAATCCACATGTTTCTATATAGGGGTCAGGCTGTGTTTGAAAAAAATATGGAATTAAAGAAGAAGGAAGGAAACATTGAAATACTTGTCCAATATTGGACTAGGATTCTTGACATGCATGATCATAAGTTTGATTATGTAACTTTCCATAATGTATTTGGATCTAAATTAAGGGAGGCTCTGGTTCGTGACCCCCCAAGGATTCCAAAAGAAATTCATGACTTCTTGAGGCTGATGGAGAGAAGGCCTGAATTGAACATAATGCACAATTGGGGAGACATTATCCCCTATCATAATACCACAGTTTTCAGAGTTTTTGACACTAATTTCAATCCAAAGGTTTTTCCAAGGGAGGTGCCCCTTAGAATTGGATTTTTGGAAATCATGAGGCAGTTGGGGGGCACTTAGGAACTACACTTGCCATCTGAACAAAAGAAAGGTTCTTTCTTCCCTGAATATACAACATTTTTCAATTTTGTTATGGCAAAGGGAGGATGGAAGGAGTTGCATAAATTACTTGGGCCTTATAGGCTAATGACTGTGCACCCCAGGAATCATGATCTTGAGGGTTTTATCTCTCAAATGAAGGAAAAACATCGGACAAGAGCTTTTTTCCACAACTTATACTTTCCTGAGGACACCATTAGGAATAATTTTGATTTGAAATTACAAGATGAGAGAAAGGCACTCTGCATTGCCTACTCTAAAATGGTAAAAAGTAAGCAGGAGAAAATACTTGGTTTCAATCCCATACCTAATGCTAAAGATGAGTTTAGCAGGGCAATGTATGCTATTGATAATTTTGAGAGCTTGGTTGGGGTTTTGAAAGATGAAAGGGTTGTGGAAGAAAGGGGAAAATCAAAAACCATCGAGGAGTACCCTGAGGTAAAGGAAGAGGAAAGGCCTACTTATCAGCCCCAAAAGAAGATAAGGGTTTTTTTTAAAAGAAAAGGAAGTAGGGTTGAAGATGTTGCTAAAAATATTGCACCATCTTATTCAAGGCAGTTAGTACCAAATGTTGTTGCTTTGGATTCTCCTCCAAGTTTTTCAGAACAAGCTTTCCCACCATCACCAAAGAGGCAGAGGGTTGAAAGAGTAAAGATTTTTGATTGTGATGGTGATGAGGATGATGACATTATTGTCACTCTAGATGAAATGCATCCTGAGATGCCATTGGACCCAGTTGACATTGCAACAGGTTCAGGTACAGTTTCTTTGAGGTTAGGAAAAGATGAAATCAAGGGAATGACAAGTAATGATGACTTGAGAATAGAAGCCTGCAGAGAGTTCATGATGGATGACTCTTTTATTCAAACCAGTGCTTTTAAAGATTTTGTGTGGAGAGCACATAATGCATTGTATGCTGAGAAGGTGGCACATGAGAGAAGTCTGCATCCAGAGCTCCTAGAGAAGGTAATTCAAGCTAAGGTCAGGGAACAAATGAGAGAAAAATTCAAAGCAATAACACCAAAGCAGGGCCGAGAATTGGTACAAAAAAGTGGATTATTGCTACTCCTTGAATGGGATATCGCTGATGTTGTGGTGTTTGACACAATAAGAAGGGCTAATAAGCCACTTCTTGTTACTGAAGAGGAGGCTACATTGGCACTCAAGGGATCAACCTTTAGTGAGGAATGGGATGCATTGGCAATTTGGTCCCTATCCATTGGCTCTAAAAAGCCAATTGTTGTAGAACCTTCTGACTTCAGTGGTCACTTGGTTGTGAGGAGAGTTGTTGACACCCCGACATTGGAAGCTGCTGATATGGTCGTGAATGTTGCCAAATTCACCAGAGCAACTATTGAAGATTTGACCAAGGACCAGGATACTCTAAGAGGCCAATATAATGACATTATTATTGAATATAATAAGAGTCAACAGAAGGTAGCAGAATTAGAAAATGAATTGGCTTTATTGAGGCAACAAATGGATACCATGAGATCTCAAAAGCAAGCTAGTTCTAGCCACACTATTCCTAACCCACCAATAAAGTAGTCTCAACCTCCTACACAAGCACAGTCTTTGGCTATTATTCCATATAATATGGGACAAGTGTCTATTGCCATTGAGAGGGCTACTAGCCCTGGAGGGGGACTTTCTAGGGAGAAACTGATTCATTAGGTTGAAGAATATAAGGAAATGGTAAAGCAAATCCAGGATGTAGTAGGGAGAAGCAATGCAGTGATAGTGGACACTATTTTGAAACATTTAAACAGAAGGGTCTAGAGTAAGCTAAACAATGTTCATGCAAATTATGTCATAATGTTGCAAGCACTAAAAATATTTCCAAGGGATTAGGAATTGGCCATCCCATTGCTAAAAAAATGGAGCCCTAGAATGGAGAAGTTGAAATTCATGGCAGTAGGGGCAAAACAACATGGTGATAAATATCCTACTATTATTGCAACATATCAATTGGTTAAGGGAATTGTTGAGCAAAAGTTTCAGGGATTTTACGCCTCAATGGAATCCAAGATTAAATTGTTGAAAGATGTGTATGATGGAAAGGACCTATCCCCATTGCCTCATATTTTACATAGTCAGGATGAAGTCAAACCCCTAAAGGTTTGGAAGGAGCAAATGAGCAATATAATGATGTCTCAAACACATGAGATATGCAAAAATGCTGACATCCGCATGCTAGAGAATACATTGGAAAAATTGTCTTTTGTTATAAGTTTCTTAGAGAACTTTGATAAAAAGGCCACATCGATAATGGTAAAGTATGCTCCCTATCGAAACAAGGTTGATCAGGTTGTGGCTTTCCAGTGGCCTTCTGAGGAGGAGTTTGAATTATGGAAAAAGGTGTTCACTGATGAACTAGAATTATGATTGTTATAGTCGAGAATTGCAACTTGGTCATGTATAATATAGGTCTGGCCTTAGATATTATATTCTAAAATTGCATTCTCCTTTTGACTCCAAGTACAGGGTGCTGAGGTGGAGTTAATACTATAACGGCTAAGCATGCCTTCGATGTCTGGGGAGCGGCCTTTGGAGCGATGTTTTCTTTCCTCCTTATCAACTAATGATGATCTTTGTCTTATGCTCTCCACTCGCATAATAGAATTGTAACCAAAATAGGAGTTAGCAGTCCAATTACAAATGGACATGTGTACTCTCTGACCTAAAGCTTGTTGGCTCCCTTGTTTTATAAAAGGGAATTTTGGGCCAAGAGAGTGGTCGATTGAAATATCCAAAATATGAGAAATAAGAGTCTAGTAATATAGAGAGTATGAATTGTAAGTCCAGGTTTTAAAATTTTTTGAGTCAGATTGGAGAACTTTGTTAATCATGGGATTTTTGAGCATGTTTTTATCAAACTCGTGAATATTTGGAGTTTATTTTCTCTCCTATTGTGTTATGTTACATGGATTATTAATGAAATATCGACCAAAGATGATTTTCACTGATTTTCATTTGTTCTTTACTATGAATTATGTTTAACTACAACTCTGGTTCAAAGGATTGGTTAAATGCTTCAGTTAACCAGTAAATTCATGCAATATAACAAATAGGATTCATAAAGGAGTAATAAACTTAGGTATAGATATATGGGTTGTAATGCAATTCATAATAGATCATAAGTGTTCAAAATGAAATTTACCCTGTAGTTCAATTTTCTCTTTTGACTCTGTGCACTGGGATTTGGCACTAGAATTCTGATTACGTTTCATTCTTGTATGTTTTGTGATATGACATCAAGATATTTTACTCAAACATTTCCTATCAATTTACTTTATCTGAATTTTACGATTCTGTGTTAAATGGACATGAGTCTTTTTTAAGGAATAGCCAATTTCTTGAAGGATTTCATCCTTTAACATTAATTGGGTATCTATCTGTTTCTTACCTGTGTGCAAATTAACTGTTTAAATGTTGTATGTTAAGAGCACATGTTAGGGAATACCCTCCTGGATTTTACAGAGTCCGAAGTGTAGGAGAATTAGCCTTATTGCTATTCTTGTTAAGTTGGCCATACTGTTCCTAGTATTTTATTATTGAATGTGGCGAGTTCATAGGAGCTTCTAGGAAACAAGTTTGGGTTGCAGTAAAAAAATGCCAACAGGTTCAATTGACAACATGATCTATTGAGTAATTACAAAGAATTCATAATTTGAAATTCTAGTTTTTGACAACATGATCTATTGACAAGTAGGAAGTATTTTTCACATTGTGTCAAATTTTGATATTGTTATCAGGATTCAATTATGTAGTTTTACAAGTCAAACTCATTGAACCATGTTTCATGAGTAGTGTTTCACAAGAACCCATCTCTCATGATAATGAATGGTCCACTTAGCACTCATTGCATCTAAATGATTCTCAAAGCGATGAAGCACTAGGCCTTCCTAGGAGGTCACCCATCCCAATATTACATGATCCATGATTTTATTAATAATTGATCATTTTGGATTTTGACAAACTTGACACACAAATGACAATTTGACAATGAACTTAATGTATCACAATTAAGTTTCAAATTGAGTAACACAATAGAAACTAAAACAAATTGAGAGATTGTTATGAGGGTAGTGATGCAACTTTTCTAATTAGAGTGTATTCCATGAGATTACAATTCTTTGAGATATTTTGTCAAATAGTTCACAAGATTTGTCTCTCCTCCCACATTTTACATAGATTTGAAAATGGAGTCTACAACCACAACATTTGAGAAAATTCATCTTCATATTATGCTTTGATGGATGTCCATACCTTGTTCCAAATCTCCCATATTAAGGAAATCGACAAGGATTTTGGTGAAGGTTGTGAAATTTGTCTATGCATCTACCAATTGCATTTGATTGAAAGTTTCTAAAACCTTAAAAAAAATCCATTATGTATATTCTACAATCATTATAGTCCACAATTTCACATTTATTTGGTTTTGCATCTACCAATTGTATTTGCTTGAATTTTCCTTTCGAATTTTTCGTGTAGATCCATTTTGTGTATATCTTACAATCTATTGGAATTTTTTCCCACATAGGATTTTCAATTCTCTAAGAGGTAGCCAACCTCCATTATAAAGAACTGCAAAGGCTAGTGGCCAACTAACAAGAGTTAGTCAAAGACTAACATCTCCTACACTTTTGGCTCTATGAAACCAAGGTGGGTAAACCCAAGTGTGTTCATAAGAATGTTTCATGATTGGTAAGAACACTTCTTCTTACAGATGCAGTCCCCACTAACACTAATAGACAATCATTACCCTGGTTGTGGCAAAACCAAAGAATAATAACAGATATCCCAAAGCAAGGAGACTGAAAATTATCATAAGATCTATATCCCAAAAAGAGATAGCAGTTGATATTTGTCAAAATGTTTAGGTATTGAATCACCGTGCTTAGAGTCACAGTCCTATACCTAAAATGAATTTACCAATACTATCCAGTGCTTCATCCATTGGGTGGGAGTCATATAAAATGTAATTCAGATGAAAATGAACTTATCACCATAGTGCTTTGCTACCATGGGATTTGTCAGTATATTAAAACAATACTCCTTAATGAATCTTGAGCATATAACCATAAACATGCAATTTGTGTTCAAGCATTTGATTAACTCATTAAGTTAAAGCAAGAGAAAAAATTACACTTTCAACTACACCATTGAAACTGAATGAACAAACCCTTGATAAATCCATTCATAATCCATGGCCCATACATAGGAGAGCAAAATGTCTTATTTTTTTTAGATTTCTTTCGATATCAGTAATTACAAAAGCATAGTATACTTATTTCATACTATTCCCAACCCAACATGATTTCCTACATAATACCTTCAAAATATTGCATTACCACTAACTGTACCTATTCTAAGCCTTCAGACCCAAAAAAAACAACTCTTAACAATGAGCCATCAAATCTCCTTTATAGGACAGGAGAGCAACAAAGCAATAGGCTACATTGTTTATTCTAAAATTGAATTTCATTTAGAATGAAATTCAAATTCACATTCCTCATCATTAGAAAAAACCATAATTAGTTCGAGGATTCAAAATAGTTATACCATTGTAACCAACCGGAGCTAAAGAAAAAAGAGCATGGCAGGCACACGTACGTCCACATCAACACACCACCCAAAAGTAACACACCCAGCAACAACAACTACTTGCAAGACACACGGCCCCGGTAGAGGCGACCGCTCTTGGTCCTTGCTTCAGTAAGAAGCGAGACCAACTTCCTTTTATCCACTTTAACACATGATCTTGTAGCATGGCACGACACCATTGCAGTTATTGGGGCAAATGCGAGGGGATCTTCATTGACCCCCAACAGCTCGGTCATGGATGCCAAGTAATGTTGGTAGTCCGAGTCAGTTTCGGACCCATCACCATCAAAACCAGAAGACAACACCAGTGGGGACTTGGAGCTCCCCGTCCCTTTATAAGCATCATGGACAACCTCGGGCTTGCTAAGGACAGGTTGTACTCGTCAGGCTGCAAATTTCTCACCCCGAGTCTAGTACTTCTGCGCATAGCCGAATGGTCCATTGCAAAGAACACCTCACAAAATATAAGAGAGGCTCGACCACCTACAAACAAGACAACTCAAAATGCGATGATAATACGAGATTACACAATGAGCATTTATAGAGTTAATCGGTACAAGAATATTAATTGCTCGAATGCAACATGAGCATTTTAGTGGCTGATGTAGCCACCAAAAATTATTCCTGGCTTGCGAAGGCATGGTATACAAACCATCATTGCATTTATCAAGAGAACACTATTCATATGCAAGAAAATCAAGCAAGGATCTACTGAAAAAACCCGCGCCATTAATGAGAACAACTTGCAGAGAGCAAGAACTCCCAACGCGGATGAACAGGAACCCAACAAAAATTGAACCGTTAATGCGGATCGAACATGGCAGGTCAGATGAATCAGATTGAGTAAACAATTGTTTGAAAATCCACATCAGTGCCCTAGGAGAATCGTGCCCAATCACAACCCAAGAAAACAAGAGGTTGCAACTGGACAACGGGTCCCACCTAGCCCAGTTGCTTCAAGAACCAGGCCACGTGTCACCCCTTTGCAAACCTCATAGTACCCTCAGGGGCCTTTAATCTGATCGTGCAAGATCCACGAGGAAGGATTATCATTGATCTCCCTCGTTAATACCCCACAGGTAGAAAACACCCACCTTAAACCCCAAAACCCTAGTCTCCATTCATGTAAATTTTAAGTCCCACCACAATCCTTGTATGGTCCACATGATTTTTTTATCCTTTGTTGCAGAAACTATTACAATATATTTCTTATTTATGTACTTATTTTCCATACATGTTTATAAAAGTTTGAAATTATTAATAATATTAATTTTGGCAAGACATTAAAAGAGTGTTGATTGTAAAAAATATGCATCCTAATGTGAAAATGCAAACAATGGAAGAAATGACTATAACACATAAATTTTTATGTAGTATCCAATTCAAAGAATCATGTTACCCTCTACCTTGAAATTTTTAGTATAAAAAGCTAAGGAAATGCTATAAATAAGATAATAAGTTGACTATTAGCATATACCAATTTTCATAGAGATGTAGATTGTTGGATGTTGTGGTTGTGTTGCTCATGATATGTGGTTGTCATTGATGTCAACACTATTAGCATTAATGTCTTAAAGGTTGTATATGTCGAGGATATTGAGAAAATTAGAATAAATATGTTGCAGATAGTCTATGAAGTTGAGGAGATCAGAGTGGTGGAAATTTTTGTACGTTGGTATTCTGAAGTTGTGTATTAAAGGGTTTGTTGCTGAGCCTATCTAGTATATCCTCTGGAAGTTTCAGAGGTGTGCATCAATATTGGAGTGAGTTATGAGTTATTGTGTTCCTATAGTTATTTTGTTGCTTTAGTTGGTGTTTCTGAAAGAAGAGAATGCAATTCTAGTGAATTGAATTGTTGTGTATGCTCTTGAGATGTTCATTGATGTTTCTTGATCTCATACTCTATCATTGTGGTACGCCCACATTGATCAGTGTGCTCATGATAAAATATTTTTCCTTTGCATGTTCGAGTTTTCATGTTCTTGGTTGACATGATGGTGGTAGCGTATTGTAGATCCTTGTGGATTAATTTTTGAATGCTTGGCATGTTCGAGGATGTTGACTTAGGTCTTCATTATGTTGTGACTGATTTAGGGTTGTGCGCATTGAGATTTGTTCATGAATTGAGCTAATAGTTTGTATTCATCTATTATTTATTTTTGGCCGACAGAGTTGTTAATGTAAATTCATGAAGTGGATATATAAGAGCGATTGTTTTATTCATTTAGAGAGAATGTATGTGAAGTGTATGTGATATATGTGTGAATAAAGATTAGATCATTCGAATGCAGAGCAGAGTGTGAAGAGGTTCAAGCAAAGTATGAAGAAGTATTTATGTGCCTAACTGAAACTGTCATCAGGCTTTTGAAGAAGCTAATTTCTCAGTTCAACCTCATCAGATGGATTTAATTTGATTATCTTATGTAAGGCAGTGAGACTTTCCTTTGAGCAGTGAGCTCTATGCAGTGTTCTTGAATGCATGTGCATTCCTTATTCATTTCTTTTATACTTTTAACAGGGTATAAATTGTGGATTAACCTCCATCGTGGTTTTTCCCCTAACAGGGTTTGTACACAAAAATCTTGGTGTTATGTGTGTTTCTGATGTGTTGTTGATTCATGCTTTCACTATTAATTATTAGATTTGAGATTAAAGGTTAATAAGGTTAAATAAGTTTCAATTTTGTAACAACTAATTCACCCCCCCTCTTAGTTGTCTATCCTTGTTTGCCAACATAGATATCTTCCATTTCAAAACACACAAAACAATATTCAGTACATAATCAACCATCTTTCATTTGTATAGTGATTATTTTATCCCTATAGGAAACAAGTAGAGTATATAAAGAAAACTAACAAAGCCACAACTACCTCTATTTTGTAGTTTGGTGTGCATTCCTTCCTCTCGTGGATCTTCTCTGATTATTTTGAAGAGGCCAAATGTTGTAACTAAACTATGGTTCATTCTATGTGCATGTAATTTTGATCTTGATAGAGAAAATTAAAAAAATATTAATCTACTCTTGTCAAAACACAAACAACACTTAGATTTAGTATAAGAGTCAACCAATCATAAGGAAAACATAATATGAAGATGAATTTTCTCAAATCTTGTGGTTGTAGATACCCTTTTGAAATCTATGCAAAATGTGGGAGGATAGAAAAAGCTCATGAACTATTTGAAACAATACCTCGATTAATTGTAATCTCATGGAATACACTCTAATTAGAAAAGTCTCATCACTGCCCTCATAACAATCTATCAATTTGTTTTAGTGTCTATCGTGTTATACCCAATTTGGGACACGGGGTATAACAAAATAGACACTAAAATAAATTGAGAGATTACAATTCTTTGAAACATTTTATCAAATAGCTCACAAGCTTTTTCTATCCTTCCACATTCTGTATAAATTTTAAAAGAGCATCTACAACCACAACATTTGAAAAAATTCATCTTCATATTATGCTTTGATGGATGTCTATACCTTGTTCCAAATCTCCCATATTAAGGAAACCAATAAGGATTTTGGTGAAGGTTGTGGAATTTTTCTTTGCATCTACCAATTGCATTTGTTTGAAAGTTTCTAAAACCTTTTCAACAAATCTATTATGTGTATATTATAAAATCATTATAGTACACAATTTCAGGTTTATTTGGCTTTGCATCTACCAATTGTATTTTCTTGAATTTCCCTACAATATTTTCAATGTAGATCTCTTTTGTGGATATCTTATAGTCCATGTAGTCCACATCACTTTGTTTTTTGAAGAAACTATTACCATATATTTCTTATTTATGTTCTTATTTTGTATACATGTTTATAAGTTTGATATTACAATTAATAATATTAATTTTGGCAAGACATTAAAAGATTTTGTTGATTTTAAAAATATATGCATCCCAATGTAAAAATGCCAACAATGGAAGCAATGATTGTAACACATAAATTTTTATGTAGTATCCAATTCAAAGGATCATGTTACAATTTAGGGTTATGATTGGGTATTTAATTAGGGTTAGGATTTAGTGTTCGGGTTAGTGTTAGGTTTAGAGTTAGGGTTAGGGTTAGGAAAAATAATGTTAGGATTAGGGTTAGATTAGGGTTTATGTTTTATGGTTAGGGTTAGATTTAGAGTTTTGGTTATGGTTGGGATTAGATATGAAATTAGGGTTAGGGTTTAGGATTACAATTAGGGATTATAGTATTAGGGTTATATTTAGAATTAAGTTTTAGGGTTATTGTTATGATTAAGGGTTGTTTTTATATTTGGCTTAGAGTTGGGGTTAGGATTAGGGCCAGGGATAGGGCTAGGGTTAGGTTTAGGGATAGGTTTAGGGTTATTAGAGTGAATGCAACTAATTAATACAATAAAAAATATTTAGGGTTAGGGTTGGGGTTAGAGTTTTGGTTGTGGTTAGGGTTATAAAGATAAGATAAAGGTGAGGGTTAGGGTCAAGGTTAAGGTTTCGAGAAAAAGGGTTAGGTTATGATTAGGGTTAGGGCTAGGTTTAAGATTTGGATTATAGTTTAGGGTATAGCATTTGTCTTTAGTTTAGGGTTACAATTAGGGTTAAGGTTAGGGTGTAAGTTAAGGTTAGTGTTAGGGTTAGATTAGAATTAGGATCATGGTTTAGGGTTTAGGGTTAGGGTTAGGGTTGTGTTTATGTTTAGGGTTACAATTAAGATCATGGTTTAGGGTTTAGGGTTAGAGTTATGTTTATGTTTAGGTTTGTGATAAAAAGGATTTGGGTTATGGTTAAGATTATGGTTTTGAGAAATAGTGTTAGGGTTAAAG
This sequence comes from Sequoiadendron giganteum, assembly GCA_007115665.2. Taxonomy (NCBI): domain Eukaryota; kingdom Viridiplantae; phylum Streptophyta; class Pinopsida; order Cupressales; family Cupressaceae; genus Sequoiadendron; species Sequoiadendron giganteum. The sequence continues at coordinate 571,979,294 of CM021106.1, read as the reverse complement.
TTATGGCCAGGGTTACATTAATGAGAAAATTATGGTTTACTTTCCAAGAGAGGGTTAGGATTAGGTTTATTGTCAGGGCTAGGGTTAAGGTCAGGGTATGAGTCAATCTTATGATTAGGGTTAGGGTTATGGTTAGATTAGGGATATGATGTTAGGTTTCAAGAAAAGGTCTAAATTTAAGATTAAGCCATAGTTGGCTATAATGAACATGAGAAAAAATGGATCTAATTTCCTTTTGTGGGAAAATAATCAACTACGGCTTAAACTTAAATTTAGAGATTACCCTAAACTCTAACCATAACCATAAACCTAATCCCAAACCTAACCCTAAGGAAAACACATAACCTAGCCCTAATTGTAGTGTTTGAGGCTAGGCTTAAACACTATATAACCTAACCCTATATAACCTAACACATAACTTAGCACTAGAAAAAAATTCTTCTCCCAAACAATCTCCTCTACTTCTATTCACGCCTACTGGAGTTGTAACATTCAACATTGGTGCTTCAACCATTCATTCAAAGCTAAGAATTCCAATAAGAGATTTCAATGAACTAGAAGGGACAAGACTTACAACTTTCCAAGAAGAAATATCATGTGTTAGATACATATTGATAAATGAAATGAGTTTCTTTGGGGAGAAGTTGCTTGAAAACATAGATTCCAGGCTTCGACAAGCATTCCCAAAAAATAGTAACCAAAGTTTTGGAGGTGAGTTCTGGATTGAATTTGCTAACTTTGATAACTTTACATTACAATATTTTTTATTCAATTCTATTATAGTTCCTTCTATACAAATTCATACTTATCAATTTAATTAAATATATTATATTCAGGCATATCTACATGATTTTAGTTGGAGACTTGGCACAATTACCTCTAGTAAATGACATGGCTCCATATGAAAGAAAAAGGTGAGAAAAGCTACTATGGGAAGAATTCAAAATGGTCATTACATTAAGTTGTGTTTTTTGACAAGATGGACAAAACGAAGAACAACAAATATTTCGTCAAATTCTAACAAACATTAAGGATGTGAATCCCACAATCGACGATTGGATGTTGCTTATGTCAAGAACAAATGCAAGAACCAATGCTTTAGAGAACGAAGAATTTGAAAGCAGTGCTCATTTGTAATATAATTAATGATTTAACAATATTATAATTATTATTAATCTAATACAATATTAATATTATTAATAATATACCAATAATATTAATAATCTAATATAATTACTATTAATCTATAGATTATATATAATCTTAATATATCAAATATATCATTATAATTCATATAATGTAATATAATATTGTTATATAATATATTAATATTATAACATTACTATTAATCTAATAATAATATAATCTTAATATATTAAATATTATATTATAATATAGTATAAAATTAATAAATAATAATATAACATAAATAAATAATATAATCATAATACATAATATATCTCAATTAATATTGACATGTGTTTGTTTCCTGCAACGCTGCCGCAAAAACTAGCTTATATACCTTATATATAATCTATATAATATACGTCAAGATTTATCATTTTCGAGGTGTATTTTTCTTTGCTTTTTGCTTTTTTGAATCTTAAGGCAAGTTGGGACAACAAGGTTCTAATGTCAAAGCCAAGTTACCCGAGGTAGCGTGGGCATAGTAGCATGGAGTATAAAGAAGTGCTGAGTCATGCCAAGTCATGGCGAGTTAAGGTAGGTTGAAAGGGTAAGGCAACTCTACAAGGTGAGTTGGACTCATCAAGATGTTAGCTAGGCTAGGAAGAGTCTGCAAATCAAGGGAAGGTCCCTATGGGTTATTAGTGGTGATGAGAAGTCAAAAATGGGGGAGTCGGCCTAGAGTACGGTGTCATCCTACCAATGTCTAGTATTTGGACTAATAACTTATATAGGGAGGTATGGTTGTTCAAGGAAAGGAGCACCATAGGGATGCAACCGGGTTGCACTGAGAGTCCATAGCCGAACACCAAATGGAAAGGGTGTTCCAGTACTCTTCCTTCCAGGAGCGAAAAAGAAGTAGCTCCTGCCTCGAGTCCCATAGTGGCTCAGGTGTTCATCATAGTATTAGGAGCGAGGAAGTCTCGTTCCGCCTTGGCTATGAAGTGAGGGGTTTTATGGTGAACCCAACATCCCAAACCCTATGAATGTAGTAACAGGGCCAACATGGGTTAGTTCCCATACATGTCATTGAGGGAGCTAGATGTTGGAATGATTTTTTAATGACCATCGATCATCCACTAGTTGATCCTGACTGTTCCCCGCAATCTTGTGATGACCTCACCACTAAGTTTCAACTAATTGCAATATCATGGGTGAGCACCATGTGTCTCAGCCGGCGGTGCTGAAGGAATAATCAAAGTGCTTTAATATTTATGTTGAGTTTTAATACATTATATTATAGGTTACTAAAGCGGCTGCGAGATGCACGTGCTCAAAATCGATGGTGATGTTATAATCTTGATGAAAAGTTGCTTGATAGTTATGTTCAGTGCTAGTGATTGATATGAATGAACATGATTGCCAATGGTGGAGATCAACAGTTGCCCGCCCTCACGTGATACAAAGATGCAAGGTGTTTATTGATTGTGATATCACGGGCGAGCACCACGTGTCTTTCCTTGGCGATGCATAATGTGGTGGGCCCTTAGTGCTGAGATGGAGATTACATCAACCTTTTGAAGGCAACTATTTGATAACTTTTCAAACACAAGAAGATGTGATTTTGGCCCTATTAGGAGAAGAAAAAAGAACAATGGAAAAGATTTAAAAGTTGATTCTCAACATGAGAATGTATTATACTCATGAGGTAATAATAATTAAAAAATAAAAATGAATGTTATTATTGTAAGAAAAAAGATCACATAGTGTGGACTTGTATAACTCGAGCCAATGATGTTCTTGAAGGAGAACTTAAAAGAAAAATCAAATGATGTTAGCTTAGACTATATATATTTGTTTGTTTCAATCAACATGTTTTGTTGTGAGGAATGTAAAACTTAACAGAGGGTGTTGGAATATTAAGATTAACATTAATAAATTCACCTTACTAACTTGTTTATTTTTGTTATTAAATAATTAGTTATATTCTTATAAGATAGTAGTTCAAATGGGAAGGTATATTTGAAAGGCTTTGTAAAAGCCATATTGTAATATATTCCCAAATGAACTGTATGATATAATTATTATTTTGAGTGTGTTTGTGTGCAGATATAAGTTCTCTTGACTTTTCCAATATATTTTGTATGCTCTATTAGCCACGACTTCATGATTAATTTTCCACTTTCGACACTACTTCTTACTAACTTTGCAAATGGCATTTTACTTCTACTTAAAACTTGTGGTAATTTCATTAATCTCTTGCTACCTCTGGTGTTGAATTGGACTAGTTATGTCATCTAGGATTTGTTCCTCATTTTTTTTTACTTTTTTCAAAAAAAAGTTATGATGGTTATACTTGTATTACCATGAATGGACATAAATTTGAGGACTTTGGTTGTTTTCATTCAATTTTTCATGTTTTCCCCTTAGCTCCTACTTTATGTGTGTTTTTTATGGAAGCCTTTGGATATATTTTGGCTAATAGTATTTCATGGAACCTTATTAAAGGTGCTACTTTTCGTAACTCTATAGCCTAACTATTCAATGGTCATTTTTCTAATGACTCCTTTCTCATTCTCTTGGAGGACAAACGTGACATTATTTAGGATATTCAATGCCTAGATATTTTCTGGAAAGCTTTAAGGTCAAATATATAGTGGCATAAAACTCAATGTTATAGGAAATCATTCTTAGCCAAACCCAATTGGTTCAATTCCTATGGATAGAAGGGGGTTGATCATAAGGAAGTGTTGAGATTCCTAAGCATCTCTTTTACCTTTTAGGTTTCTCCTTCCTCTTTAAGGAAACATATCATTTCTAGAGCTGAGAAAAATTATCATATTAAATTATGAAGCCCCTTTCTTTGGCAAGGAGATTCCATGTGTGTTCAAAAATTCTTGTTGCACACATTTCCATTACTCATGTTGCTAAGAACCTTGAAAATCCTCATATTTGAAGATTGAAAAAATCCAAAGGTATATTTATTGCCTCCCTTTAACCAAGGAAAATGGTTTCACAAAGTATCCTAGGAGTTTTATTATTTCCCCCATGACTATAATAGGCTTGGATTACTTTATATTCACTACTCTAAATGGTGCCATAATAGGCTTTGCTTGCTTTATATTCACTACTCTAAATGGCGCCATAATTTTAAATTTAATTAACATACTCTAAAACCTAACTAAACCAGGTTGTAGCTCGTCAAATTGGATAAGTGAAAGGTCAATACCAGCGCTGAGGAAGAGTTTGGAGGAGTAAAAACAAGGTCAATACCAGCGTCGACAAAGAGTTTGGAGCTAAAACAAGGTCAATACCAGCGCCGAGGATGAGGTTGAGGGCACTCAGGGAAAATCGACGACCAAGGGACAATGAGTACTGCAAGTTTGTCACCCCCATTCTCTTTAACCTGCAATTTTCATGCCTAGTTTCCAAAGATCTTCTCGTACATTGCCCCCCCCCATTCTTGTAAAATGGTATAAGATAAGACAGAAAAAATAAAATAGCTTAGTCTTTTACATTTTTATAGTGATTACTAGAGGCACATAGACCAATTCCTCATAATAGAAGAATTTGATCATACTTTTCCAATGATGGCATTATGAGAAAACCTTAGGTTAAATGAATTATTCCTAGCTAAGTTCTTGAAATCATGTCCAACCGTATAAGAGAAGACTGTTGCTATGTGTACTTGGATAACATGGAGAAAGGCTCTTTGGGCTCTTTCATCAATCTACGTATTGTTAAATTTTAACACCTTAAAGTGAGAATGAAGAATCTTTCCTAGGATGGTGGCCAATTATGCTTCTCAACACCTAGATTACAAAATCCTTGTCAATATCATTGCCATCACAATTAAACCTATTTCTTGAGATATAGTCATAGAGGTAAACAAATTGGATTTCTTGATAGTAGATACATTCTAGACAATTCAATCCTTGCATCGGAGATTGTTGAATGGGCCCAACAAACTACTCATGATGCCCTTACTATTAAGTTAAAAGTTTGACAAGGCATATGATTGCATCAAATGTCCTTTCATTTATAAAAGGTTCAAATGGATTTATTTTCAACCCTAAATTATTATCACACATTCAAAATTATAAAATAACAATTAATGAAGAACCTTTATTTGAAGGTGATGTCGTCATGACCTTTGAATGAAGAACCTTCATTCAAAAATGATGCCATGTCAAGAATTTCAAATGAAGGTATTTTTTATTTTAAATATTTCATGTCCAAAATGTTTTATAAAAGGAACCTTGGCATGAAGGACCTTCAAATGAACACCTTAATTCAAAGGTCCTTCATTAGAAGATCATTCATATGAAGGTTCCTTTAATGCCATACCATTATAGCTCTTAGAGTTGTTAGAGATATTTTTATTTTGAAGTAGAGATTGGACCATCAAATAGTGTCACCATGACTCTACCAAGATATCCATCAAATTGATAAACCCTGACTTAACAACCACAAATTCACAAGAAAATTGCCCCTGTCAACCCTAGGGCATCAATTCAATTCCAAGTTTCTTGCTTTAAAAGACCCCTAAATTCAATGAACCTCTATCATACCATGATGCACACCAATCCACCGAGTTACAGTTCTAAGATAGTGGGTGGATTGGTGGATGCCATTTCTATTTAGTCCTCAAACCCTTATATAGGCAAAACAAGGCAGTCCCTATAAATCTGGTAAAGACATGCCACTCTAGTCATCAAAATTCTTTACTAGTTCCTTAATCTTCCTACTCAAATCATCAGGTAAGGCTTGAAAACCTTGCAGTGATTTTACAAAAACTTGAGTAGGCCTTAATGATTGGGGCCTGTTGTCTGCATTGAATCTAGAGGCCTTATACATAACATCTAGGTCATTGGCCCTAGGGATCCACTTTTGAACTAAAGGAAAAACTAATTCTTGATCCCTAGTAATGTTTCTTATTGAATCTAAGAATAAAAAATATAAAGAATAAACTGATGGTAATCTACCATCAACTCCCTAATTCAAATGCCTAAAAACTGTGTCTACAACTTCATTTTGCTTGGCAACTGCTCCCTTCTCACTTACTTTTAGAGCTTCCTGTAGCTCTCTAATCTTATTAAGCATATTCTTTTTGGTGGGATCTACAGAGTACTCAACCTTCTCTTCAACTGGCTCTAATGAAGGACTAGGAGAAGGAGTCTGGATGGGGAACCCAGGAGTAGAAACAATTGGAGAAGTTGGAGGTACTGATCTTGATGTAGAAGGTATGGCCAGGGTACCAGGAGCACTAGAAGACTCCCCCACATGTCTGTACTTCAACCTATCTACCTCAATTTGTAGCTCAACATTCCTTTGCTGCATTCTACTATACTCTCCAATAATGGTGTTATACTTCTCCATCAAACTTTTCTTCTCAACTTCTTCTCTTTTAGTTGTCTTTTGGGCCAATTTGGCCACATTTACAGTCAAGTTTGTAGCTTCTGTAGTTGAAGTTTCATAAGATCTTTTGATTATTAACCCTCCCCTTAGGTTTGGGCTAATATCAGTAACATAGGGCACGAGCCAACCTAAACTTAGGAAGTAATAAAGTTAGGAAAAATATTTAACTCAATTTATAAAAAGGGGCCCGACCTAGATGAAACAATGAGACATAAGTCATTTTAATACCCACTCCAAAAAGGTAATGGCTGAATATATCTCACCCAAGGTTTTACATGTAACATTAGGATATTTATGAAAGCCAAGGTAAATCCCAAACTTAGGTTCCTCCCAAACAATGTAACAATTCAAGACAAGGGAAAAACATAAATGGAATTCAAAGAACAAGATTTGAAACTCCATCAAATCCACCATGATGCACACCAATCCACTGAGTTACAGTTCCAAGATAGTGGGTGGATCGGTGGTTGTCATTTCTATTTAGCCCTCAAACCCTTACACAGGCACAACAGGGTAGTCCTTGTATTTGATTGTTTAATCCCACAAAATAGTGATTGAGAACTTCAAAACAAATGCAAATGAAAGGGAACACATATATTTATCTACACCAATGATCTTAGAGCATTTCAAGCTTGTATGGATCCATACAACACAAAAGAACTTCAGAAAAATTGTAAAAACACAAAAATTTGCTTCAAGAATGTGGTATCTGATATGGAATTTCGGTATCAACTCCTCCAACAATTGCAATGGGATGGGAATACAATATGATAGAAGTGGGATAAAAAATGCATCATTTGAAGCATCAAACCAATATGAAAAGATGAAAGAAAGTGCTTACCCCTTAAACTGAATTTTTTTCTTTTAACTTTAAGTTTGTTGGGTAGCCAATTCTTTTAAGTTATCAAATACTACCATCATACATAATCAAAATGTTGTTTCAAATGACTATGAGCACTAACTTTCACTATTTGAAGATGTTGAAACCTTGTCATAGAGAATTAGAACATTGATGCGACCACTCATCCTACCTTAAAACATACCAATAGCAATTAGACATAGGAAGATTTAAGATGACTTAAACATTTTTTTATTGCTAAAGCATAAACTTATGATGACTTTACCAGGCCTGGTACATACTCCCTCCCCGTTAACCACTTAGACATATGGAAATTAAATGTAAATTTGCTGCTATTTTTAGTCATGTAGGTGTCCAATAAACCACTTGGTGGTGTTTCCCTTCAATTTTATTTACTTGAATGAAGAGCAAAAGTCCTTTGATTACAACTAGAGAATACATTTGATGCCTTGGTTGTGTAACTAGTGGACCATAGTCATATTTAACACTTGTTACAAAGTTTGGGAGTTAAAACGTTAAGTAGATTTGATTTGTGATGGACACATTTGGACGGTAGTAACAATAACTTGCAATATATCAAGACTTGATTACCTTATAACCTGTCAAATTCTAGTGATGAAATGATAGATTAATCATAATGTCACCTTCAGATCACATTACCATGAAAGAACTTCATCCAACATCCTTATGAGTGCAGGTACCACCAAATAGGTATTTGTCAGATTTGTCTTCCTCAAGCAAGGGAAATTTAGGAAGAGAAGAGGAAAGCGAGACATGTAGTAGGTCTAAAAAAGGGAGATCAACTAGAGGTCAAAAGATTAGAAGAAAATTCCGTAAATGCATGGAATTTTTTCTTGCTGAAGGGGGGTCATGTTCTTATGATGATGAGAGCATAGGCGACATCGAGGTGCCCTTGAGGTACAAACATCTACGGAAACAATGGGTATCCAAGGAACTTCCTCCAATAAGCACTGATCTTTGTGTCAATGAGAGGATATATTGCATAGCACCATCATCATTACATGGTTTGGGCCTATTTTGCATGGATGACATAAAGGTCTGTTACGACAAAGTTACTGAGTTGATGGAGTATGTTGGACCCTATTACAATTACAAATATTGGATGCAGCTGGTTCGATATACACGAAGTATGTGTAGGTATGCACTATCAGAAAATTATATACAACTAAAAGATAAGGATCAAAATAAAGGAGTGGCTAGGTACATTGATGGGAGGCCAAAAGCATCAGGGAATATTGCAGGGTTTATAAATAGTACACGACTTGGGTCAACAAATAAGCAACCCAATTGTATATTCAAGGCGCAAGAGGGAAACCGTGTATTTGTATGTGCGATAAAATCAATAACTGCAGGGGAAGAGTTACTAATCGATTACAATTTGAATCTCTTAGATACAAACACAATTACTATGGGGATGGTATGTACTATATACCATTTTACCCAACCTCCAATTAATGACTCCAATATAGCATTTTATTATTATGTTTTTTTTCGTAAGTCTATTGGTTTCATTTTGGTAATGTTTTTTATATTTAATTTTTGTCACAACGAGACATTGATCATACGATGAAGGCTCCGGCCCAGAGCGTAGATCGCGATCCATCTTCAGGCATTTCTATCCGACAGTTTTACCTCATTGTAATTATACAAATTAGATACGAGCAAAATGTTTTATTATTATGTTTTTTTCATGAGTTTATTGGGTTAATTTCGATAATGTTTTTAATATTCTTGTTGCAGTTGGCTGATCGAGGAAAGGCACCAGCAGTATAGGAGAGCATCCATATGGAGGTGCAGTCACTATTATGTGATGATGACATCACATTTTCTGCAAACCCTGTGGATATGATGAGGAAGACCCAAAAATAATGCAATGAAGAAATCCTTAAGTTGGTATTCATAGTGCCTCAAACAGATGAGATAAGAGAAAGGGTTAAAATATTGTCTGAGAGAGTACAAAACTTGCAAGTAAGGTGTCATGAGATATTTAATTATAACATAAGTTCATTCATGGTTTTATATTTTGTACTCTTTTATGTCATGAACTAAAATATGTGTTGTTTTTACAAGATTATTCACGTCCTCATCATGCTGCTGGCCATGATCAAGGTACTGCAAGTGTTGCCCGGGAAGTAGGGGTCAGTACAAGTGTCAATTTTGATCTTCCTGCGCATACAACACATCATCTAACCCCATCATCTGTGCCTATATTGTCGACTGAAATGTTGGCAACACATACCATGCAGGCATTCGGTAGTGCACTGTTTGGCAGCGAACACATGCCACTACATGTGTTAGTACCTGTGGATACAAAGGCTGCTAGTACTGGTGATGTTTTAGCAACATTTCCTAGATCTTCCCGTATTACTAGTATAGGAACATTTTTGGTCACATTTGTGGTGATCGAGGATTTCCTTCCCATAAAGATAGAGAAGGTCCCAGGTACTTTAAAATGTTTTAATTATTATTATATATAATCCAATTGAAATTTACTTATTGATCAATCTTTATAGACTAATGATCCCATGATCATGTTGCAAGAAATGATGTTTTTTATAAATATCTAAGTGATCTTACATTGGAGCTCTTCGGACCCACCATACGTACACGGTGGAATGCCCAAAATCAAGATTTAAAAGATGAGCTCATTAACCGTTTAGTTGTGTTGTTCGGTGATAAAACATTCAACTGAACCAAGGTCCTTAAGAAAGCTGGTACTTATCTAAAGTATGTGAGGGACCAATATAGGTCACATTTATAGAAGAATAGAAAGTACGAGCATCCCCCTATGATTCCGGAGAGGGAGTGGAAGGACTTGGTGTCAGATGGAAAGGAGAAGGATGAAAAGAAAAAAGGAAAGACACCACCGGGCCAAGGAAGGTATGTGATACTATCAATAATTTAATTATATACTGATTACTCTTTTTTTTTACATAATCTAACGTATTTCAAATTTTTCATAGGTTGCCCAACACATCGAAGGAAACAAAGGCAAGACTAGAAAAACACGGGCAACACAAACTTGGCTCTGGTGGTTATATGAAATTAGCCGCATGATTTGTAAGTATCAATAAATGAAATATTGCATCCAAATAATAAATTGCAAACAATTTTGGTTTTATCACACCATAGAAGCAAAATTCATGATCGCATGCAAAAATGTAGGGTTGCGATTTCAACAGAGTGCCCACAGAAGAGGACCTGAAGATTGCCTTCCACCAAGGCTATGGAGCCCTGACTGAACAACTAAGAGTCTCGATTGGGCAAACACAATCTTGCACTGCATCCAACACGCAGGTAAATAAACTCAATAAAGTTTATTTCAAATTGAATACTTGTGCAATCTATTCAATATTAATTTCCACCATAATAATGTGCCTATTTGTTTTACACATATAAGCAATGATAATATTGCACATGACATTGGAATGCAACTTGGTGAGGGTGGAGCACAACCTACCGATGAAGGCCATGGTGTGCATCTCGGTACTAGATGTATTCATGTGCTATACAAAACACAACATGGATTAATACAATTAAACATCTTTAATTGCATTTGGTGTATTAATCAATGTAACCTTTCGTGTTTTAATTTTAGAGCATGTAGAGCGTGATCAACATGTTGAGCATGATCAGGCTAGACAAGATCAGGAACATGATGTGGCTCCATTAGGTAAAGAGGACCACTTTAATGTTCTTTTAAACATATTTAATTGCAGTTGGTGTATTAATTAATGTAATCTTTCATGTTTAAACTCCAGATCAGGATTTAGAGGGTGTTCAACATGTTGAGCATGAGGCTATAAGACAATATCAGGAACATGATGTGGCCCAATCAGGTAAAGGGTGCCACTTTGATGTTTTTTTAATTAATGAAATACGTGTAACAATAATAATAAAAAATATCAATTTAACATTTCTTTTCTATTGCAGCAGACCCCCCCTTGCAGCCACATCCATGTTGTGAGTACATGACTAGGCATACATTAAGATCACGAGCAAAGCTCATAACAACTCAAACAAATGATTTTGAAAATGATACTCCAACTCATATTTTTTTAGCTGCAAAAAAAAATAAAAAATAAAAATGATTGTAATCATATTATGATAGTCATATTTTTGATAATATGTTGAAAACTGAAAAAATGAAATATGTTAATGAATGAATGTGAATATGTTAATGAATAAATGTTATATGTTAATGAATGAATGTTATATGTTATTAATGGATGAATGAATGAATGTGAATATGTTAATGAATGAATGTTATATTCTATTAATGTAGGATAAACGAATGAATGTTATATGTTATTAATGGATGAATGAATGATTAATGTTATATGATCGGGTATGGGGAATTGAGAGTGATGTGAGGGGGGGAGGGGTGAGGAGCCAAATGAGCTTCCACCTTCACGTGGTTGGCCCTATTAAGTAGAGAATATTAAACTATTCTCAAGACAAAGAGAAGCTCAATAAGGTAAGTAATGCACTTTTCAATATAAGAAATGCATCGGTTGAAGCATCAAACCAATATACAAAGATGAAAGAAAGTGCTAACTTTTCACTATGAATATTGTGTTGTGTGTGGATTTGGTTTCAAAGCTCCATTTTTTTATTTTTATTTTAGTGGTCTCTAAAATTTGACTTTTGTGCATAACAGGTTAGTGGAAAATTTGACAGCTCTGAAGGGTTTAGAGGCTCGATTGAGATAGATACATGGATATTTGGATCTTGTTGTTGATGGGAGGCTTCCACTTAACCATGAAATTTGTACCATCTGCAGGTATGCTAAAATATCTCTACTTTCATTCAAATTACTATAATATAATATCTGACAAAAATCTCCTTTTCATTATACTTAGATGGATTTTCATGCCTTGTTTTAAAGCACATGTTTTAAAATAGGCAAGAAGGATGCTGGCAAGGGTTAAGGAATTTGGCTTTACACCTGCCAATTGCATAGTTTACTTCATTCATACAGCATATTGCCAATGTGTTTCACAATTGTTGGAATCATATCCTATAATTACAAAACTAGTAAAATTAAAATATGTTAGTTTCAAATATGGCATTACATATCTTTCTATGAATTTTTGAAAGAAAATATCAAAATGGAGAAGAATTAAAAAAATAATCTGCATAATTTCAAATATGGCATTACATATCTTTCTGCAGAAGGCATCAAACTAACCTTCAAGATTGACAATGGCAATGAGTACAAGGTCAGTATAACTTAATGCTAATTGGGTATGATTTTATTTGTTCAAGACCAATTTCGATTCATTTTCTGCTCACACTACTTTTATTTACATTTATGTTTTGGTAATATCCATTTTCCTTTACATTCATATTCTTCTATACATATTGTGTTGACAATAATGTTTTCCTTAATTTAATCTAGGGGAGAGGACCTAGTACCTGAGCAACTTTCAATGTTATGCTGTTAGGATTTACTGTGAAGCTAATCCAAAGTTTTTCATTGCTGCTCGAGGCCATATTGCAGTGCTTTCTCTAGGAAGCCCACATGATCCCCATCAGGTATCTTCTTTTTGTAGTCTCTAAATTTCTTAGAAGAAATCAACAACCAATTTGTCTAAATGTGGCTCCTTGTTTACACATTAATATCTCTTTTGGCAGCAATGGATCATAGTGGATTCATAGGGTCTTAAAGAGAAGGCTCTCAAACATGGAGATCAAGAGTGGGACCAAGTAAAACCATTCATAATCATGCCCATATTGTTTTATTGACTGTCTAAGAGCTAAGTATCCAGGATAACATTCTACATTTTTCTATTGAATTTCTAGAGTGAGAATAATTTTGGGCTTGCAATCCTATTTTTTAGTACACTAGCTAAGTATCCAAGATGCACTGAAGATACTATTTCTCACCAAATTGCTCATTTTCCACAAATTTAGATTCTAGTGTGTAGTTTAATATTCACTAGTTTGATTTTTTCTTTTTTAGCAAAATTAGAATCCAGTTCGTAGGTTGTGCTTGCTGTCCATGACGGTCCCCTTGATCTCATGACTCATCATAGGTTTTATATTTTGCTCCAATTGTTGATCAACATCAAATGTGGCCATCATAATATCATCCATAGCCTCCATATTCTACAATTATTCATTGCTCATTTCTCATACATTGTAACCAAATAATGCAAGCCTAGAGCTTGGACTGCAGATGTATGCAAAAAATGATAAATCTCTGCCTCTGTGGGACTAATTAAACACAACAACTGACATGTTGTTTGATATTTTAAACAATCATATGACTGTCCTTTTTCTACCTTGTAAACACTTAATGCATACAATAATTTATTGAAATGCAAAGTTGAATGGCCTCTTAACTCTTGACACTAATGTCATTGCATTTGTCCAAACAAGGTTAATCATATTGTGATCTAAATTTTCATAATGAAGTCTTCCAATCTGTCCTTTAAATTTGAGCATTGATGACAATCCATCTTGTCTTTTACTACCCCTATTAAATGCTCATGGTCTTGGCACATCAACTTTCTCTCTTTGATTGACCTGTCCTTGTGTCCTGTCATTATCCCTATGGATGCACTTTGGAGCCTCCTACTATTTTTATATATCACCCAAAGTCACCCCGATAAGTATTTCAATCCATTTGTATCTTCATCGACAAGAGATCATGTATCGCTAGGATATTCTATAGTTTCCTCGATGTGGTGAGTCTTCCCGATGATTATTCTTTTGATCTCAACTATGTCTCCAAGATTCCTGTCGATGTAATCTTATCGGTGTCACATAGTGGGTCGGGTAGACATTCAGAACTTACTCCGATGGTATATGTCTTGCCGATATGTTTCCCTCATGCTTCGTTGATGAGACAAGATGTGTATCTTGCCGATGAAACGTCATCACTGAGACCAAAATCCAGTCCTCCCGATATATCTTCTTAGACAATTTTGATTGCTATAATAGTCTTGATCTTTCACCGATATGCCTACATTTCAACGAATAGTTTTAAAAAAAAAATTTCATTGTTCCGTCGAAATTGCGATGAACCGCAAAAAGTGTCCGACAAATCTACAATGTATCCGATGAACTTTCACCGTAATGACTTGCCTATTTCATCACGATTTCAACAAAATTATGTTGTTAATCAAACTGTTTGGAAAAGGTATGTCGCCCGTGCTCCAGGGTGTTGTTCATCTCTAGAGCGACAAAACTTTCATCTCGGTTCTGACGAATGTATGTCGCTACTCTGACGCTTCATCGACGGTATGCTACTCGTGCTTTGGGTATTGTTCGTCACTAGAGCAATGAAATTGTCATCTCAGTTCCGATGAATGTATGTCGTTGCTCCGACACTTCATCGACGATATGCCGCCCATGCTCTGGGTACTGTTTGTCGCTAGATCAACGAAACCGTTGTCTCGGTTCTGACGAATGTATGTCACTGCTCCGATGCTTTAGCGACGGTATGTCGCCTTTGCTCTGGGTACTGTTCATCGCTAGACTAACAAATGTATGTAGCTGCTCCGACGCTTCATCGATGGTATGCCGCCTGTGCTCCGGGTACTGTTTGTCGCTAGACCGATGAAACTATCGTCTTGGTTCTAACGAATGTATGTCGCTGCTCTGATGCTTCAGTGACGGTATGCCACCCATGCTTCGGGTACTGTTCGTCGCTAGACTGACGACACTATCATCTCGGTTCTGATGAATGTATGTTGCTGCTCTAACGCTTCAACGACGATATGCTGCCCGTGGTCCAACCACTGTTCGTTGCGCGATCGATGAAGGGGGCGTCGCGATTCTGACAAGCTTGCATCATGATTTTGACGTTTTACAATCCGTCGAGGTATAGATGAAAAGTGAATGACGGTGCTGATTTCTATGATTCGTCAGTCGACCGACAATAGATTGTCGAAAGTCCGACAAACATCCATCGAAAATTGGGGTCAAATTAAGTAGTGAGGAAGAAAATGTGGAAGGGCCCCATTTTACCTCAGACAACATCAAAATCCTGAAAGAGACTTGTGCCTCTCACTCTTCACACCCTCTGGTTGCTGAGCATGGCGAGCTCCCAAGAACCACATATGATGGTGAGGAGCTACTCCCAAGAACCACATATGATGGTGAGGAGCTCCATGCACTGAAAAAGAAGATGGACACACTTGATAGAAGATTCAGAGGCCTGACTCGCTTCACGATGAAGATGGGTCATTTCGTGACTAGCACCCTGTCCACGGTGATCAAAGAGGAGTTGGAGGGCAATAATGCCCAGGAGAATCAAGACTGGGTCGAGGATGACGGTGTGGACCTCTTTTTAAAAAATGGGACAATGCCAGTTAGTTGCTGCCTGGGCCTATATTTTGTGTCTTTGCTGCCTGTCTGTGGTCGTTGTGTTGTTTCTGTTATTTTTTTGACTTGCTGTTAGTTTTATGGACTTGATCCTTTTTAGCCCTTGAGGCTCATTATGTAGGGTATAACACCCTATAAATGTTGCTTACTTTTTCAAAAACATTAATATATTATATTATTATATACTCACACTTTAATATAATATAATATAATAATAATAATATTTTATTGTTAATATATCAGTGTTAGGGTTAGAATCAGGGTTAGGATTAGGATAAGAATTAAAATTATAGTTAGGGTTAGAGTTACAATTACAGTCAGGGTTATAATTAGGGTCGGGTTTACAATTAGAGTTATAATTAGTGTTAAAATTAGGATCATGATTAGAACTAGGTTGAAATTAGGGTTAGAATTATGATTAGGGGTAGGATTAAAATTAACTTAGGATTCAGATTGGTGTTACGATTAGGGTTAGAGTTTAAGTTAAAATTAGAATTATATTTAATTTAGAGTTACAGTTAGGGTTAGGATTACAATTAGGATGGGGGTTAGAGATAGGGATTGAATTAGCATAGGATTAAAATTATGATAAAGGTTCTGGTTAGGATTATAATTAGAGTTATAATCAATGTTACCTTCTTTTTTTGGAAGGTGTAAGTCACATTTTAATTATTTTTCTTGCATGATTAGAATAAGAGTTAGGGTTAGTGTCAAAATTAGGATTAGGGTAGGGTTTTAATTAGCTTAGGATTATAGCTAGGGTTAAAGTTAGAGTTAGAATTAAAATTGGGGTTAGGGTTAGGATTTTTTGTTAGAATTAATGTTAGGTTTAGGATTGGAATTAAGATTAAAATTAAGGCTAGGGTCAGGTGATGATTATGATTAGGGTTAGGGTTAGGGCCAAAATTAAGAGTACGATTAGTGTGAGAATTAGCTTAGGATTAAAATTAGGGTTAGAATTAAGAGTATGATTAAATTTGCATTATAATTAGGATTATAACTAGAATTATAGTTAGAGTCATAGTTAGGGTTAAAATTAGCTTAGGATTATAACTAGGGTTAGGGCTAGGGTTAGAATTAGACGTATATGTAATTTAAGGGTTATGTATAGGGTTATGAATATATATCATATATATAAATAGACTGTAGGAATCGGGTAGCATGACCCCCTATAAACTATAGTGCACCTAGTAAAAATTTTAACGTGATCAACGACCCTAGTGCGACATGCCCTCTGGTACCACGGGGGTGGGGGAGACTAGACCTTGTCACCAACCTCCTGCAATAGGAAAGGTTTAGCCAACCGAGCTAGGGCCCCCACCCTGATAGGGTTATGAATGTGATTAGGGTTAGAGCTATAAATTGGATTAACTTAAGATTAGAATTAAGATTAAGGTTATGGTTATGGTTAGAATTAATGCTAGGGTTAGGGTTAGAGTTAGGATTGAGGTGAAGGTTAGGGTGATGATTACAATTATATTTACTATTGGGTTCAGAGTTAGGGTTAGGGCCAAAAGTAGGATTAGGGTTAGGATTATAATTAGAATTATGGGTAGGTTGAAGGATACAACTAGAATTAGGGTTAGGATGAATGTTACAAATAGAATTATGGTTAGGGTAAGAAATATGGTTATAATTAAATATAGGTTTATAGTCAAGTCTAGGATTACAATTAAACTTAAAATTAGGATTATAACTACAATTATAATTAGGGTAAAATTAAGGTTGTTGTTAGGGTTAGAATAAGAATTATATTTAGAATTAGGGTTTGGGTTAGGGTTTAGAGTTTAAGGTTAGGATTATGATTAGAATTGGGGTATAGGGTTAGAGTTAGCATTAAAATTATATGTAATTTTAGAGTTAGTGTTAGGGTTACAATTAGGGTTGGGCTTAGGATTAGGGTTAGAACTATGGTTATTATTAGGGTTAGAATTACCTTAGGATTAGAATTATGATTAAATTTACAATTAGAGTTGGAATTAGGGTTAAAATCAAGATTAGGAGTAGGGTTAGAACTATAATTAGGGTTAGGGTTAGAAATAGGATTAGAGGTAGGTTTATAATTAGCTTAAGATTAGAATTAGTGTTACACTTAAGGATAGGGTTAAAATTAACATTAGAATTCTATGTAGTTTTAGGGCTAGGGTAAGGGTTAGGGTTACAATTAGGATAAGGGTTGGAGTTAGGATTTGAATTAGTTTAGGATTAGAATAAGGACTAAGGTTAGGGTTAGGGTTATAATCAAGATTAGAAATTATGCTTGGACTATTTTTTATCAATAATCTTGCAACAAGAGTTGCTTTGTATTAAAATAGAAAAAGAATTTACATTTCATAGACAAAAAGCTAGGACTTAGCCTGGAATTACTATATCAAACTTGCTAGCCCCTTTACTACTTTGGGAGACTAGTAAAATATTGGGCAATATGTATCCCTATACAAATTTATCTATTTTTTTTTACATATTTAGCCAAAACATATCAAAATTACCATTTAATTAATATTCTTCTTCTTTAGCCAAGACCTGATTTATGAAGGCATACATCCATTCAATGCCAAAATTGGGCTCTAGGTTTGTCATGTTCCTTAGGAATAAACAAACCTTAACAACTTTGGTGTGATGCTCCTCCAAAATTTTCATTGTGAATTTTTCTAGAAAAGGGAGCCATGCAGCCACCACATTTCCATCAAGCATTAGATGAATGTCCTACTAGTGAGCGATTCCAAAACTAGAACTTGTCACACCTAGAATCTTGTCTATGCCTCTAATAAATCTCTTTTGATTAGCTCCTTTGTCAGGCCCTTCACCATCTCTTTTGACTCTCCCAAACCTAGAAGAGAGGCCACAAATTTGGAGGAAATATTAGTGTTGACCTTAATCTGTCTTCTGCCACTGAAAAATATCTAAAATCCATTTAATTGATGCTAACTCTAGCATTAGTTGAGTTTTAAAGACCTTTTTTAGTCTTTGGTCTATTATCTCTCCTAAAAAATCCATTTTTTTTGGTAATACCAATCTAATAGGTGTGTCCATCACTCCTATTCTATAATGTCTAAGCTTTGAGATGTTTCTTTCATCTGATTGCTAGCTTTAATAAGCCTCATCACCACCATTGTATGAATCACCACCTAGCCCAACTAGGAGGAGAGTACGACAATATTTTCACTAGCCTCATTTGTAATTCTTGTGGACCCAAATCTAATGCCCAATTAACTTGGTTCCATCAGGTATGCACACAACTGTTGGAAATTGAATTGCATCAAATGGTTGTCATTAATGTCAACAGATTGTCATTGATGTCAAAACAGTATTGAATGTATGAGATGGTTACCAAAATCTATTCCCTATCAAAGATGATCATTATATGTGGTTAGGTGTGTTGGTTGATCTAGTGTGTTGGTTTTTAGGTCCAATTTCTACCATGAGACAAGCTATGATTATGATTTTCAAAGATCTTGGTTGACTTAGCGTATGCAATATATTATGTGGACTAGCTATGTTTTATGGATGTTTTGATGATATAAGAAATGCATTAACCTTATATGATTCCAACCTAATTGATGAATAAAATATACATATATACATATGAGACTCTCTGAAAAAAAAGGAGAGAGAGAGATCAATAGAGTAGAGTGAGCGAAGTAGGCGAAGATAATAAAGTGTATGTGCTTGATGTGAGTTTAACTAAGTTATCAGTTGAAGATCAAAATATAAATATTGAATGAATATTGAAAAATATTACTACTTATATAGAGCTTCATTCAAAACTGAACTCAACACAAGGAAGGTGTATTCCATCAGTTCATACTTTTGGCAGTGAACCATAATTCATGTATTCTGGCAATTAGCCATCTTTTGTATCTCCAAGTTGTAGCCTTGTGGACAGTGAGTCCTTATTTCAGGTAGTGAGCTTTATTTTAGGCAGTGAGTGTTAGAAACCAAGATCAGACATGCAAACTAGATAAGCCTTCCACAAAAGAGAAAAACAATAAAAAGCAGAGCTTTGCATGAAGATGTGCAAATTGATATTATTCAGAATTGAGAAATTACAAGAGATGAATTTCTTTATAAAAGCAGTGTATGCATAACCCTAATGTTGACCTAAAAACAACTCAACTAAATAAAGCTTACTTATTAATTAAGTAAACTAATTATTACCTAAGTAAAACCTAAGTAAACTTAATAAAGTGTAATTAAATAATTAATTACACCAACACCCTCCCTTAAGTGCAACTTAGGGAGACTAAAAAAACATGCACCTAAAACTAAGATGAATGCAAGAAGGCATGAATGGGTCTCAACAATAAGGCCATGATGAGTTACCCATGTACAAATGCAATGAATGAAAAAGAGGAGAAAACCCAGTGGGACAAAACCCCCCCTCAATGAGATGACATGTTGCAAAGAAGCACTGGAAGAACACTGTGGAGTAACACTGGAACCTGAATCTAACAAGCAAGGAAAGATACTTCTGTTTACTACTGAAACCAAATGAGAATCACTGACTGACTCAAGGAATCCTAATAAAGCAACAACAAAACCAATGCCACGAAACACTGGAAAACTCACAAACTGGAACAACCCTAGAATCTGTGAAGCAATAGTAGATAAATAAATACCCCCCATAAGAGGGAATGATATGATGAAAGAATCTAGAAGCTACGTGTAACTTGATGGCGATGCCAAACTGAGACTAAAACTCTTCCATGGGAACAAGTACCATAAAGATTCTGAAACATTAACCATAAAACCATGGCCCTCAAACTGAGATGGATCTGAACCAATGCAGATCAATAACCATAGGCTCCCAATATGAAGTGTGAACCAAAGCAAACCAAAATGTGTCCAACTATGAGCAAGATGTGGCCAAAAGAAACTACAAAAACCAGATACAACCCATGCAAGTTGTCATCAAGATCAAGATGAGATCAAAGTGCAACTCACTCTAATCAGATTATTATGCAAGAAAAACCCCTAATGGAACTTTATATCAGTTCATTTATTACAATAACCCATGATTGTAAAAGGAGAGAATGTTAAACATGCACAAACTAAAGAGAAAATACAAACCTAGAGCATGAAAACAAAAATAGAGTGCATGCACAAACCAAATTTCACATTTTCCTCCTTGATAAAAATGGACCTCAGATTTGTGTAAAGGACTAAACCAGCTTTCCAATGCCATGAGAATGGCGAAAAAAGGATAATCGAGTCAAAAGATATGCCCTTCGAAGCGAAAAATGCTTCATTTGAGTTCAAGGACTTGAAAAATAAAAATGGAGAAAAATCAGAAAAAATTACCTCCACCATTGGATTGGCTTCAAAATCAACTTTCCAATGGTATCTCATTTGCGAAAAACAGACACCGTATGCAAAAAATACACCCGATTTTGTAAAAGGTGCTCAATGAAGGCCAATATGGCTTGTAGGCAGCCCAAGGTGCTTAAAAAAAGTAGGCCCCTAGTCCTATGTGCAACTAGGGGCTGGTGGGATGGGGACTGGGGAAAAGCCCCTGGTCATCCATATGACTATGCAATGGGGCTTGAGTCGACCGAGGGCTAGGCGCGGGCCCTTGGTCCCCAATAGGACCACTGCTTTGACCTAGAGTGGCCTAGGGCTGGGCACATAGCGCCCAGTCTCCTATGTGACCGAAGCTTGTGCAAAAAGAGCCTGTGGGGGTTGGAAGGGCTGATGGTTGGTTGGCGGTGGAGGCCGGTGGTGGTGGTGGACTAATGGCTGCTTGGTGGCCGTCGGGTTGAGTTTGAACTATAGGTGTCGGCATAAATCCCAAAAAACTATTTTTCAGTTTTTTTTTTGAATTTTCATGCTTCGGGGAGCATGGTGGGGAGGTTGTACGACCTCCTTGGCAATTTTTTTTTCCTCAGAATCAAATTTCTCTGAAATCAACAAAACAAAAAGTTTTCTTAGGGTTTTTGGCCGCCACGATCGCGATGGTGACCTCCATTTGTGCCAAAAATGCTCTGAAAAATTGGCTACCCCTAGAGTTTGCAAAAAATCATCGAGCTTGAAACCCTCATAGATCTAGCAAACGATGACCAAAATCAGTAAAATAAAAGCCAAGCCTGACTTTATCTAATGCTCTGAATCTAATGGAGATGCCCAATCTGATCCAAAATGCTGCATAGATGAACTCAAGGCATGGAACCCTCGAGGAACCCCGAGTGTGCTCTGCAATGATTTTCTCCAAAATCTGAGAAGGGGTTGCATATCAAGGCTCCGATACCATGTTAGAAACCAAGATCAAACATGCAAACCAGAAAAGCCTTCCACAGCAGAGATAAACAATAAAAAGTAGAGCTTTGTATGAAGATGTGCAAATTGATATTATTTAGAATTGGGAAATTACAAGAGATGAATTGCTTTATAAAAGCAATGTATGCATAACCCTAATGTTGACCTAAAAAACACTCAACTAAATAAAGCTTACTTATTAATTGAGTAAACTAATTATTACCTAAGTAAAACCTAAGTAAACTTAATAAAGTGTAATTAAATAATTAATTACACCAACAATGAGCCTTATCTTAGGCAGTGAGCCTTGTTTCAAGTAGTGAGCCTTTTTGTAATCAATTTTGATATTCTCTATAGTGTGAGTTAATCCTCACCGTGGTTTTTCCTTCATTGGATTTTCCATGTAAATCTGGTGTTATTATGTTTATGTGTTGGATTTGAGTTTCTGCATTGGAATTTGATGATTAAACATTTAAGAAGTTTTAAGTATTAGTGATTGAATTAAAGGTTAAAATTTGTGACAACTGATTCACCCCCCCCTTCTCAGTTGTCCTATTCAACAATTGGTATTAGAGATCGGTCCTTTGGAATAAGTTTAACAACTTGAAGGAGATCTTGGTAGGTTGAACTAAATGGTGAAGGGATCTGACTTGGATGAACAATTAAGAACAAAGACTTCAGAATCTGAAAATGAAGATTTGAAAGAAAATGTCAAGCAAGCAGGTGAATGTATTCAGAAACTAAGGAATCAGATCTGAAAGTTCAAGTTGAAACATAAATAAGTTAACTAGGAACTAAAGGAAGCAAAGGAGACCATTGAGAATCTATGAATGGAACTTGAAGAAAGCAAAAGGATGGAAGAAAATTGGAAATTGGAAATTGAACAAGGCAAAATAGAGGAAGGATGCTTGAAAGAAATTATCAATCAGAAGACAAAAAAATGTGATAAGATTGAACAAGAAGTAGTAACCCTAAAAGATGATTTGGAAAAAATGAAAGCTCATAAAGAAATATTCAATACAAGTTCTACAATGCTTGATGAGTTGATTTCATCTTATAAACCTGCAAAGGATAAAGGTGGTCTAGGACTTGAAGAAGGAAAAAGCTCAAGGACTACAACAACTTTCAAAAAGATGGACAATCAAAGGAAATTTGAAGGAAAGAATTGAAGGATCAATACCAAAAGGATACCCATCTGACAACCTAATGCTCAAAGGTACCCATATTTTAATGGCTTTTGCTTCTCATGAAATAAATTTGCACATAGAGAAATAGAATGTAGAAGTAGGATGAACTAGAATAGAATGAGTCAGAATGTCAGATTCTTTGTTG
The DNA here is from genome assembly GCA_007115665.2 of Sequoiadendron giganteum. Lineage (NCBI taxonomy): Eukaryota > Viridiplantae > Streptophyta > Pinopsida > Cupressales > Cupressaceae > Sequoiadendron > Sequoiadendron giganteum. Next base: position 571,955,953 of record CM021106.1, on the reverse strand, counting down.
TAAAATGTTATGTTTGCAACAAGTTTGGACATAGTGCTACCGAATGCAGGAGCTAAATGATGATGAACAAATTTGATACAAATAGAAGAATTCAATCCTTTCAAGTCTATTGTTACACATGCAATATATTTGGACATAAGGCTAATCAGTGCAGGATAAAGGTAAAAGAAAATTCATTTGATCTTGGATATGTTATGTGCTACACTTGTAATAAACTAGGAAATATCTCAAAATTTTGTTGGAACAAAGTTGGGAAGAAAACTAATTCAAAACAAAAGAACAAGCCTATGAACAAGGTAGATCTAGAAGAAGTAAGGAGAGAAATGGAAAAAAATTGGAGAGAGAAGGAAGAGCCTGAGAACAAGGATGAATCAAATAACCTTGTATCTGCATCTGGTGTAGACACCTCTTCTAAGAACTGAACCTAGTGATGGTTTCAGGGGGAGTAATCACATAAAAATCTAGAAAACCCTCAATATATGAGGTGTCATGTGAGGACATGTTTATATGTGATGTGAATCTCTATTTTGAAGGCATTGAAGAAAATTCTGGCAGAAAAGATGCAAATCAAGAAATTTGTGGAACCCTTCTTGGCTCACAACGTTTCTCAAAAATAGTTATCAATTTAAAAGCTGAAAAAGCAATAAATGCAAAATTAGGGCAAAATTGATCTGACAACATTGGCTGAGAAGGAGGTACTGACAGAATTAAGTATAGATGATGATGATGCCATAAGCAATAAATTACCTTTTCATGATGAAATACTAAGAGCGACAAGTTAAATAAGGATGATTGAGTGGTCACTTTTCACATTATGAATTGAACGAGCTAAGGAGTAAAGTGTAGCTGAGAAATAAGGCATTAGGGTTGTTGGAAAGAGAAAGTATGAAGAACAAGGCTGAAATAATGGAGTCAAAGGAAATGGTGATATTTAATCCGCACAACAATGAACTACAAAAATTAAGTAAGTTACAAATCAATGAATTTAACCATGAAAAGATTCAAAATCTTGAAGGTTCCCTTTCAGTTGAGCAAATGCAAAAGGTCAATAATTTAGGGCACAAGGGTATTGATATTTGGAGCAATTTCCATACTTATCAGATGTGGACATTGTTTGATTTGTCCTAATCAGAATTCAAGGTGATCAGATGATCTTCGACAAACCCTATGGGATTACAAAGGAAGCAATTGCAGAAATAACATGATTATGTAAAGATGGACCTGTTCCAGTAAAGAAGCTATTGAGGAAAAAAGAAGTCGAAGCCCTAACTGGAGTAACAAGAGATCAAAGGAAACTTCTAATTCATACTATAATTGACCATGTGATAAAGGTATGTGGAATATGGCATTTCATATAAGATTTATTTCAGAAATAGGGAAGGCTCTACTTCGGCGATTTTCATCTACGTTACGCATCAAATGGTTGAAAAGAATGAGGATTTCGATTTGTGTGAGTTACTGAGGAATCAATTAATCAAGAATATTACTATGAAAAAGAATGACAATTACCCCTTTCATTTTGGGTCTTTGGTTATATGTCTAATGATGTATTTTCTGAATTCGTTACCATTGAAAGAAAATGTTGTGTGGAAATCAATTGAATTGGTTGGGAAGGAAGTATACCAATGTTTGGAATGTTTAGTAGAGAAGGAAAAGCTTTGTAAAGAATAATTTGAAAACAAATTAAGTGCATAGAGTTTTGGCATGGTTTCTAGTCTGATTGTGATATCTGAGGCAGGATCCTCCTTCGAAAGGAGGAAAGCAAGAAGAATCATCTCAATTTCTCCTCCAGAAATAAAGCTGAAATAGAGGTGAAGAAAGAAGAAAAGGAAGAAAAAATTACAGAAGCATTTGATTTGGTATCAACAGATGATAATGAAGAAGACTTCACTAAAGAGAAGGTGGTGAAGATTCTTGAGCAATATGATGGTCTAAAGAAGATTGGACATGTTTGGTAGTCACGACCATCATATGAATAGGATGAGATTACAGACACCTTGACTATTTATATAATTCATAATGATATTGATCTGAGTGAGTTGATTATTTTTTTATCGAAAGTATTGATTGAGCAGATTGAAGACAAACTAAAGGCACGATCACCTAGTGAAACAAAAGAAAAAGATGAGATTCAATTGGATATGGAAGAAAGATACAAAAATACACATAAGAGTTGATTGAGAGCATAAATGAATTAAACACATGCACCAAAAGTGTAAACAATGTGTATAGGTATTGTCTCCAGTGGACTACTACTATTAGAAACTACAAAACAAAAATCGATGCTATTGAGCTTGAGTTGGATTCTATTGGAAAGACATATGATATCCTTAATGACAAGGATTGAGTGCAAAAGAAAAGGATCAATTCCTTACATTCTCAACTTGCAGTTATTGTGGTACAAAGGGATGGTATTGTGGTACAAAGGGATGTAAATTTAAAGAGATAATTGAGTTGAGATTGGAACAACTTTTTGGTCTCCTGGTGGAAGCTGAGAAAAATGAACAAAATCTCACTATCTCAGATACTCTTCTAGAAACAATTGATTCAATAGAAAAGAACAACATTATTTATTTAAACATTAGGTTGGCAGTGGATTCCTATAAGACATTTCTTTCGAAACTAAAAGAAAAATAGAAGGAGATATTTTAAGGGAAGAAGGATTGAGGTAAAGAACCATTTTTTATATCATTTTTTATGACTTTTTTATTAAAAAAATTAAGTAAGGGGGAGATAGATCTTCTTTCTTTTCCATTGATGTCAAAGGGGGAGAGAAAGCATGTGAGAATAATGAAAATCATTTCAGCTCATCAAAAGGTAAAGAACTACAAAGGATGTTGTTAGCTTTTCACATCTTGTGTTGCCTTTAATGACAAAGGGGGAGATTGTTGGAAATTGAATTGCATCAAATGGTTGTCATTAATGCCAACATGTTGTCATTGATGTCAACACAGTATTGAATGTATGGGATGATTATTAGAAGCTATTCCCTATTGAAGATGATCACTATATGTGGTTTGGTGTGTTGGTTAGTCCACTTTGTTGGTTTTTAGGTCCAGTTTCTACTGTGAGACAAGCTATGATTTTGAAATTTGAAGATATTGGCCGACTTAGTGTATGCAATATATTATGTGGAATAGCTATATTTTATGGATTTTTTGTTGGCATAAGAAATGTGTTAACCTTATATGATGCCGACCTAATTGATGAATAAAATATACATGACTCCAAAAGAGAGAGAGAGAGAGAGAGAGAGAGAGAGAGAGAGAGAGAGAGAGAGAGAGAGCAAAGTGAGCGAAGTAGATGAAGATAATAAAGTGTATGTGCATGATGTGAGTCTAATTGAGTTATCAACTGAAGATCAAAATATAATTATTGAGTGACTACTAAAAATTAGTGCTACTTAAATAGAGCTTCATTATAAACTGAACTCAGCATAAGGAAGGTGTAATCCATCAGTTCATACTTTTGGCAGTGAGCCATAACTCTTGTATTCTGATAGTTAGTCATCTTTTGTATCTCCGAGTTGTAACCTCGTGGATAGTGAGTCCTTATCTCAAGAAGTGATCCTTTTTGTAATTAGTTTTGATATTCTCTATAGTGTGAGTTAATCCTCACCGTGGTTTTCCCTCATTGGGTTTTCCAGGTAAATCTGGTGTTACTATGTTTATGTGATGACTTTTAGTTTTACACTTAATGTTTAATCAATTAAGCAGTATCAAGATCTGGTTCTGATAAATGATTAAAGCATTTTGTTTGGTGACAACTAATTCACCCTCCCTCTCAGTTGTCCTATTCAACAATTAGAGAGATTACAATCATACAATCCATGTGATACCCTATGAAAATTATATGTTTGAAAAGGAAACATGTCTCTACTTTCCTAGGGTTTTGAGTTTGTAGAAAACTAAAAATTAATATATCTAAATTATGCAATGCTTCAGAAAATGTAAACAATTGTCCTATAGATCTGATGATTTCAATTACTAAAAAGAAAAATTATTTCCCAAATTTGTAACAAATCAAGAAAAATAACATTTGATGACTCCAAAGTTGGTGGGGATGAGGAGATCCTGAGTAGGAAGGGCAAGAATGAGAACCTCGGTGTGCTACAGGACTAGGTTGCTAAATTGGAGCGAAAATTCATCTATCTATCCTGGTTCACGATTAATATGATCCACATATATGTTGTCACTCTGTTTGATGTCATCAAGGAGGAAGCAAATAAAAATTCTGAGGGTGAAGGACCCAACTAGATCAGGGACAATGTGTTGAATATCCTGATCCAAAAATGAGAAAATTTAGATAGTATAGCTAGGGTTTGGGTGGTACTGGTATTTTGTTGTTAAAGTGTTGTGTTTGTGTCCTATTTCTATTATTTTTTATTATATACTTTTTGATAATGTTTTGAACTAGTTCATTTTTGTCCCTCTAGGCTCTCTGTGTAAAGCGTACAACACCCTATAAATGTTGCTTATATAATCAAAAACATCTTTCTTGCACATGCAATAACATTTTTCTAGAATTTCAAATCAGACAATTACAAGTAGAAATGGGTTGATAATGTAGAGACAAAAATTGTGCAAAATTTTCCTGAGATAATTGAACAAGGACAGGGTCACCCAAGGGCATCTAAGTCCTTAATCAGGGTTCTGAAAACTAAAAAATTGAATTTTTATGTTGATGTTTGATGTTTCTTTCTCTGGTTGCAAATAGGTTGAACAATTAATATTTTCCAGATTTTGCTCAATTTAGGACAAGGTAATACAAAATGCAAGTGTGAAACAAAGTTGAATTTTTTTTACAAGTTTTTAATGTAAATTTGAGATTTAAAATGCAATACTTGGCTGATTCTAAGATTCCACAACTTGAAAAATGATGTTTTTGATGCAATTTTGAAATCAAACAATGTAATGCTTATCAATTTAAGACAATATGATCCAAATTCAAATATGCAACAATAAAGGATAATTTTGAATGTAATTTTTAGATCTAATATATAATACTTAACTAATTTGAAGATGAAAAAGTCTAAAAATGATGATTTGATGCAAACTTGAAGCAAAACTATGTAATGTTTCACTTGTTTTTGAGCTAAAACGAAAGATGCAATTTACATGCAATGGATAATTTTAGATTTTAACCACTTAATGAATGCAATTTGAATATAATCTGATCTAAATGATTTTAATACACCCTAATGCAACCTATGGTGCAATACGTGACAATTTTATTTTTTTAAATGTCTTTTTTGATGCAAAAATGAAACCCTAAATGAGAAATGCAAAACCTAGATCTAGGGTTTGAAGGACTTCCAAATCATAAGGTTAAGATATCAAATTTTAGGTTCACCAAAATTAAATATAGAAAAATGGATCCTAGGTCCTAAGTGCAAAGAATATAGGATGCAATAGTGGCATTTTTCCAAGTTTCATTAGGATGTAGATTATAAGGTGAAAAGATTGACTTTCAACTCTAAAGGTGAGCCAATCAATCCTAGATCTACATCTAATTGAGGAGGGGAATAAAAATAGAATGAATTGAAATGATTGGGAATTATTAGCCTAATTAAACTATGTGCCCTAATACTAAAAATGCAAGATCTTGACAACTAATAAACATAAACATTCAAGTTTCAACAGATTTGGAAGGTACAGATGATTGTGTACTTGCTCAAAAAAATTGGTTATATTTTGCCTACAAGGATGAGGTTGCCCAATGGTTGTTGAGTCCTTGTTAAGGTGTCCAACTCTATTTTTTGGGTCCTCTTGTGGCAGTTTTGAGATCCATGTTTCCACTTGTCCCACTATTTGAATGTCGTAAATAAATTTTGTAGGTGAGTTTCTATGTCTTGACAAGGTTGATAATAATAAATGAAACAATGAAAAATAGATCTCAAAATCTCTTCAATCCTCTTCAAACCTATAGCATGCACATTCACAAAGAGGGAAAATATTGTGCCATATAGGCGTTTGCCTCAATCAAACCCTGTGTAAGTGTTCCCACTTCCACAGTGGAAATGTCAATGATAAAACCTTAATGGAAAGGAAGGAAATGATGAATGAACAAAATTTTGCAACTCACCACCCTTCAATGGCTTCCTTGAAGGACTGAATTCATGCACATCACCTCAAGGAATTGGATCTTGTTTGCTTGAATTCTTGAATGCTTTGGAGACCTACAAAAATATGTTAGCCTTCACAAAATAATGACAACATGACATAAACTCACAAACACTTTGATATGATGCTTGGATATTGAATTGTTGCAATAAAGATCTAAAATGTTTCTCTTGACTTGCTCTTTAGTGCTCTTGAAGTTTACCTCTTGCTTGATCTCTTTCTTGTCTAGTTTCAAATGGTGAAAAGACTAGGTATTTATAGGTGTATACACCTAAAAATGGTTTGGATAATCTAATTAATTAAATATGATTTATTTGATTAATTAACCTTTAATTCTTCTACTATTAAATAAATAGAAATATTTATTTATATAGTTCACTTTTAATTCTTCTATCTTTATTATATTATTCATTCTTAATTAAATAAACAAAATTTAATACTTTTTTTTATTTAATTATTATTATTATTTTCTTCTATTTCTTCCATATTTATTTAATAATCATAGACTTCTATAGTTTGTTTTATTAAATTAAATATCTTCTTTCCTAAATTGAATAAATCTAAATATTCAATTGAAAAATATATTCTACAGCTAATCATATCCACCTACCAAATTAGATATGAAATGTCTAATTTAATTCATCTCAACCTTCACGTCCAAATTTGGAGATAAATTGGAGACAAATTTGCAGGCAACTCCTTCATCTTCTTCCATCAATTCTTCCTATCATCTGGCTGAATGTTTTTGTGGGGAGGAAAAATCTCCATAATCAGCTCAAACTCCTTCATCCTTCACCATTGAATCCAGACCTTTGTTGTGTTGTCCGTTCACAAATATGTTGTCAGGAATCTATAAATACAACCCCTTTCTACAGGAAAAGGATCCCAACTTTGTGCAAACTTTGCAGGAATATCAATTAAGCAATCAAGCATTTTGTCATTTAGCATCAAGCATTTAGCAATAGCATTATCATAAAATTTTAGCATAGAATGAGTATCATGGCTTTTCATTTAGCTACATCATAATTTATTGTAGCTTATTTTATCAAGTTTCATTTCAATTTAGATTACAGTAGCATCAATATCATTTAACCATCATCATATAGGATTAAATTCCTATATTTAGCAGCATCTCATTCTCTAGATTGGCATTTTAATAGTCACAATGCTTACCAAATCTAAGAGCCTTTTGATTTAATAAATCTTTGGAGATACAGAGCAATATGACGCTTTCAGGAGTTTTATTGTTTTAATTAGATTAATATTTGTTGATTCTCTTGATATAATGTCTTATTAAGAAGTGTTGTTTACTATTACTTATTCTACACTTACATTTTGGCACCTACCATGGGGCTCAAACCCCATATTTAACATTTATTTCTGAAAAGTGTCCTTATAGGCTTTTGACGTGTTTGTTTTAGCGTGATCGAGAGCTATTACGACGCATGCGATAGATACTCTAGCACGTTCAATGATTGTTCCGGTGCATCCACCAAATATTCTAACATGTTCAATGACTATTTCGATGCATCAAACTTTATGTGTCATCAGCCAGGGAGTTTTCTTTCAACGCATAGATCTACTGTTTTAGCGTGTCCATCAATTTATGTAGCACATAGGACTTTTATTATGGTGCATTTAAATTCTGATTTGGCACATCTGACCACTGTTGTGGTGCATCTGATTACTTTTGAAAATTTTTAAAAAAATCTGAAGTCTAATCACTGTTTTCTGTGTTTCAGGTACAAAATACGCTTGTCAAAGATAGTTGCTAGAAAAAATACATCGATCAAAGATAAAACTCACCAAAAAATTTAATGATGTTTGTAGGGGTTTAAGTTCAATTATTTTCTTTTCCTTTGGTTAAAATAGTGCATCTAGATTAATTAAGGAAATAGTTTGAACCCCATGTTTTTTGTGATTCAAAAGTAATAGGCATATTCTCTCTCCTTAACAGGGTGATTAGAATGCTAGAATTTCTATTCTTGCTTTATTAAATCCTTTAGAAGGCTTGTCATAGTGGGAAAAAGTACTCACCCTACGGGAACGACCTAAGTGGGAACAACCAAAACTAGGTTTTCCAACCCACTATAATCAAAAGTGAATTTGGGGAAACCCAAAATTCAACAAAAGTGTCCAAGATAACCATCCCTAAAGTCTTTGTTCTAAAGATTAGGAGGTCTCCTGAGGGAATTTATCAATTGTCGCTCTGAATGGATACCCTATCTACGAAATTTAGTGTAGAATCCAACTGTGTCAGTTTCTGAACACTTTTTATATCACGGTGTAAGGGGAGGGAAGAATATTCGTCTAAGACACTCACTATATAACTATCAGAGACGCTAGCCAAAAGTGGAGGATTCAACTTTGGTTAAGACTCAAGAAAGGCAAAAACATAGGTTCCCTCTAGGGGGTGACAAGGCTGTGTGAGTTGACATAGTTGCAAGCTATGGGCTATGATATTCTAAGTGACCTAATTGAGATAAAAAAGTGCTTGAATTGTTTGTATTTGTGTCAAAACCTGTAGAAATGAAAGAATCAGACCAGATTCTAGAACATTCAATACATGTTTAATGCATAGAATCTAAAACAACTGTTTACAATCTGGCTTTATTGTGTAAGGTTATTTTTTAAGGTATCATTCCAATAGATTATCAAAATATAAGATTTACAAGCACAATACTTATCCATTATCTTCATTGGTTAGAGAATTACACCCCAGAATTAATCATCTTATTGAGAAAACCAGAACAAACGGACAAAACTGTGAACATCCTAACAACTTCCAGTTTAATGCATCCATAGTTTGTTTTAGCACATACACCATATCTTTTAGTGCATACATAGTCTATTTTAGCACATTGACCACCTGTTATAGTGCATCCACATCCTTTTTTAGCGCATATAACCACTGTTTCAGCACATCTATCTTATCTTACAGCGCATCTACATAGTCTGTCATCATAATTTACTAGTACCTTAGCGCATATGTAGTTTGTTTCAGCGCATATACCCTATTTGATAGTGCATACATCATATATTTTAGCACATACACAGTCTGTTTTAGTGTATTGACTACCTGTTATAGCGCATCCACGAAACAAGAAAATAGAGAGTTATTTGAAACTGATATTAGATTGTTGACATCAAAACCTGTATCTTTGTCAGAGCAAAAACATTTCCTCAATCCAAACAGTGTCTTAAACCTGGAAAGATAGGACTTACAAGTCAAAATTTATCAAATTAAACCAAGATCCTGCAACCTTAAGGTGTCTAAACCATCAAACACAAATTCTGGATTATTACGTCAAGTTTCTTTATTAGGATTTTGTCATCCCACAATCAAGAAACAAAACAAAATAATTAGATTTTTAGCTTAGTCTCATCAATAGATTTTTTCATTCTATTTGACTTAAGTTAATACCTTGACACTCATCCAAGTAAAAATATCAAAGTTTAGTGAGAATAACAAACACTTGTATGCCAATTTTGATGAGGTTACAAAGACAGAATCTTTGAGAAAAGGAAATTGAAACACCAAACACCATGGCTGAAGAAAATCCTTGGAGGAGACTCCACCAAAATGACACAAATGAAATAACCCAAGAAGACATTAAAACAATGCAACAAGATCCAAATTTCCATAAATTTATGGAAAAAGTCTTAGAACAAGATATGGAAAAATACCTTTTAATGCTAGCTGAACTAGGTGCAAAACTTCCAAAAGACTTTGATATCAATCGATTAAAAGAGACACCTAGAGTAACTGAAACCAAACCACAAAACATAGATCAAGTAGTTGCCCTAACACATCAAATGAAAAACTTGCAACAACAACTTCAAGATATGCAAAAGGGAAACACTAAAAGGTACTCATTATAGGACATTTGTCCTTATCCTTTTGATCCAAGTGTGGACATGATACCATTTCCTAGACATTGCGAATTCCTGAAATATGACAAGTACAACGGTATAACAAATCCAATTGACCATGTGAGGGAATTCAGAACCATGAGTTTAAAATTTACACAAGAGGAAACCTATATAATGAGGTTATTTCCAAGGAGCTTACAAGGTCAATGTATGGAATAATTCTCTAAACTACAACTAGGGATTCAAACTTTTGAAGAACTAGTCAACAGGTTTATCTCATAATTTTCCTATAATATTCAACATGAGGTAACAATAAAAGACCTTTACAACATGAAACAAAAGAAAGGTGAAGCATTCCTCTCATTTCTACAACAATGGCGAAGGTTGTTTGCTAGATATCCATGTTCTATACCTAAAGAAGAAAAGATGGAACTATTCATTGACAACTTAACTGATGACATGAGCTATAGGCTTGAACTACAATGTCCACCTACATTTGAAAAAGTAATTGAAAATGGGCTCAAGATCGAAGAAGATTTGGTCAAAAGAGGGGTGATAAAACATTACAATGAAGGATCAAACAATACAAATTCCTCAAATCACTATGGCAACAATGACAAACCTAAGTTTTGGAAAAATAATAGAAATACTGGAAACAATGATGTTACAAATGACACACAAAATGTGAAACTAGTATTTAATTTGATGGCAACTATTGCAAAGACCAATCAAAAAATGACCAAAACATCAATCAAAGTTTCAATCAGAACAACAATCCAAACAATGGAGAATCTAAACCACAATCATACCAAAGATCATCAAACCGATGAAGATTCACACCATTGCGACAAACACTAGAATCAGCAATGAGAGAACTTATTGCAAATGGGCTTATCACCTTACCTAAAGCAAGAAATTGGGAACCAAAAGTGAAACCATCTTGGAGGAATGACGCAGACTATTGTAAATTTCATAAAAAAAAATGACTATATGTAGTTAAAACATATAGTCCAAGATTTTATTGATAGTAAAAAGGTATTCGTAGAAGGACATCAAACCAACAATGATCATACTGCATTTAAGGATCCTTTACCAAATTATGAAAAGGGAGAATCTTCTTCTACAAACACTAAAGGTAAAAATGTAAATTGTGTTTATGATGGCACAATATTTTGTATTTCGATGGTTGAGAGTGATGTTGTCACTAACAAACAAGTTGATAACATTGGAACCATTGACATCATACCATTAGATCTTATCTTAAACATAGACACATCCAGCAATCAGATCAATGTCATAAAAATTAGGGAAAAGCAAGACTACCAACCAGCCAACGTAACAACAAGGGGGAAATCCAAGGTAATATTGAAAGGGGTTGCATCTAAAACCACTACTCCCCCTTCAAATCAATACAACATAATCGATCAACTATAGAAAATACCAGCATAGATATCAATATTAGAACTCCTTAAAATCTCACCATCCCATAAGGAGGTTTTGGAACAAGCTCTTGTGGCCACCATAGTACCCAATAATCTAGATGTTTATCAATTTCAAGCTATGGTGGGAAATTTAACCATATCTCATTGTCTATCATTCTCCGAATAGGATGATGTATCACGTAATCATCCACACAATCCAACACTTCATATAGAATTCTTAATCCATAAACACCATGTTAAACGTGTCTTGATAGATGGTGGAGCTAGTTTAAACATTTGCACTTTAAAATTGATCCATGCACTAGGTTATTCTGATAATGGTATCGATGATAGAAGGAAAATAACAATAAAATCCTATGACGAAGAAGAGAGATCCTCCAAGGCATTGATCGTGTTGCCTATTCAAGTGGGACCAATTGTGAATAATATAGTTTGCTAAGTGCTAGAAAAAGAGCTAACATATAATATACTCTTGGGATGTCCATGGATTCATGAAATGCAAGTGGTGCCTTCAACTTATCATCAGTGTTTAAAATTTCCAATCAATGGAAAAGAAGTGACTATATCGACTGACTACAATAATTCCCAATATTGTAACAAGCTTAAAACAACTCAAGACACTTTTGTGCCCCATAATAGAGAAGCAAGCACTTCTAGTTCATCCAACGGTGAAAATCAACTAAACGTTGTATCTAAATGGGTTGAGAAAAAGGGGCAACCAAAAGATACAAATTTTGTTGATTCCACTTTATCAAACAATGAGGGTCACCTGAATTCTCTATCACAACAATTTCAAGAAAATATCCAGTTAACCGACAAAGGAATGGGAGAATATTCCATTGGGAAATCTTTATGTCTTTCACAGTTGCTACCCTCTCCAAGGTCATATGGACAACCATCAACAATGACACAACAATCATCACAACCTACCACAGTTCTAGATGAAAGATTTGTAAAAGTGGGTACTCTAGAAGATAAATCAGAAGATAAGGCCATCCTCAATTGGCTCTATAAAGACGAAGAAGCATCAACATTAGCAAATATCAGCATAAAGACATATCAGTATGGAAAAATAAAAGCTATCTTAGATAAAATTGGGTATGAAGGACAAGGTCCTATTGGAAAAAGAAAGGAAGGCATCATAGAACCCATTCAACCTCTCACCCTTCAGTCAAACGACAAAACTGGACTGGATTATACAGAGGAAGCAAAACAAGAAATGACTCAAAAATCTATTGAAAGAATCCTTCAAATGAGAGATAGTTCTGAAGTGGATTCCAATGAGTATGAGTGGGATCTTGTAACTGAAGTATCATACACAGACATAGAAATTGACGTCATAAAAGAGTATACACCCACACGTGAGGAGGGACAAAGCTCGGGAACTAGACCACTTGTATTTGAATCACAAAATATTGATGACTCAAGTGAGGATGGACAGACATTGAGTGGGCTAGATGACTTGGAGGAAAGTAATATCATAGACCTTGACATCACTATTGACAACCCTGACAACATAACTATTGAAACCCTCATTGTCGTTGACCTTAGTCAATCTGATGACTTTTTACCCCTAGTGCATCCTGAACTTATCGACTAGGAACCAAGTGAACCTATCAATGTGCCCAGCTTTGTGAATGATGTCGCTATCATTAATTTTCTTTGTTGTGATGACCTTGACACAAGTTCTAATCATAAATCTTATAATGACACGTTCAATTAGGAGGGTGTCAAATCTTTCAGTTGCAAAATTAAAAATAGGAATAATGGATCTAATGGTGAAAACCATTTAATGGCAGCATTAGATCTCGAAAAAGTAAAAATAAAGAACTCATCTAACGGTGAAAACCTCTTAGAGGCACTAAAAGATGGGACATTTAACACCCTTCTAGAGCATTATCATGAAATATCATCAGTATTGGTGGAGCTGACACAGTCTATTAATATTGGCACAATAGAAAAAGCAAAAACTTTACATCTGGCGAAATCTATGACTGAACAAGAAAAGCTAGAATTTTTCAAGTTCTTTGAGGAAAGAAGCATTAACTTTGCTTGGTCATACTTTGATATGTCACATTTAGATCTAGATCTCCTAATGCATCATTTATCTCTACCATCTGGAATAAAACCTATGAAGCAAAAACTAAGAAAAATGCATCCACATATCGCCTCGATGGTGAAGGCTGAGCTGAAAAAGTTGTTAGATGCAAGATTCATCAGGTTTATCGATTATGTTGAGTGGATTTCTAATATTGTACCTATATATAAACCAAAAAATAGTATCATAATATGTACTGACTTCAAGGATCTCAACAAAGCATGCCTAAAGGATGATTTCCCTTTACCGAACATTGACATCATTATGGACTTAACAGAAGGACATGTCATGTTATCAATAATGGATGGTTTCTTAGGCTAAAATCAAATCAAGATAGCACCAGATGATCAAGAGAAAACAACATTCACATGTCCATGGGGAACTTTTTTCTGGAACGTCATGCCTTTTGGGTTGAAAGATGCAGGGGCCACATATCAGCGAGCAATGACCACCATCTTCCAAGGCATGATGCATACCTTTATGAAGGATTACATGGATGATATCTTAGAAAATTCATATTCTAGAGAAGGGCATCTAGAGATCCTAGACAAAATCTTTACAAGGCTAGAGAAGTTCAAGGTCCAATTAAATCCTAAGAAATGTGTCTTTGGTGTTACATCACTGAAACTCCTAGGATACATAGTTTCAGGGAAGGGTATCAAAGTGGATCCCGCCAAGGTCAAGGCTATAATGGAAATGTTGCCACCAAAGAATATCGATCAACTACAGTCTCTACAAGGCAAGCTATAATCAATCAGGAGGTTTATCTCCCAATTAGCAGACAAAAGTCATCCATTCAATCACTTGTTACATAAAAATGTCTTGTTCAAATGGGATCAAGGGTTTGAAACAACTTTCAATCAAATTAAAAAATATTTGATGTCACCACCCATATTCATGCCACCTAAAGAAGAGACCATTGTTACTATAC
>CM021106.1:571725425-571941387 GCA_007115665.2 Sequoiadendron giganteum | reverse complement strand
CATTTTACCTCAGACAACATCAAAATCCTGAAAGAGACTTGTGCCTCTCACTCTTCACACCCTCTGGTTGCTGAGCATGGCGAGCTCCCAAGAACCACATATGATGGTGAGGAGCTACTCCCAAGAACCACATATGATGGTGAGGAGCTCCATGCACTGAAAAAGAAGATGGACACACTTGATAGAAGATTCAGAGGCCTGACTCGCTTCACGATGAAGATGGGTCATTTCGTGACTAGCACCCTGTCCACGGTGATCAAAGAGGAGTTGGAGGGCAATAATGCCCAGGAGAATCAAGACTGGGTCGAGGATGACGGTGTGGACCTCTTTTTAAAAAATGGGACAATGCCAGTTAGTTGCTGCCTGGGCCTATATTTTGTGTCTTTGCTGCCTGTCTGTGGTCGTTGTGTTGTTTCTGTTATTTTTTTGACTTGCTGTTAGTTTTATGGACTTGATCCTTTTTAGCCCTTGAGGCTCATTATGTAGGGTATAACACCCTATAAATGTTGCTTACTTTTTCAAAAACATTAATATATTATATTATTATATACTCACACTTTAATATAATATAATATAATAATAATAATATTTTATTGTTAATATATCAGTGTTAGGGTTAGAATCAGGGTTAGGATTAGGATAAGAATTAAAATTATAGTTAGGGTTAGAGTTACAATTACAGTCAGGGTTATAATTAGGGTCGGGTTTACAATTAGAGTTATAATTAGTGTTAAAATTAGGATCATGATTAGAACTAGGTTGAAATTAGGGTTAGAATTATGATTAGGGGTAGGATTAAAATTAACTTAGGATTCAGATTGGTGTTACGATTAGGGTTAGAGTTTAAGTTAAAATTAGAATTATATTTAATTTAGAGTTACAGTTAGGGTTAGGATTACAATTAGGATGGGGGTTAGAGATAGGGATTGAATTAGCATAGGATTAAAATTATGATAAAGGTTCTGGTTAGGATTATAATTAGAGTTATAATCAATGTTACCTTCTTTTTTTGGAAGGTGTAAGTCACATTTTAATTATTTTTCTTGCATGATTAGAATAAGAGTTAGGGTTAGTGTCAAAATTAGGATTAGGGTAGGGTTTTAATTAGCTTAGGATTATAGCTAGGGTTAAAGTTAGAGTTAGAATTAAAATTGGGGTTAGGGTTAGGATTTTTTGTTAGAATTAATGTTAGGTTTAGGATTGGAATTAAGATTAAAATTAAGGCTAGGGTCAGGTGATGATTATGATTAGGGTTAGGGTTAGGGCCAAAATTAAGAGTACGATTAGTGTGAGAATTAGCTTAGGATTAAAATTAGGGTTAGAATTAAGAGTATGATTAAATTTGCATTATAATTAGGATTATAACTAGAATTATAGTTAGAGTCATAGTTAGGGTTAAAATTAGCTTAGGATTATAACTAGGGTTAGGGCTAGGGTTAGAATTAGACGTATATGTAATTTAAGGGTTATGTATAGGGTTATGAATATATATCATATATATAAATAGACTGTAGGAATCGGGTAGCATGACCCCCTATAAACTATAGTGCACCTAGTAAAAATTTTAACGTGATCAACGACCCTAGTGCGACATGCCCTCTGGTACCACGGGGGTGGGGGAGACTAGACCTTGTCACCAACCTCCTGCAATAGGAAAGGTTTAGCCAACCGAGCTAGGGCCCCCACCCTGATAGGGTTATGAATGTGATTAGGGTTAGAGCTATAAATTGGATTAACTTAAGATTAGAATTAAGATTAAGGTTATGGTTATGGTTAGAATTAATGCTAGGGTTAGGGTTAGAGTTAGGATTGAGGTGAAGGTTAGGGTGATGATTACAATTATATTTACTATTGGGTTCAGAGTTAGGGTTAGGGCCAAAAGTAGGATTAGGGTTAGGATTATAATTAGAATTATGGGTAGGTTGAAGGATACAACTAGAATTAGGGTTAGGATGAATGTTACAAATAGAATTATGGTTAGGGTAAGAAATATGGTTATAATTAAATATAGGTTTATAGTCAAGTCTAGGATTACAATTAAACTTAAAATTAGGATTATAACTACAATTATAATTAGGGTAAAATTAAGGTTGTTGTTAGGGTTAGAATAAGAATTATATTTAGAATTAGGGTTTGGGTTAGGGTTTAGAGTTTAAGGTTAGGATTATGATTAGAATTGGGGTATAGGGTTAGAGTTAGCATTAAAATTATATGTAATTTTAGAGTTAGTGTTAGGGTTACAATTAGGGTTGGGCTTAGGATTAGGGTTAGAACTATGGTTATTATTAGGGTTAGAATTACCTTAGGATTAGAATTATGATTAAATTTACAATTAGAGTTGGAATTAGGGTTAAAATCAAGATTAGGAGTAGGGTTAGAACTATAATTAGGGTTAGGGTTAGAAATAGGATTAGAGGTAGGTTTATAATTAGCTTAAGATTAGAATTAGTGTTACACTTAAGGATAGGGTTAAAATTAACATTAGAATTCTATGTAGTTTTAGGGCTAGGGTAAGGGTTAGGGTTACAATTAGGATAAGGGTTGGAGTTAGGATTTGAATTAGTTTAGGATTAGAATAAGGACTAAGGTTAGGGTTAGGGTTATAATCAAGATTAGAAATTATGCTTGGACTATTTTTTATCAATAATCTTGCAACAAGAGTTGCTTTGTATTAAAATAGAAAAAGAATTTACATTTCATAGACAAAAAGCTAGGACTTAGCCTGGAATTACTATATCAAACTTGCTAGCCCCTTTACTACTTTGGGAGACTAGTAAAATATTGGGCAATATGTATCCCTATACAAATTTATCTATTTTTTTTTACATATTTAGCCAAAACATATCAAAATTACCATTTAATTAATATTCTTCTTCTTTAGCCAAGACCTGATTTATGAAGGCATACATCCATTCAATGCCAAAATTGGGCTCTAGGTTTGTCATGTTCCTTAGGAATAAACAAACCTTAACAACTTTGGTGTGATGCTCCTCCAAAATTTTCATTGTGAATTTTTCTAGAAAAGGGAGCCATGCAGCCACCACATTTCCATCAAGCATTAGATGAATGTCCTACTAGTGAGCGATTCCAAAACTAGAACTTGTCACACCTAGAATCTTGTCTATGCCTCTAATAAATCTCTTTTGATTAGCTCCTTTGTCAGGCCCTTCACCATCTCTTTTGACTCTCCCAAACCTAGAAGAGAGGCCACAAATTTGGAGGAAATATTAGTGTTGACCTTAATCTGTCTTCTGCCACTGAAAAATATCTAAAATCCATTTAATTGATGCTAACTCTAGCATTAGTTGAGTTTTAAAGACCTTTTTTAGTCTTTGGTCTATTATCTCTCCTAAAAAATCCATTTTTTTTGGTAATACCAATCTAATAGGTGTGTCCATCACTCCTATTCTATAATGTCTAAGCTTTGAGATGTTTCTTTCATCTGATTGCTAGCTTTAATAAGCCTCATCACCACCATTGTATGAATCACCACCTAGCCCAACTAGGAGGAGAGTACGACAATATTTTCACTAGCCTCATTTGTAATTCTTGTGGACCCAAATCTAATGCCCAATTAACTTGGTTCCATCAGGTATGCACACAACTGTTGGAAATTGAATTGCATCAAATGGTTGTCATTAATGTCAACAGATTGTCATTGATGTCAAAACAGTATTGAATGTATGAGATGGTTACCAAAATCTATTCCCTATCAAAGATGATCATTATATGTGGTTAGGTGTGTTGGTTGATCTAGTGTGTTGGTTTTTAGGTCCAATTTCTACCATGAGACAAGCTATGATTATGATTTTCAAAGATCTTGGTTGACTTAGCGTATGCAATATATTATGTGGACTAGCTATGTTTTATGGATGTTTTGATGATATAAGAAATGCATTAACCTTATATGATTCCAACCTAATTGATGAATAAAATATACATATATACATATGAGACTCTCTGAAAAAAAAGGAGAGAGAGAGATCAATAGAGTAGAGTGAGCGAAGTAGGCGAAGATAATAAAGTGTATGTGCTTGATGTGAGTTTAACTAAGTTATCAGTTGAAGATCAAAATATAAATATTGAATGAATATTGAAAAATATTACTACTTATATAGAGCTTCATTCAAAACTGAACTCAACACAAGGAAGGTGTATTCCATCAGTTCATACTTTTGGCAGTGAACCATAATTCATGTATTCTGGCAATTAGCCATCTTTTGTATCTCCAAGTTGTAGCCTTGTGGACAGTGAGTCCTTATTTCAGGTAGTGAGCTTTATTTTAGGCAGTGAGTGTTAGAAACCAAGATCAGACATGCAAACTAGATAAGCCTTCCACAAAAGAGAAAAACAATAAAAAGCAGAGCTTTGCATGAAGATGTGCAAATTGATATTATTCAGAATTGAGAAATTACAAGAGATGAATTTCTTTATAAAAGCAGTGTATGCATAACCCTAATGTTGACCTAAAAACAACTCAACTAAATAAAGCTTACTTATTAATTAAGTAAACTAATTATTACCTAAGTAAAACCTAAGTAAACTTAATAAAGTGTAATTAAATAATTAATTACACCAACACCCTCCCTTAAGTGCAACTTAGGGAGACTAAAAAAACATGCACCTAAAACTAAGATGAATGCAAGAAGGCATGAATGGGTCTCAACAATAAGGCCATGATGAGTTACCCATGTACAAATGCAATGAATGAAAAAGAGGAGAAAACCCAGTGGGACAAAACCCCCCCTCAATGAGATGACATGTTGCAAAGAAGCACTGGAAGAACACTGTGGAGTAACACTGGAACCTGAATCTAACAAGCAAGGAAAGATACTTCTGTTTACTACTGAAACCAAATGAGAATCACTGACTGACTCAAGGAATCCTAATAAAGCAACAACAAAACCAATGCCACGAAACACTGGAAAACTCACAAACTGGAACAACCCTAGAATCTGTGAAGCAATAGTAGATAAATAAATACCCCCCATAAGAGGGAATGATATGATGAAAGAATCTAGAAGCTACGTGTAACTTGATGGCGATGCCAAACTGAGACTAAAACTCTTCCATGGGAACAAGTACCATAAAGATTCTGAAACATTAACCATAAAACCATGGCCCTCAAACTGAGATGGATCTGAACCAATGCAGATCAATAACCATAGGCTCCCAATATGAAGTGTGAACCAAAGCAAACCAAAATGTGTCCAACTATGAGCAAGATGTGGCCAAAAGAAACTACAAAAACCAGATACAACCCATGCAAGTTGTCATCAAGATCAAGATGAGATCAAAGTGCAACTCACTCTAATCAGATTATTATGCAAGAAAAACCCCTAATGGAACTTTATATCAGTTCATTTATTACAATAACCCATGATTGTAAAAGGAGAGAATGTTAAACATGCACAAACTAAAGAGAAAATACAAACCTAGAGCATGAAAACAAAAATAGAGTGCATGCACAAACCAAATTTCACATTTTCCTCCTTGATAAAAATGGACCTCAGATTTGTGTAAAGGACTAAACCAGCTTTCCAATGCCATGAGAATGGCGAAAAAAGGATAATCGAGTCAAAAGATATGCCCTTCGAAGCGAAAAATGCTTCATTTGAGTTCAAGGACTTGAAAAATAAAAATGGAGAAAAATCAGAAAAAATTACCTCCACCATTGGATTGGCTTCAAAATCAACTTTCCAATGGTATCTCATTTGCGAAAAACAGACACCGTATGCAAAAAATACACCCGATTTTGTAAAAGGTGCTCAATGAAGGCCAATATGGCTTGTAGGCAGCCCAAGGTGCTTAAAAAAAGTAGGCCCCTAGTCCTATGTGCAACTAGGGGCTGGTGGGATGGGGACTGGGGAAAAGCCCCTGGTCATCCATATGACTATGCAATGGGGCTTGAGTCGACCGAGGGCTAGGCGCGGGCCCTTGGTCCCCAATAGGACCACTGCTTTGACCTAGAGTGGCCTAGGGCTGGGCACATAGCGCCCAGTCTCCTATGTGACCGAAGCTTGTGCAAAAAGAGCCTGTGGGGGTTGGAAGGGCTGATGGTTGGTTGGCGGTGGAGGCCGGTGGTGGTGGTGGACTAATGGCTGCTTGGTGGCCGTCGGGTTGAGTTTGAACTATAGGTGTCGGCATAAATCCCAAAAAACTATTTTTCAGTTTTTTTTTTGAATTTTCATGCTTCGGGGAGCATGGTGGGGAGGTTGTACGACCTCCTTGGCAATTTTTTTTTCCTCAGAATCAAATTTCTCTGAAATCAACAAAACAAAAAGTTTTCTTAGGGTTTTTGGCCGCCACGATCGCGATGGTGACCTCCATTTGTGCCAAAAATGCTCTGAAAAATTGGCTACCCCTAGAGTTTGCAAAAAATCATCGAGCTTGAAACCCTCATAGATCTAGCAAACGATGACCAAAATCAGTAAAATAAAAGCCAAGCCTGACTTTATCTAATGCTCTGAATCTAATGGAGATGCCCAATCTGATCCAAAATGCTGCATAGATGAACTCAAGGCATGGAACCCTCGAGGAACCCCGAGTGTGCTCTGCAATGATTTTCTCCAAAATCTGAGAAGGGGTTGCATATCAAGGCTCCGATACCATGTTAGAAACCAAGATCAAACATGCAAACCAGAAAAGCCTTCCACAGCAGAGATAAACAATAAAAAGTAGAGCTTTGTATGAAGATGTGCAAATTGATATTATTTAGAATTGGGAAATTACAAGAGATGAATTGCTTTATAAAAGCAATGTATGCATAACCCTAATGTTGACCTAAAAAACACTCAACTAAATAAAGCTTACTTATTAATTGAGTAAACTAATTATTACCTAAGTAAAACCTAAGTAAACTTAATAAAGTGTAATTAAATAATTAATTACACCAACAATGAGCCTTATCTTAGGCAGTGAGCCTTGTTTCAAGTAGTGAGCCTTTTTGTAATCAATTTTGATATTCTCTATAGTGTGAGTTAATCCTCACCGTGGTTTTTCCTTCATTGGATTTTCCATGTAAATCTGGTGTTATTATGTTTATGTGTTGGATTTGAGTTTCTGCATTGGAATTTGATGATTAAACATTTAAGAAGTTTTAAGTATTAGTGATTGAATTAAAGGTTAAAATTTGTGACAACTGATTCACCCCCCCCTTCTCAGTTGTCCTATTCAACAATTGGTATTAGAGATCGGTCCTTTGGAATAAGTTTAACAACTTGAAGGAGATCTTGGTAGGTTGAACTAAATGGTGAAGGGATCTGACTTGGATGAACAATTAAGAACAAAGACTTCAGAATCTGAAAATGAAGATTTGAAAGAAAATGTCAAGCAAGCAGGTGAATGTATTCAGAAACTAAGGAATCAGATCTGAAAGTTCAAGTTGAAACATAAATAAGTTAACTAGGAACTAAAGGAAGCAAAGGAGACCATTGAGAATCTATGAATGGAACTTGAAGAAAGCAAAAGGATGGAAGAAAATTGGAAATTGGAAATTGAACAAGGCAAAATAGAGGAAGGATGCTTGAAAGAAATTATCAATCAGAAGACAAAAAAATGTGATAAGATTGAACAAGAAGTAGTAACCCTAAAAGATGATTTGGAAAAAATGAAAGCTCATAAAGAAATATTCAATACAAGTTCTACAATGCTTGATGAGTTGATTTCATCTTATAAACCTGCAAAGGATAAAGGTGGTCTAGGACTTGAAGAAGGAAAAAGCTCAAGGACTACAACAACTTTCAAAAAGATGGACAATCAAAGGAAATTTGAAGGAAAGAATTGAAGGATCAATACCAAAAGGATACCCATCTGACAACCTAATGCTCAAAGGTACCCATATTTTAATGGCTTTTGCTTCTCATGAAATAAATTTGCACATAGAGAAATAGAATGTAGAAGTAGGATGAACTAGAATAGAATGAGTCAGAATGTCAGATTCTTTGTTGTAAAATGTTATGTTTGCAACAAGTTTGGACATAGTGCTACCGAATGCAGGAGCTAAATGATGATGAACAAATTTGATACAAATAGAAGAATTCAATCCTTTCAAGTCTATTGTTACACATGCAATATATTTGGACATAAGGCTAATCAGTGCAGGATAAAGGTAAAAGAAAATTCATTTGATCTTGGATATGTTATGTGCTACACTTGTAATAAACTAGGAAATATCTCAAAATTTTGTTGGAACAAAGTTGGGAAGAAAACTAATTCAAAACAAAAGAACAAGCCTATGAACAAGGTAGATCTAGAAGAAGTAAGGAGAGAAATGGAAAAAAATTGGAGAGAGAAGGAAGAGCCTGAGAACAAGGATGAATCAAATAACCTTGTATCTGCATCTGGTGTAGACACCTCTTCTAAGAACTGAACCTAGTGATGGTTTCAGGGGGAGTAATCACATAAAAATCTAGAAAACCCTCAATATATGAGGTGTCATGTGAGGACATGTTTATATGTGATGTGAATCTCTATTTTGAAGGCATTGAAGAAAATTCTGGCAGAAAAGATGCAAATCAAGAAATTTGTGGAACCCTTCTTGGCTCACAACGTTTCTCAAAAATAGTTATCAATTTAAAAGCTGAAAAAGCAATAAATGCAAAATTAGGGCAAAATTGATCTGACAACATTGGCTGAGAAGGAGGTACTGACAGAATTAAGTATAGATGATGATGATGCCATAAGCAATAAATTACCTTTTCATGATGAAATACTAAGAGCGACAAGTTAAATAAGGATGATTGAGTGGTCACTTTTCACATTATGAATTGAACGAGCTAAGGAGTAAAGTGTAGCTGAGAAATAAGGCATTAGGGTTGTTGGAAAGAGAAAGTATGAAGAACAAGGCTGAAATAATGGAGTCAAAGGAAATGGTGATATTTAATCCGCACAACAATGAACTACAAAAATTAAGTAAGTTACAAATCAATGAATTTAACCATGAAAAGATTCAAAATCTTGAAGGTTCCCTTTCAGTTGAGCAAATGCAAAAGGTCAATAATTTAGGGCACAAGGGTATTGATATTTGGAGCAATTTCCATACTTATCAGATGTGGACATTGTTTGATTTGTCCTAATCAGAATTCAAGGTGATCAGATGATCTTCGACAAACCCTATGGGATTACAAAGGAAGCAATTGCAGAAATAACATGATTATGTAAAGATGGACCTGTTCCAGTAAAGAAGCTATTGAGGAAAAAAGAAGTCGAAGCCCTAACTGGAGTAACAAGAGATCAAAGGAAACTTCTAATTCATACTATAATTGACCATGTGATAAAGGTATGTGGAATATGGCATTTCATATAAGATTTATTTCAGAAATAGGGAAGGCTCTACTTCGGCGATTTTCATCTACGTTACGCATCAAATGGTTGAAAAGAATGAGGATTTCGATTTGTGTGAGTTACTGAGGAATCAATTAATCAAGAATATTACTATGAAAAAGAATGACAATTACCCCTTTCATTTTGGGTCTTTGGTTATATGTCTAATGATGTATTTTCTGAATTCGTTACCATTGAAAGAAAATGTTGTGTGGAAATCAATTGAATTGGTTGGGAAGGAAGTATACCAATGTTTGGAATGTTTAGTAGAGAAGGAAAAGCTTTGTAAAGAATAATTTGAAAACAAATTAAGTGCATAGAGTTTTGGCATGGTTTCTAGTCTGATTGTGATATCTGAGGCAGGATCCTCCTTCGAAAGGAGGAAAGCAAGAAGAATCATCTCAATTTCTCCTCCAGAAATAAAGCTGAAATAGAGGTGAAGAAAGAAGAAAAGGAAGAAAAAATTACAGAAGCATTTGATTTGGTATCAACAGATGATAATGAAGAAGACTTCACTAAAGAGAAGGTGGTGAAGATTCTTGAGCAATATGATGGTCTAAAGAAGATTGGACATGTTTGGTAGTCACGACCATCATATGAATAGGATGAGATTACAGACACCTTGACTATTTATATAATTCATAATGATATTGATCTGAGTGAGTTGATTATTTTTTTATCGAAAGTATTGATTGAGCAGATTGAAGACAAACTAAAGGCACGATCACCTAGTGAAACAAAAGAAAAAGATGAGATTCAATTGGATATGGAAGAAAGATACAAAAATACACATAAGAGTTGATTGAGAGCATAAATGAATTAAACACATGCACCAAAAGTGTAAACAATGTGTATAGGTATTGTCTCCAGTGGACTACTACTATTAGAAACTACAAAACAAAAATCGATGCTATTGAGCTTGAGTTGGATTCTATTGGAAAGACATATGATATCCTTAATGACAAGGATTGAGTGCAAAAGAAAAGGATCAATTCCTTACATTCTCAACTTGCAGTTATTGTGGTACAAAGGGATGGTATTGTGGTACAAAGGGATGTAAATTTAAAGAGATAATTGAGTTGAGATTGGAACAACTTTTTGGTCTCCTGGTGGAAGCTGAGAAAAATGAACAAAATCTCACTATCTCAGATACTCTTCTAGAAACAATTGATTCAATAGAAAAGAACAACATTATTTATTTAAACATTAGGTTGGCAGTGGATTCCTATAAGACATTTCTTTCGAAACTAAAAGAAAAATAGAAGGAGATATTTTAAGGGAAGAAGGATTGAGGTAAAGAACCATTTTTTATATCATTTTTTATGACTTTTTTATTAAAAAAATTAAGTAAGGGGGAGATAGATCTTCTTTCTTTTCCATTGATGTCAAAGGGGGAGAGAAAGCATGTGAGAATAATGAAAATCATTTCAGCTCATCAAAAGGTAAAGAACTACAAAGGATGTTGTTAGCTTTTCACATCTTGTGTTGCCTTTAATGACAAAGGGGGAGATTGTTGGAAATTGAATTGCATCAAATGGTTGTCATTAATGCCAACATGTTGTCATTGATGTCAACACAGTATTGAATGTATGGGATGATTATTAGAAGCTATTCCCTATTGAAGATGATCACTATATGTGGTTTGGTGTGTTGGTTAGTCCACTTTGTTGGTTTTTAGGTCCAGTTTCTACTGTGAGACAAGCTATGATTTTGAAATTTGAAGATATTGGCCGACTTAGTGTATGCAATATATTATGTGGAATAGCTATATTTTATGGATTTTTTGTTGGCATAAGAAATGTGTTAACCTTATATGATGCCGACCTAATTGATGAATAAAATATACATGACTCCAAGAGAGAGAGAGAGAGAGAGAGAGAGAGAGAGAGAGAGAGAGAGAGAGAGAGAGAGAGTATATTCTTGATGTGAGTCTAATTGAGTTATCAACTAAAGATCAGAACAAAATTATTGAGCGACTACTGAAAATCAATACTACTTATATAGAGCTTCATTCAGAACTAAACTTAGCACAAGGAAGGTGTATTCCATTAGTTCATACTTTTGGCAATGAGCCATAACTCTTGTATTCTAGTAGTTAGGCATCTTTTGCATCTCTAGGTTGTAGCCTTGTGAACAGTGAGTCTGAATAGTGAGTCCTTATTTCAGGCAGTGAGCCTTATCTCAGGCAGTGAGCCTTGTTTCAGGTAGTGAGCCTTTTTGTAATTAGTTTTGATATTCTCTATAGTGTGATTTAATCCTCACTATGGTTTTTCCCTCATTGGGTTTTCCATGTAAATCTGGTGTTATTATGTTTATGTGTTGGATTTGAGTTTCTACATTGGCATTTGATGATTAATCATTTAAGAAGTTTTAAGTATTAGTTCTAGTGATTGAATTAAAGGTTAAAATATGTGACAACTAATTCACCCCCCCTCTCAGTTGTCCTATTCAAAACACAGTTTAGATGACCTAAGGATCCCTAACTAAATAATTCATCATTCACAAGAGGGATGCATTAAATAATCAATCAGGGAGTAATAAAAATTTAGATAGTGCTAGCAAAGTATATGCATTCACAAATTCTAGACATCCTACATCAGTGGAGTATAGGTGAATAAACATATTCAAATACAATAAAAGCTTGAAATAAGAATAAATTGCTAATTCACAAAACATGGTAAAAGAATACTAGTAACTACCTTCTGCTATGAGTACCTAATGCTAAAGATTGTAATTATTAACTGTTAAACTACAATGTCCTAACTTAGCTAATCCTCTAGAGTATAAAACAAAACATTAAGCTACAAAATCTAATTCATGAATTGTAAAACACTCATTCATAAGCATATAACTAAAAACTACCAATTGAATTCACAATGCGTTATCTAATATAATAACTGAAATTAAAGTGGTTCAACAGTACCTCAAGTGGCCCTTGCTTGAGTTTCTTCTTCCACACAATTTTTTCAAACACTCACAAGATTTTGTCAATCACTCACTTACTCAGCTAATCATATTATCCAATCAATTATATTTTATTGCATTATAACATAAAATTGCTACACAAAATCTAATAGGAAATATGTTGAAGATATTTATTCAATAAAAAATATTCTATATTCTCATACTACTACTACTACTAGTGCTACTAAATCTCCTTCTCGATAGAGGGTCCTACTATATAGGGTCTGTGAGGGAGTCCCATTATTCATGAACTGAAAACAAACTATAACACAAATGCCAATTCTTTCTCAAGAATAGAAAGAGGACTGAGTTTTGAAACAAAAAATAATAACTAATTGAAACATGAGTAGAGAAATCAAACATAGATTCTATGTCCAACAAACTTAACTGTTTATAACATAAACATGCTTAGTAGAATAGTTCTGTCATAATTCAGTCTTGCTGAAATTAGAATACTTCTTCTCCTGGTTGTCTTATTAATAGGTAAGAGTAATATTAGGTGACTCACAGACTGATCAATAAATTATCACCTTCATTTCCCTCTAAAAGTATCATGCCCTAGTTGGTAGACTTCTTCTTTGTAATGAATTGTAGTCCTTATGTTGTGAGCTGAAAATACCGTTGTTGCAGGTTGACAGTTCTCCTTGCTACAAATGTTAGTCTTATTTCCTAAGGAATTCTCATTATCAACAACCATAAATTAAACATAAAATCCTACTAAAATTCATAAAAATTTATGAATTCATACATACACGTATTAACATAACGTGTTTCCATTTCCAAATGCTTAAAATTGCTTAAAAGTATATGAAAGGCATACAAGGTCTTAGTAATGTCTTAAAGCTTAGTAGAAATAAATGATAAAAGGTATGAAATTGTAATAGGAAACTAACCAATTATAAATCCCATCATTCCCCCAAATAAAGCTCATGCTTGTCCTTAAACAAGCTTTAAGGTCAAAGGTTATACTACAATGTAGTCTCCTTGTAGTCCACAACACTGGTCACTCCTTTACCCTATATCAAATAGAAACCCTATTGATATTAGATCTCTGCCTATATTTTGTTCTCTGTTGTTGCACTTTCCTCTCGATTCCTTCATGTACAATGTGGTATGGGGAACAAGAGAGGAGGATGAAAATTTAGAGGAATCCAAGCAATTTCGTTTCTCATGGCATTTTTAATGTACTCATTTGATATTTTGACTATTGCCACATAATTATAAATAGAATGAGGTTCCTTCCTTTTAAGCTCTAGGGTGATTTCTCACCATCTTCTTTGGGTAAAGTCAATTTTTTCTTTGATCATGTATGTTGCTAGTTCCTTGAGTATTTTGTAGTCCATTTCTCCGCATTCCATTATTTTTTCTGCAACTCCTCTCTTCTCTATGAGTTCTATCCATCGGTCTATAGTAGCATTTGGATTTGATGCTTCTTCTCTCAGTTGTAGAGGGAGTGATTTCTCTCTCTCTTGATACTCTTGCATTTGCTGACCCCTCTGATGTTCATTCCTAATATGGGAAGCTAAAGCCCTAAGCATAACATTTCCCATAAATATGAGTGGGTTCACGCAATATCATATGAATGAATCAAGTTTTGTAAAAATAATAACACAATTGATCTTGCATCTCAGGTGTAGACTACTGGAAAAATTCTAAAAACAATGATCTTGAGTTCATAGCAATGGAGAGATAACTAGTTATTTGACTAAATTGAAAACACAATTTTTTTATTGCAAGAATAGAGTGTATACCTTGGCAGCAGGTTTGTACCTCATCAAATGAACTATTCTATCTATCAATTCATTAATTTTTACCTTCAATTTCTTTATCTCTATCTCTTGCTTCTCAATCACTCTGGCATGTGTGGATAGTAATTTTGCTTTCTCTTTTTCCTAGTCCTTTTGTTTATGAGAAAACTCGCTTGTTTTAATCACAATTCAATGCTAAGTGTCACAACAATGGGGATAGTGGGTGTTCTTACATATCCAATTGAGTTCTTAGGGTTTTGAGCCTTTTCAACTATGGCAAGTTGTACCAACACTTCAAACCATGATCCCTTCTCAATTTTTTGGAGTTTTTCTTCCAATTCCTTAATCCTTGCATCCTTGCCACTGTCCTTTTGTTGGTATGCCTTCATTTGTTCTTCTAAATATTTTATCCTTTGCAAGGCCTCTTGTAGTTCCTTGCTTACATTTCTTTCTTCTAATATAAATTATTCTTCTTTTTCCAAAAAAAATCTTCTTCCACCTCCTCTTAATGCACAAACCCTTCTTCAAAAATATGGATTTTTGGAGGTCTATTTTTCTTTCTAGCCATAAAAATATCTTTTGAGTCAGAAGTGTTGCTCATGTATAGGGGCTACACAGCTGATGTTCTAGTGTCACTATTAGGAACATTTTCCTCATAATCTGTATCAATTTCAATCATAACAACATCTTCTTGTGCCTTTTCAACCTTCATTCATATGACCTTTCTTCTTAGGCAATGTGATCGCCTTCTTGATTGTGTGGGCCTTATTTTCTTATTCATAGGTGTAGAGGTAGAGGCCATACTTTTCCTTTTCTTTGGCTTAGAAGTGCTTTTAGTAGAAGCTAGGTTTTTTGAATCCTCTTTAGCTATGCGATTCTCAAAAGAAGCTACAAGTTGAGTTTCCTCTAGTTCCTAATTTTTAGGTTCATCTATGCTACTAGTAGGTGTTGTATTAGGAGAACCAAAGGGTATATATTCCTCTTTTGTAGCTGTAGGAGGTTCTTCCATTTTATATTTTTCACCCCTTCTTTCTATATGTTGTCTTTAAATAATGTGGTTAACATTATTTTTGTTTAGAAAATCTTCCCAAGATGTATTGGGAAACTAAATCTTGAGACTTCTTTTAACAAGTGACCAAAAAAAAAGAGAAAGATTCGACTAATTCCTTTTCCTTTTATACTTTGATGACATATATTTAACAAATTATGCAAAAAAATTGGTACATTTACCAATCTTTGATGGTGTAGATGATTGGGGATCTTAAAATGTACATCATATAACAATGACTATCTTCCATCACAAGTCAAGTATTTAACAATATATGCAGTGACTAAGGCCCAAAGCCAAGGTAAAGAAATTTATTTCATACCTTGTGATGAAGAATCCAAATTCTCTCCAAGAATCAGAATTCATTTCTGGCAGCAATTGCATCTGCCCTGACTAGGAATTCTTCTTAGGACTCTTGGAGAACTTGATACCTCTACTATGACTGGCTCTGATGCATCAACCCTTAGTTTCCTCATAATTGCTTCATCATTTTACAAAGTACTAGAAAATTGTTGGGTCATGAGCTCATTATACTCTATAAGTCTAAGAAAATACTCTAGCCAACCTACCCATTGGAAGATGGGCAAGCATTACCTATCTTATAGTAGTAAATTATGAGTTGCAAGCTCTCTTTTCACTATACCCCCTCCCATTATAATTTAACCAATTATGTTTATTCTTTGTTCTTGAATGATCAACCAATTCTTCTACTTTCTCTACTACGCTTTGTGTTTTCTTGATCAACCAATTCAACTTTGGATACTTTTTCTTTGCTATGAACTATCATTTTCTTGGTAATAGGCATAAAATTAAAAACAATGAAAACAAAAAAGACCTTTTGGCTACCCCTCCCCCAATTATGATGCAATTTTTCCTCAAATAGTAGGTATGGAAAGGGCATGGATAATAAAGGTTAAGTAGTGGAATTATGAAACATTAAGTTCTAATGTGTGCATAAATTATAATGTATACAAAATTAGCAAGCTTATATATCAATTATGATAGTTAATGTGAGAAATACTTGTTGTCATGTTGTGAAGTGATAGTTGGTGCGTGTGAAGTTTACTGAATGCCGCCATGCAGTGTGTGAAAATATTTTGAAATGACACAAGTTGATGGCGATGTACTATGGGTGATCATGGTTTGAAAAGTAACTTGGCATGAGCATAACACGTGGCAAGGAAGTGGTGAGAAAAAGGTTGTGGAAAGTACGTGAGATGAAAATGAATTTTTAAATTTATTGCATGGTACGGGTAATATGAAAAGTGGATGGTGATTGATATGTGTTATGGTATGAAGAAGTTGCATAAAATGAAAAATTATGGTTGCTACGGGCATAGGTGAAATGATGGTTTCACAAGTGCAACGAGCTTCTAAAGAAACAAGTCCCTTCTAAATGATGTGCCTTAGGGCATGATGTTGCAAGTCCCATGAGCTTTGTTGTAGGTTCATAAAATGAATATTATTGAGTGTCACTTGTGAATTTGTGTGCATGTGATAAGTGTTGTAGAATTATACTTGAGAAATAACAATTCGTGAGCTGGGTAGCTCGTCTATTGATACTTCCGATGTAGTGTTGTAACTATTGATGAATTATGTAATTCTGGTTCCAATTGATATTGTAATGTCTGTAGGAGATCATCCTTTTGTAGTGGCCTCTTGTAAAGCTTCAATCAATGGTCATTGACTAGGAGTGAAAACCTTACAACATCAATAGTTATTAGTTGAACTACTCCATTGCAAAAAATAGTCTATATTTCATATGGGTCGAGCCATTGTGTTTATAATTTTCCCTTGTAATATTTATATCCGGAGTCATAGATTAAGGCCCAATCACCTGCATTAAACTATTTTATTTTGATAAACTAATCATGCCACCTTATCCTTTGTTTCTACACAATCTCAGTATGGTGAATGGCTTCCATGCATATCTCATCTAAAGCATTGAAATTGTGCAACCTCTCCTATGCTATTAATATGTCCATCCCTAATTGCACTGATATTTTGATATTTTTGTACTCAAACTCAATTGGAAGGATAACCTTATTTCCATACACCACTTCATATGCTGTGAAAATTGTTGTTGTTTTCCAAGTTGTTCTATATGCTCAAACTGCTTCAGGTAACCTTGGTTCCCAATCCTTCTTGTGTAGTTGTACTATTTTTGTAAGAATTCTCTCTATTTATTTTTTTGTAACCTCCACTCATCCATTGGATTGAGGGTGGTAAGCAGTATATTTCTTGTGTCTGATCTCATTTTCTTGTACTAATTTAGTGATCAAATCTAAAGTAAATTGAGGCCCTTGGTCTGTCACTATTTCTCTAGGAACACCATATCTTGTAAAGATATCTTCATAGAGAAACTTAGCAACATTTCCATCTTTGACCTCCACCCATTTTGTAAGATAGTCAATATAGACTAATATATATTATTTATTATTGGATGTTGGAGATATAGGACCAATAAAATCCAACCCCCATTTGTCAAATGGTGTTATGACTAGTTGTGGCTGAAGTGGCATTTCATTTGCTTTAGTTGGTTGTCCCATTCTTTGACATCTATCACACCTTCTTGTTTACTTGATTGCATACTTGTGAAGAGTTGGTCAATAATAGCCAATGTTCAATATTTTAAGAGCTATACTCTTAGCTGCAAAATTTCATCCACAAGGCTCATCATGGCATGCCTTGAGAATGCCATAGACTTCATATTCCCTTATGCACCTCCTCATTATATTATCAAGCCTTGTGTAAAATAAATATCCAGCTACCCATGAATAAGAAAACTTCTCTCTACTAAATGTCTCTTTTCCCTTGGTGAGAGATGTGGCGGTGTTTTTCTTACAACTAGATAATTAGCTATGTCTATATACCAAGGTGTATACAGAGAGAGGTCAAATAAGTGCTCATCTAGAAATGAATCATCCAAAATATCTTCTTCTAATTTTGTTGGTAGTCTAGAAAGAAAATCTTCTACTACATTAGCCTTTCCTGGTTTGTCTAAAATTGTAATATCAAACTCTTGAGGTAGCAATAACCATCTCACAAGTCTACCTCCAACCACTAGTTTATTCATCTAGTACCTGATTGATGTATGGTCTATGTGAATGAATACATAATACCATGTGATATAGTGATTGAATTTATTAATTTTATAGACCACTGCTAACATCTCCTTTTCAATGACCATGTAATTGAGTTCTGCTCCTTGAAGGTTTTTGTTGACATAATGGATGACATATTCTATATTTCCTTCTTTCTATCCTAACACAACTCTAATTGTAAAATTAGATGTATCAGTGTGAATATGAAAATTTAATGTTCAGTTTGGTCCTCTCAGGATTGTGGTCTTAGTAAGTGTTGCTTTAAGGGATTTAAAGACATCTTGGTAATCAGGTGTCTAGTCAAACTCCACATCTTTAGATAATAGGACAAACAATGGTGTTACAATTTTACCGAAGTCTTGCATAAATCTCTTGTAGTACCCAACATGACCAAGAAAGCTTCTTACATCCTTTTGTTTTTAAGGTACATGTAGTGTGGATATTACCTCAATCTTGTTTGGGTCTACTTTTATCCCCTTGTTGGACACAAAGTGTCCCAAGACTAATCCTTCAGTCATCATCAAGAAACATTTTTCATGACTTAAGGATAGGTGGTGATCTTGATATCTCCATAGTACTTTCTCCAAGTTAACTAGTTCTTCCTCATAAGTATTCCATTTGGTTGTAAATTTATCCATGTAAACTTCCATGGAAGCATGAGAAAAATTAGAGAATATACTCAATACTTCCCTTTGGAATGTGGTAGGTGCAATGCATAGCCAAAATGATAAGATAGAATATGCATATGTACCCCAAGGGCAAGTAAAGGTTGTTTCTTGGTCTTCTAGAGCTATTTTGATCTGGTTATATCCACTAAACCCAACCAAAGAAGGAAAAGTATTGTTTTCCTGCTAATGAATGTAGCACTTGATCAATGAATAGAAGATGGAAGTGGTCTCTTTTGGTTGTTGCATTTAAATCTTGATAAGCAACGCATACTCTCCATTTCCCTCCCTTCTTGGGTAGAATTACTAATGGAGACACCCACTAACTATCAAAGATTGGATAAATGAACCTCGCATCTAGTAACTTTTGTAATTCTGCCTTAACTATGTCACATACAATTGGGTTCATTTTTATTTGAGGTTGCCTCATCAGTTTGTATCCATCGTTAATGTAAATTATATGCATGCATAGGTTTGGGTCTATTCCTTTCAAATCATGATAATCCCATGCAAATGTGGTTGTGTGTGCTTGTAGCACTTTCAACAGTGAAGCATTTTGTGCAACAATCAATTGACTGTTTACATTTAATGTCCTACCCAGTGTAACCTCTATGTCCAAGGATGTTGTTTTAACAAAGGCAATATCAAGGCCTGCTATTTTGGGAGTACAATTATGGGGAAATAATATATGGAAAATCTGAGAGATGGAGTTAGATGCATTGGTAAAAATTATGTTTTGTAAAGGTTCTTGCAAGCATGCTAAATAGTTATATTGTTGTGGTTCCTTGCCATAAGAGTTTTGTAGAATGTTTGTAAGTAGTTCATCATCATCTTGTGTTTCCAACATAGGACTATGTTCAATAGTCATAAATGTTTGTAACGAGTATTGATCATCCTCATCTAAGATGAGCCATACAGTTTGTTCCAATTTTGTATGTGGCTTTGTAAGTGGATAAAATACTAGCCTTTTGGTCACATTTCCATTGGAAATGATCATGTTACTAGACCCACATTCTATGAAGGCATCTTCAATTTCCAACCAAGGTCTTCCTAGAATTAAGGGGTATCTTGCAAGGTTTTCTTTAGGTTGTACACCATAAAGTCTATAAGGTATTCACATGAGTCTAATGTGATAACCATGTCTTCTATAATTTCCTTTGGTTTTACTATATACTTAACTACTAATTGTAACATAGTAGGTGTGGGTCAAAGCTCCATCAATTGTAATTGATTCATGGTTTCCTTTGTCATCACATTTATTGCTGCTCCTAGGTCAATTAAGGTATTCTTGATGAGAGTTCCACTGGTTTTGACATCTACAACAAGAATTCTAGGGTTTACATATTTAGGGATGTACCATAATAAATTGTCACCCTTGATAATTTCACCTTATGTTTTCCCCCCCCTTAAATTATTAGACCTTTATCCTTAGTCATCCTATCTCTTCAACATTTGGACAATCAAACCCCTCTTGACATAGATTTTCTACTTTAGTGCAAGTCTAAGCGTAAGTTCATACTCTCACTAAAGTGGGAGCTAAATGTACCATTGTAAATTGCCACCATTGACAATTTCACCTTATGTTTTCTCCCTTAAATTATTGGACCTAATTGAATATTTAATTTCCTAAATTATGCATTCTATGACCTATTTTTAACAATTTCTAATGAATTTAAAGCAGGAAACAATTGCATCTATATAGGCCTTACCCCTGACACTTAAAAACCAAAAAAATAGGGCAAGGACACTCACACCCTAGGTGTGAGTGTCCCCTATTTTGGCTCCAAATTCAAATATGTCGGTTGTCGAAATTTAATATTTGTAATTCAAGTGTCTAAGTCAGCCATCATGATTTTAATTTTTAGGAAATTGAATAAATGCCTTTAAATACCTAGTTGTTGCATCATTTCAAATCTAACAAGAAATATATTGGAAAAATTATGATCAAGAGCACTATTGAGCAAGTCAAGAGCAACATTTTCAAAGCTTTATTGCAAAATTTTTAATATCCTAACATCATGCCAAATTCTATGTGATTTTATGTGTGTTCGTGTTATTATTGTTTTGTGAAGGCTAACACTTTTGTAGGTCTCCAAGAAATTCAATTATTCAAGCAATACAAAAAATAAAGATCCAAGTCCTTAAGGTGATGTGCATGAATTCAATCTTTCAAGGAAGCCATTGAAGGGTGGTGAGTTGCAACACTTTGTGATTTTATCATTCCTTCCCTTCAATTATCCATTTATCATTGACATTGTCATTGTGGAAGTGAAAACATTTACTAGGGGTTTAACTGAGGCAAGCCCATAAATGGCCCAACATATATTGTCTTTGTGAATGTGCAGATCTCAAATTTGAAGAGGATTGAAAGGAAATTTATTCATTGTTGCATTCAAAACCCTATATCTTGTCAACCCATGAAAACTTAGTTACAAAAATATTTGACAGTGTTCCGACATATTTGCAAGTAGAAATTTGAAGCTCAGATATGATATTAGAGGACCCTAAAAACAAATTCAAAAAATATCTACAAGGAAATTCATGCCTTGGGCATCTATGTCCTCCATTTTTTACCCCAAATTTGAATCACAGGTGCACAATGTCTCACTGTGCTTATTTCTGCTGTTTGAATTTGTCTGTGAATTTTTGTGTCTTCTATATTTGCATCAAAATAATAAATTGTACTATTATCCTAGTCATTTCATCATTAGGTTATTTCCAATTTTGGTTAAGGGTTGGTTGACTCACCTATTAGGCTATAAGTCAATCACATACCTTATTCAAATCCATCAAACCTTCATCCCACCTTTACATTCCATTCCAAATTAATCCGTTACAATCCATACACATACACACATACACATACACATACACATACACATATTAGAAACATTTGGGAAAGGTGTCAAACCCTAAGGTGAAAATTCAAAGTTTTCCCTTTTCCTATGTTTCATTTTGGTGAATCTAACCTTTTAACATTATATACCTTCTGAAATTTTCCATAATTCACCCTAGATCTAGGTTTTACATATCATTTTTTTGCATTTTTCATTTAGGGTTTCATTTTTGTATCACAAAAAGACAAAAATATAAAAATATTGCATTCAGATTACATTAAAGGTTAAAATAGGAGTTTTTTAGTCTTTAGATCATATTTACATTCAAATTAAATTTATTAAATCATTAAATTATGAAATTATGTATTGCATTCATTTAGGCATCTTTCATTTAGGTCAAATAAGTGAAAAAACTTTCATACCATTTTGGAATTGCATCAAATTATCAAATTTTGAACTTAGCATCTTGAAATTAGTCAATCATTGCATCTTACATCTAAAAATTTGCATTCAAAATTTGTCATTAATTGTTCACACATTTCCACACTTGCATTTTCCATTTCCATAGTCATAAAATCAAGAAAATCTAGAAAAATATGCATTGTCAAATCTATATGTACACAAAATCAGGAACCTTAAATAGTAACAACATAATCAAACTTTGAATTTCCAGACACCCTATCTAGGAAATAGACACCCTAGGCACCTTTGTCCCGCATTTTGTGGTTGAAGTTTGAATCAATTCTCTATTTCTATGTTCTGTATAGGATTTTGCTATCTGAATTTTGTTTTTGCATTTTTAATTTGTCATTTACTTTCAACATTGTTGCCTGTTTGCATTCTTAATTCCACAATCATAGTCAACAAAATTTAGAAAATATTTTACTCTCAGACTTGTTTGCATACAAATTTTGGGAACCTAAACAACACCATAAACAGTCAAACTTTGAATTTCCAGAAACCCTATCCAGGACACAAATGCCCTGGGCACCTCTGTCCTACTATTTTTGAATAAAATTTGATTCAAATCTCTATTTTTGTGTTCCTTGTATCCTTCTGTTATCTAAATTTTGATTTTGGGTGTTGTGATGTATTTAATTAACAATTCAGTGTTCATCTTGGGCACACTTGGTGTTTTGAAACTTGTATGAGTTTCATGACCTAGTGCCCTATTGCCAATACTTTAGTGAGACGTAGTTCTAGACTTATGGTATCCCACATTGTTACATCCATTGTGGATCTTGAGTCTTCTAACTCTTTCATGAAAAGTGTTGTCAACACTCAACACATTTTGGACTCTATCCTTGATGCTACCATACCAATGACAACCTTACAAACACTTATCTTTACATATGTTGAGACTATGGTTGCCCATGTTCCTGAAGACAAACTGCAAAAGCTATACAATGACTTAGAAGGACTTCAAGACTATGTGAGTACTAAATCTCTAGCTGGTCTTGTGGTCCCTATGATAGATAACATGAGGAAATTGATAAGTGATGCTCATAGATTAGAGGTTTTGTGTGTTAGAATTGATGATTCAATTCACATCTCCCATGAAACACTTGCAAGAAATTACCTATCACAATAGAGAAGATCAAAAGCAAGACTGTGCTCAATAACCTAAGAATTGTATTGACACAAATAACTTGGATCATTATTACAAATGAGTGTGCAAGCTTTATAAAAGAATTGCACAAGCAAACCCTACATGTGATTTGAAAATATAGAGACAAGTATTGTAATCTCATGCAATGAGACAACTTGTCCTAAATTTAGTCCAATATAATAATAAGAATCAAACTAAACATTAAGAAGCAAATCCTAAGTTTATCTTAAGTGAACTAAAGTAAAAAAGCCTCCAATAAGTAATTGATGATTAATTAATTATCAGATAATGAATTATTTACTCCAATACCCACCCTTAAGATCAGCTTAGGGAGAAACTAAACAACTGATAAAGGAAGCTCAAATGAATGCAGAATGGGTCCCAACTACAAGGACCGATGAGGTACCCATGAACAAGCAACTAAAATCTCTGATAACTGGAGAAAAAGAAGAAAACCTCATGGGAAAAACTCCTCTCCAAAATAAAAGAAAATGAAATCATACATGTGACTAAGAGAAGTAGGACTCAAAAGTCCCCCCAAGTGCTGCTTCAGTCACATAAGTACAAACAAGATTATCCCCATAGAAGAGAAAGGAGGATACAATGAATCCCCCCATAAGGTAGAAGCTCCTCTACCAGAAGTGAATGCTCGAAGAAGGATTCTAAAGATGATCCAACTAAGACAAACAATGTTCCTCCCCTTAGGAAGAAACACATAAAATGGTGTATGAAGAAGAAATGCTCTCCTAAGAAATCCTCTCATGATGGATGCCATGGAAGAATGATCAAAGGTCCACATGTCTGAATCAAATGAAGTTGAATCAAACAATTGTGGAGATGCAAGTAGAAAAACCTCCAAAGGAAATGCTAATGTGATGACCGATGGGCCATATCTATCATCGAAAAGGAAGTGAATATCCTCAATGGTTTCCCCAATATTAGCAATGTGTGACTCAATGAATAACTCTGCAATGTCTAGAAAGTAGTCATGGCACAAAACTAAAACTAAAAGAATGGACACATCCTGTTGAAAAGTATTGAACTCTAAAGATGCAGGAGGTGTAGGAGGAAGAAGCTCAACACAAGTCTCATGAACCAAAGTGGACAATGGAAGTACACAAAGGTTAAAGTGACCAAACATCTCCTCAAATACCTGATCTACTCTAGATGCATAAGAGTGAGGACTATTCAATGATGGTGCTTGCTCATATGGAGAAAAATATGAGAAAGAATACAATCGAGAGGCATGATCTACGGTCCCAACTGCAAGAATATCCCTAGTATGCAAATCTCTGATAATCCTGAATTGGATGTGAACTCTACGGTCATACCTACACCACTATGTGTAATCTGATAGATGGAAAGGAGATTAAAATTCAATGAAGGGACACAAAGTACATCGTGAAATGTGCCATCATCAAAATCTATGGATCCTTTCCTAGTAACACTCATATAAATGTTGTTCCCCATCAAAATCTATGGCATTGTGCAAGGATCATACAAGGAGAACATACCCAAAGATGCAACCATGTGATGTGAGGCTCCTAAATCAAGAAGCCATCTGCTGGACTAAAGATTTGTGGATGCAAGGAGAGCATGGAATTTCATCTTGTCTTCTCCACATGCCATTCTGGTTGACCCTGATTGTGATGGTGATGCAGTGGAAGAAGGGGATGAAGGCAACTGAATTTTGTTCTTTTGAAGAAGATGCTTCAGCTCATCAATCTGATTTGCATAATGCTGATGCTCATCATGTCTTGTCTTTGTGCAATATGCACATTTAGGTTGATCCTTCTTAGATGAATCCCTCTTTGAAGAGATAGAAGAATCTAAGGTATCATGTGATTTTAATTCCTTGTCTTGCTCATTGTACTTATAATCCTTCTACTTTGGTTTCTTTCCTTTACCATTAGAAGCCTTCTGATCTATAGTGCTTGGAGATGCAATAATAGCCTTTGATGTTGGAGATTTCAATGAGACCATTTGTACGAAATTTTCCTACTCTCAAGTGAGTGATTTAGAAAAATCATCAAGTGAAGGCATAGTGAATGTGGCACCAAGTGCATCTTTTGTGGCATAGAAGGTAGAAATAAAAACTGAATAATCAGGACCAAGCTTGGAAATGATATAGAAAGAACCAACTGAGTGTCATTTTTCTCAATACTACACTGTTTCAACTGTAATCTAAGAGACTTGAGTTTGGTGAAGAATTATTGAATGCTATCAAAATCTTGAGGAGCCAAACCAATAAGCTCATGTTTTCCAATTGAAATCCTCTCATAGTATCTTGCTTCCCAAACAAGGACTCTAATTGAGTCCAAATCTGATTGGGTGTAGTGCAAGATTCAACATGAAAGAGAAGATCATGAGACATAGACATGCATAATGTACTAAGGGCTTCATCACTTCTATTAAACCACTTTCTCTTCTTAGCAACACCTAAAGGTTCAATTTTTGTACCCATGGTAACTTTGTGTAGCCCTACTTTCTTCAGATTTATCTCAATTTGTGATTTCCAACTATAATAGTTGTATGGAGTAAGCAGAGTAATCCAAGTTGGATCCATGATGAAAGAATACTGTAATGAATTGATGCAGTAGTATAGACCCCCTCTATGCAAAAAAAATCCCCTTTGAAACCAAAATAAATTGACCTGTTTTGCATGATTCCAAGAAAATAACTCAAAAAGGAAGATCTGAGATCTTATTGAAATAAGGAATACCTGGTTAACTTTCTAGAAAAATAGGTTTGATATCTATGTATAGAACTGAATTAGCTTTTCGATGTTGCTTGAATCATTGAAATATGATAAATGAGGCAAAATTTATGCCCATCAGAGTGGCAACAAGAGAAAAATATGGAGAAATTAATTGCACCATTGGATCTGGCTCAGAATTAGCTTTCCAATGGTATCTTGTTTTTATTGTAGGTAATAAAAAATTTAAAAAACGTGATTGAAAGCTTGCACATGAAAATCAATGGTGGCTTGGGGGTGTGTGCAGGGCCGTACATATTCATGTGCATTAACCTTTTGGCTTCTAATTTTTTTTTGAAAACGACAGACACTCCTTAGGTTTTTGGCCACTCTAGATGTGATGGTGAGGCTCGTTTTTCCCTAGGATGCACTAGAAAATTTTTCAAGGCCAGATCTCTTCAAAAATTGAATAGGGGGTTGCAGATTTGGGCTCTGATACTATGTTAGAATTGGTGATTGAATCCACAGCTCCCATGAAACACTTGCAAGCAATTACCTATCACAATAGAGAATATCAAAATCAATATTGTGCTCAATAACCTAAAAATTGTATTGATGCAAATAACCTAGATCATTATTACAAATAAATGTGTAAGCTTTATAAAAGCATTACACAAGTAAACCCTACATGTGGTTTGACAAGATAGAGAAAAGTGTTGTAATCTCATGCAATGGGACAACTTGTCATAAATTTAGTCCAATCTAATAATAAGAATCAAACTAAAGATTAAGAAGCAATTCCTAAGTTTAGCTTAAGTGAACTAAAGTAAAAAGTCCTCTAATAATTAATTGATGATTAATTAATTATCAAATAAGGACTTATTTACTCCAACATTATGTGCCCTAGCTTATATAGTTGATGCCAAAATCCCTACTGTAGCTAGTTATGCTCAAGATTTGGGATATACTCAAAGTCAAGGAGGAAGTCAATCTCCCTCCCTATAACTATAGCCTCTATTCCTACATACAAAAATACAACCGCCGCCTCAACAATACAACAAAGCATTAGTATAGCTCCAACAATAGGTCTTTCCACCGGAAATCCTTTTGGTTTGGATCTTCCCATTTCATAGCCCAAGTTTCATCCCCTCTCATAAATTTACAACATAGTAGCCCACCAGGTACATACAAACTTCCCCCATATTCACCACATTCCCAAAAAATGTCAACTAATGATTCTGTCATTAACCAAATTTTACAAAATGTTACCCCACTTCAACAACAAATCTCAAACTTGAACCAAAACCAAAATACACAACCATCATAATATGTTAAAAAGAGTCCATTGTCACTTGAAATATTGAAAGCACAAGTGCCACAAAATGTACAGGTACACTGATTTGACAAGTCAAATGGTAAGGGAGACCCTAGCAATCATATATGAATATATACAACCTTGTGTAACGACTTCATTTTTGAGGATAAGCTCTTGGCTATACTATTTCCTAGGTCATTGAAAGATATGTCTTTGGAATGGTTTTTTTCATTGCTAAATAATTCAGTCCACTCACTTAATGAGCTTGCTGATGCATTCCTCAATCATTTCCAAGTAAAAATTGGTCCTAAAATTAACATAACTAATTTAATGCAATGCAAACAAAAGAGAGGAAATAAGGTCATAAATTTCATAAGCCGCTATCAGTTACTTTTATCACATATATCAATCTTACTCTTCTTGATACAGATGTCCAAAGAGTGTTCATTGAAAACTTGTAATTTGACATAAGGGACAAATTCTTATTAATTAAATTCTTATCCTTCATACATTAGTGTAAGACCCTTCATGATTATCAAAATTTCATTAGTCAGTATGAAGAGATATCTTCATCAGCTCATATTGAGAAGTCTAAATCTATACCTCAAAACAACTACCAACCATTCAAGACTTGCAAAAAAAGAACTTTCTCAAGATAAATCCATCTGAAACAACCAACCATATTGAACCTGAAGTTGTTGTCATATGTTCAATTCCATACCAATTTAGATTAAGAGATAGACAATTTACCCAATTACTTGACACTCTCCATTTGATCATGTTGCAAATTTTGAGCAAGAACTTATTCCGATTACCTCCTGTTAGACCTATGGACACAACCAAACCTTTACCTCCAAATTACAATCCAAATACCTTTTTGTCAATATCATCGCACAAGTGGACATGATGTAGAACAATGCATGTGTCTTAAATATCAATTTAAAAACCTCATTGATTCTAATCACATCTAGTTGGTGGTGTTAATTATCAAGAGAATACATATATTGCCCCACCCAACCAAAATTTTCAATTTTTTACCAATCCAATGCCAAACCACTCATCCAGCTTTGTGCAAGCTTGTGATGTTAAGAATGATGAAATGAATGTTGATACAACTAATGACATGAATAATGATTACGTTCTAATGAGGATGGTTTGCAAAGATATCGTTTCTTTGATAGATGTTGAACCTCATAAGGGCTAAACCACTGTGTTATCCAACATTGCTTTCACTCATAGTGACACACCTAGACATGCACCCAATGGTCTTCCTCATATTGCTGAATGTATCAATGATAAACCTATACAAGGAATACTCATTGATATTGTGTGTGTAGAGAATATGATCACTGAGGAATTCTTGTTTATGCAAGAGATTTATCAAGATTCTTATGAACAATAAAAATCATGGATAAAAACTCATGATGGTTTTGCTCGCCCTATGATAGGTTTGATCACTCTCCCTCTTAAATTTGGACCAAAACAATTAGATGTATCATTCTCCATCATCCTGATGTTGGAACGATTATGTTTGAACCTAATCTACCCATGGCTATGCTCCATGAATTTCATCCCATCGGTTATTCACAAGTGCATAAAGTTCCCCTTTGAAAATGAGATATTTATAGTGCATCATAGTGGGTTTAATCCTTTGTCCTCTCATGGGAAATTTTCATTAGATTTATTTTGGCCTCAACCTCTAGAACCTATTAAGCCTCGTGAAGATTTATTTTTCAATTCATACCAAAAGTTCAAGGCAAAGCACATAATATAGTTATCTCTTAGCAATATTCCTAAGAATGATAGGTCCATGGTTGCTCCTCCTCCCCTGCATGTTATGGATGGACCTATGCCCCAACCCAATGCCCTTCCAAGTAACCAAGGTAAATATGTTGTAGTACCCCAACAAATCTCCTATAAAAGACCAAGAGACAATCAAATGATTCCTTTTGTTCCTCCAAAGATAAAACAAGTGTATAGACCTAAAGAGATGGTGGTTTCCCAACCCTCAACAATTCCTTCAATTCCTCCCTTAAGGGAAGAAAAGAAACCAATGGTTGAGAAGCTTTCTCCTACCCCATCACAAATTGAAAATCGTACAAGAAGAAATCAAAATGCTAAAGAGCATAGGCATAGACATTGTGCTATTGCTCGCCACTTGGAAGAAAATAATAAAATAGTGCATGATAATCCAACATCTATGGAAACAACTCAAGAAGAATTAAAAATTTAATCAAAACAAAACATGGAACCAAAGCAAGAAGTGAAACAATAAAATTCAACTACTATTATCTTATAACCTCCCATTGCGATTAATTTGGATGATGAAGATGAAATTGGTAAAATTGATGAAGAGGTACATAATGAGCTTAATGTTTTATTTTTGAAGAAAATGAATTTAGATGAGGTCAAATGTGATGATCCTCCTGATGAGAGTGATCACCATGTATTTCACTTGGAGATGCTCCTAATACAAAACTTT
Source organism: Sequoiadendron giganteum (assembly GCA_007115665.2). Classification (NCBI taxonomy): domain Eukaryota; kingdom Viridiplantae; phylum Streptophyta; class Pinopsida; order Cupressales; family Cupressaceae; genus Sequoiadendron; species Sequoiadendron giganteum. The sequence continues at coordinate 571,911,596 of CM021106.1, read as the reverse complement.
CTATAGTCCCTTTAGCTAGTTGTCTACCTTCCCTATATGATGAGAAAGATTGGGATCAAAATGACTTGCTTTAGTTCGGCTCACATGTGTGGTACTAATTTATGTTTGATTCATGTGTTCTTAGTGTTTTATTGCATGTGATGTGATCTCCTATGTTGTGTTTCTTGGTGTGTCTTGGTATTTGTGAGTTTTCTTTGGATAACCCTTGTTGCTTCGTTGGCACAAGGATACAAAGGAAATGAATTTGTTGTGACATTCTTCTATTTGTATCTTCATTCTTCTATATGTCATAAAATTTGTCTTTTATTCTTGTCTTGTGTTTTCCTTTTGTGGATGATGTAAGGCATTGGGACATTTAGGTCTTGACCTAATTTTTTTTCTTGTTTTCTCTCTCTATGTGTCATTCATCCATTGTGTCTGTTGTTCCACAAGTATTTGGGGAATGATGTCATTCTCGAGCTCTATTATATCTCTATAACAAAGATGTATATTGACTCTGGATCTGTGGATCCCTCGAGTGTTCATTTCTATGATTGTTGCATTGCATTTGGGGGCAACCCCTTTTCATGATGTAGATTTATTTAGAAACATATCATTGGCATAGGGCCTTCAAATAATCTCTTGTGATCTTTTGTTACATGACATTTATCATTTTTCCAATTTAAAGTAATTGCACACATCATGATGTTTTGCAATTTCTTTAAAGTGGGGGCATACATTAGCATTATTTTGCTTCACTTTTTTCATAGGGGTTGGAGTTAGTGGTGCGTTGACATTGACATTGATATTTTATTGGCTTCACTTTGTTCGCAGACATTGAACTTAGTGTGGCATTGGCATAACATTTTGACTATTTTGTAGCACCTTATCAGGGTTATTAGGGAGTATAACTCTTGGTATGGTTGTCATGGGCACACACCTAGTGAAAAATGGTCCTCACTAGACCTAGTATGTTTCTCATTTTTCTACCTTGTCTTGGGGGTTTACCTTGTGAAAATCGATGCTCACCAAACCACGTGCCTTCCAATTTATGATTCACCTAGAAAATATCAACCTTTTATATTGTGTGAGTCATGGATTCCTTTGGTGTGGATCCTAGCATAACACAACTTGTTAGTCCATACCCTCCTTTTGCATTTCATGATTGACATTGTATGTTAGTGTATGTTATCTTGCTTCATATCATATATATGTGTGTTCTTTGTGCCTATGTTGATTTGCCATGGGATCTTGGATCCTGGGGACTTGATCCTTAGTCATCCTATCTCTTCAACATTTGGACAATCAAACCCCTCTTGACATAGATTTTCTAATTTAGTGTGAGTCTGAGAGTAAGTTTGTACTCTCACTAAAGTGGGGCCTAAATGTATCGTCATAAATTTTCACCCTTGCCAATTTCACCTTATGTTTCCCCCTTAAATTATTGGACCTAATTAAGTATTTAATTTCCTAGATTATGTATTCTATGAACCATTTTTAACAGTTTCAGACGAATTTCAAGTGAGAAATAATTGCATCTAGGACCTTGCCCCTGACACTTAAAAACCTAAAAAAAAGGTAAAGACACTCACACCTAGGTGTGAGTGTCCTTGCCCTATTTTGGCTCTAAATTCAAATATGTTGGTTGTGGAAATTTAATATTTGTAATTCAAGTGTCTTAGTCGACCATCAGGATTTTAATTTTAGATAAATTGAATAAATTCCTTTAAATACCTAGTTATTGCATCATTTTAAATCTTATAATAAATCTATTGGAAAAATTATGATCAAGAGCGCTATTGAGTAAGTCAAAAGTAACATTTTCAGAGCTTTATTGCAACAATTTCAAGATCCTAACATTATGTCAAGTTCTATGTGAGTTTATGTGTGTTCATGTTATCATTATTTTGTGAAGGCTAATAATTTTGTAGTTCTCCAAGAAATTCAAGTATTCGAGCAATCAAGCAAAGAAAGATCTAATTCCTTGAGGTGATGTGCATGAATTCACTCTTTCAAGGAAACCATTGAAGAGTGGTGAGTTGCAAAACTTTGCAATTTCATCATTCATTCCTTTTAATTATCCATTTATCATTGACATTGCCATTGTGGAAGTGGAAACACTTACACGGGATTTGACTAAGGAAAGCCCCTAAATGGCCCAACATCTCTTCTCTTTGTGAATGTGTATATCTCAAGTTTGAAGAGGATTGAAAAGATCTTGAAAGCAATTTATTCATTGTTGCATTCAAAACCCCACATCTTGTTAATCCACGAAAACTCAATTACAAAAATATTTGATAGTGTTCCAACAAATTTGCAGGAAGGAATTTGAAGATTAGATCTAACATTAGAGGACCTTGAAAAATAGATTTGAAAAATCTCTACAAGGACACTCACGCCCTAGGCATTTGTGTCCTCCATTTTTTGCCCCAAATTTGAATCATAGGTGCACGATTTCCTGGTCTGCTAATTTATGTTTTTCAAATTTGTCTATGATTGTTTGTCTTCTTTATTTACATCAGAACAATAAATTACACTATTACCATAGTCATTTCGTCATTAGGACATTTCTAGATTTGGTTAAGGGCTAGTTGACTCACCCATTAGGATGTAAGTCAATCAAATACCTTATTCAAATCCATCAAACCCTCATCCCACCTTTGCATTCCATTCCAAATCAATCCATTACAATCCATACACACACATATACACATACACATATTAGAAACATTTAGGAAAGGTGTCAAACCCTAAGGTGAAAACTCAAAGGTTTCCCTTTCCCTATGTTTCAAAGGACAATTATGTTTCCTAACATAATATCTACAAGCTACCCTAAAACATGCACAGTTTGAGGGTCCTTCCAATTTCTACATGGTTTTTAAGGCATAATACTCTCACTATCTCGGTATGTATTGGCACTTCCTTAATTGCTTGTATGAGGGGTATCTTTATGTAAACATCTCTGATTTTTCCAAATAGATCATATTCATCTTTTGAATGATGCTTTTGTATAGTTAGTCTCTCAAGGAATGGTGGTTTTGGACTTATGTTGGTTGGTTTAACCTAATTTGATTTGGGTTCCTTGGGTTTGTCCATAGTTTCTACTAGGATTTCCTCATTAGTCATCTTTGTGATATGAGGAGATGAAGGCTTGGGCAACTAACATTTTCCCTAGTCTGAGGTGGAAATCACTCACCTCAACCCCATAGGTAGGGTATTGGATGGTTTCATTAGCATAAGCTTGTTGGATAGGCTTATTTTTGGGGTTAGGTGCAGGTTGTATTGGCAGATGAGGCGCTCTTGGTGGTGTTGGTGCAACCATGGCTTGATTTGGCATTATGATAGGTTGTTGTGGCTGCGGGTAATTTAGGTTTTGGTTTTGCCATTGTTGACCTCCATGCCATTGTGATGGGAATTGGTTGTGTTGGGCTGGCCACTGGGAATTATAATTTGGTACCTAGTAATTTTGTGGGACATGGGCCATTATGGATTTTGTACATTGGTATAGGGTTGAGGGTTCCAATTTGAGAAGTTTGAATTACTACCTAAAAATGAAAAAAATTATAGGTCAAGGGATCTTGGAGCGTACCTTGTGTTGTTACCATGGCTTGTATTGATTAATGCAAAACACTTGACCTTCTTCATCTTCCAAGGCATGAAACTTTGGCTTCCCTTGCGTGTCTTCAAAGATACTAGCTAACTTTTTGTAATTACAACTGATCTTCTTTTGGTGGCAATGTGGATAAAATTCTATGAGGGCTACCTATGCTTCTTCCTGCTTCTTGATATGGAGGGTATCCGATTGAGTAGCCAAGTGGCTAATGATGTTCTCCTTCATTTTGGATAGAAGATTTATAAGCTCTACAATTGAAACTCTAGTAGATGTCTTATTGAGAGAAGAGGTCTTGTCACCCTTGGTCTTCTTGATGAATGACTTGGAGTAATTTTTGCACACTTTACAAATCTCATCAAAGGGCAATTGAGAGACATCCCATGCTCCTATGAGATTTACAATGTCCATATAGTCTTCATGGAATCCACTTAAAAACACCAATTTTAAGGAGTCGATAGAAAGTTTGTTTTGATATGATTTCTTGAGATAGAACTGAAACCTCTCAACATAATCTTCCAACAACTCATCTTCTCTCTATGACATCCTAAATATGTCACCTCTTTTTTGTCTGTGCCTCTATAGTAATCTTGGTATTTCTCCAAGAATTTTTTCTTCATTATCTCCTAGTTGGGAATGACATTCCTTCCCAACCCCATGAACCAACACAGAGCAACACCTTTCAATGTAGATGGGAAAAATTTGAGTTGGTGAGCATGTCTGGTGTATTCATAACTTTGGCATAGAACATCAAAATAAAAAAGAAAGTTGTCTAGATCCTTTGTAACCAGTCCATAAAAAATGGGTAGTGTTGAAGGAGGTATATTCTTCAGAGCATAAACCCTTTCCTAGTTGGTTATTGGTAATTCAAATATTACATGCTTTGTTGGATCACCCATTTTGCATCACCCATGCTATCAAAGTGTATTCTAGAAGTCTCCTCTATAATTGGTGCAGCTCTTGGTGTAAGGGATGATTCTTCTTTGTTGATTCCCTCAATCTATTCACCCAATCCACTAGTGTCTTCAAATGCTTCATGTACTGAGGGGAGAAATATTCTCAGAGCATCTCTATGCCTTTGCATGCAATGGTTCTAGGTCTTTAGATCAACGGTTCTTGCACATTGTTAGTAAATCATGTTGTTGATGCCTAAATACCCATTTACCCTAATACTAAAACAAAGTTTATTATACTATGAAATCTTTGAAAGAATGTAAAACACACAAAATAATCCTAAACTTAGCACCATCCTTGATAATGATGCCAAAAATCTGGAGCCAAATACAATGCCTAATTAACTTAGTTCCACTAGGTATGCACACAACTTAGAGGGCCTAAGGATCCCTAACTAAACAATTCGTCATTCGCAAGAGGATTGCATTCAATCATTAACCAGGGAGTCATAAATATTTAGACAGTGTTGGAAAATTATATGCATTCACAGATTTTGAACATCCTACATCAATGGAGTATAGGTGAATAAAAATATGAAAATATAGTAAAATCTTGAAATCAAAATAAATTTCTAATTCACAAAACATGATAAAAAAATACAAGTAACTACCTTCTACTATGGGTACCTATGTTGAAGACTATAACCATTAACTGCTAAACTACAGTGTCTTAACTTAGCTAATCCTCTAAAGTATAAAATGAAACATTAAGCTAAAAAATCTAGTTCATGAATTGTAACACATTCATTCATAAGCATATAACTAAAAACTACCAATTGAATTCACAATCCACTATCTAATCTAATAACTGAAATTAAAGTGGTTCAGTAGTACCTCAAGTGGCCCTTTCTTGAGTTTTTGCTTCCATAAGATTTTGTCAAACACTCACTTACTTAGCAAACCATAGTATATAATCAATTCTATTTTATTGCATTCTAACATAGAACTATTTCACAAAATCTAACAATAAATCTATTGAAAGGTAAAAGCACAAAGTTGTGTCACACTTTCAGCCAACTTATCAGCACAATTGAATTTAAGTATTTCTAACTAAAAATCAAAACATATGATCTAGTAAGATTCATTCTAGATAAGTTAGATACTTCCACAACTTACAACTTTTTCAACTAAAATTGTTGGCTAAAAATTTATGGAGCACCACTTTGAGTCCAATTTACCAAAAAAATAAAATTATTTGAAAAACTTGAAGTTTCAATAATTTCTACTAATGTAAATAACATTTAAAAATATATATAAAAATACCCTTTTGTAGATCCATAAGTGTAGTTTTTAAAAATATATTTATTTTAATAGTTTAATTATTATTTATATTTTATTTTTTATATTTACTAAAATTAGTTTATCAACACAAAATATTAAGTTGGTTACCATGCCAAAGAAAAATATTAAAACTTATTAAAAAAAAAATTTTAAAAATGATGCACTAGATAAAATAATTTATTTCAAAATGGTATAATTTTTTTTCTATTTTAGATAAATATTTAATATGAAAGTTGGTGTCCGATGGAAACAACGGTTTTTGGATTCACACACATTTTAATATTTATTTAAAAATATATATTTATCAAAATTGGAAAAAATATATCCATGCACTAAAGTTTCAAGTTATAAATACACACAAAAAATTTGAAAGAAAAAAAATTACTATAAAAAGTTTGACGTCTCATGCAACTTCATTTTTCAACATTTTATCAACAACTAAATTATAGTGTTAATTTATTAAAAACTAGTTTAAAATAATTTTTTAATTTTTGTAAAAAAATATAAACATAAAATATACTAAAAATACATATTTTACTAGTTTACATCATTTCAAAATTCAAAACATATATGTCATTTTTTAGTGATTCAAGTTTAAAAGTTAGACTAGTGTTGACTGTTTCCTTTATAAAGTGTGACAAAGCTTTGTGCTTTTACCTTGAAGATCTTTATTCAATAACACATATTCTATATTCTCATAATGATGATGCTACTACTAGTGCTACTAGATCTCCTCCTTGACAGATGATCCTACTATATAAGGTATGTGAGGGAGTCTCATTATTCATGAACTGAAAACAAGCTATAAAACAAATGCTAGCTCTTCCTCAAGAATAGGAAGAGGATTGAGTTTTGAAACATAAAATAATTACTTGAAATAGGAGTGGAGAAATCAAACACTGATTTTATGTCTAACAAAATTAACTCTTTATAACAGAAATGTGCTCAACAGAACAGTTTTATCATAATTTAGTCTTGTTGAAACTAGACTCCTCCTAGTTGTCTTATTATCATATAAGAGTAATATTAGGCGACTCGTGGACTGATCAATAAATGATCACATCTATTTTTCTTTGAAAGTGTCACACCCTAGTTGGTTGAATTCTTCGTTGTAATGAATTGCAATCCTTATGCTACGGGTTGAGAAGCTCGTTGTTGTGGGTTGACAGTTCTCCTTGCTGTAAATGTTAGTCTTATTTCCTAAGGAATTCTCATCATCAAAAACCACAAATTAAACATAAAATATCACTAAAATTCATATACATTCATGAATTCATATATACAAATATTGAAATAACATGTTTCCATTTGTAAATGCTTAAAATTTCTTAAAAGTATATGAAAGGCATAAAATGTCTTGGTAATGTCTTAAATATTAGCATAAAAAAATGATAAAAAGTACGAAACAGTAATGGAAAACTAGCTAATTATAAAGCCCATCAATTCTTAACTCACATTTTTATGACATTTCATCATTGGAATTTTTAGAATACTTCAGTAATAATACCTTTCTGAAATTGTGATAATCGAGTGTCTTTTCAATCCCTTAATAGGAAATTGTGATCCTAACACCTTGCAAAAAAATAATTTGAGGCGACATGGGAGTGAAAGGCCTTCATCAATCTTAAATATGTCATGTGTGGCCAGGTTGGCAAGTCTATCGGCCCCTCCCTATAAACTTGATTCACTATGAAGTTTGAGAAAGTTACTAAAATCTCCAAGACTTTCTCCAAATGACCTTTTAGTTTCTAATTTTGTATATCACCTTTTCAAATGGAATTTATGATTAGTGTACAATCACCTTCCACCTCTATGTCTAAAATGTTATGAATTTGGCATAAATCTAGTTCAAACATGAGAGCTTGTATTTCTACAACATTGTTTGTCCCTTCTTGTAGCGAGATGGAGGTGCTGCATATTTTTGACCTCTCCAATCATGAATTATGCAACCAACACCAGAGACATCGTGGTTTCCTCTATAAGTTTCATTGAAGTTCAACTTACACCATCCTTTCATGGGAGGTACCCATTTGGTATCTAATCTATCTTTAATGGATTTAGAGCCTCTCACCCCACACTCCAGAGGTAGACGCACACCATACTAGTTTTTCATTATGTTGTCCTAGATAATCTATAATTTGGTATTTTTTTTGGTTATGTGTTATGATATTAACTACTTCAATTGTCACTTCTACTTTATTCAAGGAGGGCATACTCATTTATTTTTCTTGAAATATTCACTTGCTTTGCTCCTTCCAAATTTACCAAATAATAATTGAAGGACTTACTATCCAAAAACACGATAACATTGCATTCTTGTCTAATGTTATCCATGACTTGAATAGATTCAAGATATCATTTGGAAGGGCGCATATCCATCCCAATTTAGCACATATATCCATCTCCAATATTCTTGGGAAAATTAGCACCCAAGAAGGAGGCGATCTAGGTCCTCTTCCGAGCTTTTACATAGCAGACACCTTGAAGGGCCATGAAACCCCATTTTTATGAATCTGTCGACTGTAAAAATAATTTGTAGGGCCATCCATGCAAATGTCCCTACCTTTGGGAGGCATAGTTTGTTCCAACATAAGGGGATAGGAATATCTATGTTTCCTGAGTTTTCTTCTAGCACTCTATATCCTCTTTACATTATATTTCCCACTCTTTGCCCCATACCATATCCACTTATCATTTCCTTGCCTCAGAGCTATGCTTCTACCTTTCAAGATGGTTTCCAAGAGATTTAGCTCTTGGTTTGAGATATTCAAATTTTTGAACTTCTTCCAATGCTGCCATGTGATCCCATCACCGGGGATCTCCTTGAGGTAATTCCTAAATTTGGGCCCCCAATTTTTCTTGAGAATTATTTCGATTTGGTTTAATCCCTCTAGTCTATCTAGGGGAGGGTATCCTTCCCATGAGTCTTCCCAAAAGAGGATAATTTTCTTGTCATGTATATCCCATGTGAGATATTCAATTATAATCTATCTATAATTGGAGATGAAATACCACATTCTTGAGTCATGAGGTAGTCTTTTATCACTTTTTTTGAAGATTCAAGGCCATCCAAGTACTTGTTTTGTAATATTTTAACCCACTTTAGTTGTGGTTATTCAAACATTTTTCATATTAAATTTGTACCCATTTCTTTGTTCTGTAGGAGTTGTCAAGTTTCAAACCAACCCCACCATCCTCCTTGGGTTTACATATTTTGTCCCATTCTATAATATCTACTTTACCCTTCTCAGAGGATCCTTTCCAAAAGAATTTCCTCATTATCTAGGTTAATTTTTGATTCACCCCGCTTGATAGAGATAAACATGACATTAGGTAAATGGGAGTTGCATAGATGATTTATTTAAGCATGATTATCTTGTCAGCCCAAGAAAGCCACCTACCTTTCCATGATGTCACATGGTTAGAAACCTTATCTACCAGTGGATTCCATAACTTGTTTGATCTCAATCCTAGAGCCACGGGGAGTCCTAGGTATGTGCTTGGAAACTTACCAAGTTTAAAATTTAGGAACCTGCTAATTTATTATAATTTTATTAGAGGGGTTGAAAGAAAGTAGATTTTTGATTTTGAAGCATTTACCTCTTGCCTTGATGCTCTAGAATAATTCTTCAGTATTTCCTTCATGCATTTGGCCTCTATCATCTTTGCTCCCCCAAACAACATCGTTCCATCTACAAATTGTTGATGAGAAATAGAAGGGAGATTACTTGTGATTTGAATCCATTCTATTTTCCTTTCCACTAATGCTCGATTCATTTCCTTGCCTAATACATCTGCTATTATTACAAAAATAAATGAGGAGAGTGGATCACCTTGTTGAAGGCCCCGCTAGGACTCAAAAAAACCTTTTGATGAACCATTCACTAGAGTTGAATACGTTGGGTTGGAAACATAGTTGAATATCCAATTTGTCCAACTTAGCTCAAAGACAAGTGCATTCAATATGTTGAAAAGAAATCTCCAATATACTTTATCATATACTTTCCTTATATCTAATTTAACTAGCATTTGTTATTTTCCAGTTGTCAAAGACAAATGAATTTCTTCTTAGGTGATGATGACACTATCCAAAATTGATCTTCTTACCAAAAACCCTATTTTCTCTTCAACTATTATTTTTGGTAGGACATTCTTGAGCCTATTGACAATTGCTTTTGTTAATATTATGTAGATTGTGTTGCATAATGATATTGGATGGTAATATTCTAAGGAAAGAGATTGCTCCTTCTTTAGGATTAAATTTATGAAGGTGTTGTCTACATCCTTCAATAATTTACCCTTTTTCTTTCCCACAATGTGCCAACACTTCTAGAAGAAGGATGCCGAAAATCAATCTAGACCAGGTGCTTTGTGTGGGTGTAATTTCCATGCAACCAACTTTATCTCTTCCTTTGAGAAGGCCCCAATTATCATTTTATTTTGTGCCTTTGTTACTAGTTTTGGGATGCTTTCTATAACTATATTATGATATTAAATGTTAAATCCATTCGAGTTGTTGAGTAGATTCAAAATATATTCTGTACACTTGTTTAATTGCTCCTAGATCCTCAATTATTGTATAATATTCCAATCTTAATTGGTTGATTCTATTCTATTACCTCCTAATTTTTGTGGTATTAAGAAAAAAATAGAGTTCCTGTTCCCTTCCTTCGGCCACACCTCCCTAGACTTTTGTCTCCAAAAGATTTATTCCTTGGATAATATATATATATATATATTCTAAGCAATTTCTTCTCCTCGAGGTATTTGGTTTGATCCATCCTGACTATGATGAACTTCTCATTGAGAAATTGGATCTTCCTTTCTAATTCCAACTTAGTTTCAAATATATTCTTGAAGTGGTTTTTGTTACACTCTCTTAGCTACCTCTTTACATTTTTTTGGTTAGACATAATATTTTGGTCCCATCACAAGAAATTTCTTGCCACCATCCTAATATTAGTTCAAATAATTTCTCATCTTGCATCCACATTTTTTCAAATTTGAAGTGACTTCTTTCCTATCTTTTCTCCCCTATGATGCTCAACTGAATTAGAAAGTGATATGAACCCGAATCTAGGGAAGTGGAACTTTCCAATAGGAAAGGGAGTGCACTTAAATTTACTTTGATTAGGAACCTATCTGATTTATCTGCTATATTGCTAAAGCCTAATCTTTGACTTGTCCAGGTGAAGCTACCATTCTTCATTAGAACTTCAATCAAGTAATTTATATTCACAAAATCATCAAATTTAACATGAAATCACAACTACCTTTGTACTCCACCTAAATTGTCCTGACTATGAAGTATGCATTAAAATATCTCCTTATTATAAAGAATTCAACTGAGAATAAATTTAAAATTTTCTCTATTTCCTACCAAGTTTGCTTCTTTCTTGGGGGTGAGGCTAGGCCATAGACATTTATGCTTGGAATATTTTTCTTTGGAGTTTATAAGACATATTTTAATTAGTTTTATTTAGAGGATTATAATTAGGGTTAACACTAGGGTTACAATTAGTTTAAGATTAAAATTAAGATTACATTTAGTATTAGGGTTAAAATACTGGTATGAATTGGGGCTAGGGTTAAAATTAAGATTGCTACCTCACAAATGATTGGTTACCCCTTTAATATCTTCCATGCTGGGGGGGGGGAGTCACATATTTTTATCAACACCCTTACCTCAGACAAAGAGAAATAATAATTGGAAATTATAGGAAACCTATTGGAATAAATATTATTTCTAGCAAGAAGATTATTGTAAGTTTTAAATATAATTAAGAATAATTATATATGAAATATATATATATATATATATTATGCAATAATGATACTTGTAGTAATAATTGATCATTTTAAGTAATCATGATGCTTCCTTTGTTTTGATTAAGGGTAAAAAATGGGTTTTGATGGGCCCAAAACCCAATACAAAGGAAATAAAGTTGCACTTATGATAAACCATAAAACAACAGCAACACAACAACAACCTCAACAAGATAAATGTGACAACACACTACAAATAACAAACAAACAAGCAAGGTCCTGAGACCCTTACACAACCTGATTTTAACCGAGACTGACAACCCTTTTATCCGGGCCTAGAAACCCATAAGAGTATAAATAACCTACCTGCATTTGCCTGGCATCAACACAACAATCTGGTTTTAACTAGGACCAGAAACCCAACAACCAATAACCAAAAAAAACAAACTAGCAACAAAGCAACAACGTTGCAGCCAACCATCTGCTCAGTATCAACAAAATAGAGCCCAACAAAAGAAATGGTAATTTAATGGTAAAGGACATAATTAAACCCAAACCCTTAATCAAGAACACCAGCAAATGAAAGGAGAAAAATCCCTTGAAACTCCCAAATGCAACACAGACCAACTCCAAATCCACCTCAAGAGGAAGGAGATCCCCTCTATAGGAGAGGATGCTGTGAAAACCCAAAAAACCAATAGCACACCTCTCCAACAACCTTGGGCACCACCTCAATAAGAGAATCCACCTCAATAGGAACACCACCAGAGGAAACCTAAAAAGAGGACTTTCAACCACTTCCACCGCACCCACCTCCAACTCAATAGGAAATGACTCTTGACTATCAAGAGTTTTCTTCACCTCAAAAGAAGACATAGAGCAAAGGAAATGAAAGAAAACCAGAGCATCAGAAGACTAGGGAAACACACCATCCTTTGGTTGAGCAAGCAGGAGCTCCAAGAGAGAAACCATGGCTAAACCTTCATGAGTAGCAATATGGATGTCTTCAATAGTCAAGCTACTTCCCAAAGAAGCAACATGGAAGGCAATCCACCTATCCAATAGAGTCTCAAAGGAAGATAAACCATTTAGCTTCACCCTCATGAGACAAACCAAGACCTCCACCACCAGCCAAGGAAACTATTGGGAGTAAGAGTAGGAAGAAAAGGCCAACCCATTCCACCATCTCAAAGCCTCATCTGACTTCCAAGTAAGACCCAAAAATAAAGAGTTCCTCTAGGAGAGAACCCAAAGCCAAGAAAAAACAATAGCCCCCTTTGAAAAAGATAAACAAATCAACCACAAAGGGTACCCAAAAGAATGGAAAGAGAGCCCAAGAAGCACTAGAGCATCACAAGAAGCCACAAATATCCGACTTCCAGCAAGCACCACTGAAGCTTCATCATCAGACAAGCTATCCTCAACATCATAGAAGCCCTACAAAGGGAAAATAAAAGCTCTGCAAGAGAGCCCAAGAAAAAATAGACTCTAGGAGTCTTGCCTCACGAGCATGTACCACACCTCCATCAGCCGAGGCATATCCAGAGAAGGTAGAGAAGCCAAGCCAACCTTGCACACAATAGGCACCATTGAAACAAAGCCAACACACCAGAGGTAGGAAACCCCAAATCTCCCAAGCAGGTGCCACACTTCACAAATCCTATCCTCAACCAACACATGAGGAACCAAAAAAAAAGCCAAGGGGGATGGGAGCACCAACCCCTAGCACTCACCAAGCACATGCTTCACCCCACCCACACCAAACAAGTCTTTGTGGCCAAATAGAACAAGAAACATAGAGCAAAAAAAGGGCTTTTGTAGATCATGAAAAGAACTGCCCCTCCACAACCCAACACTAAAGATCTCAACCAAAGCTCCAACAAATATTTTTGGCCCCGAACAAAAGAGATGAACCACCGCATGCCAAAGGAACCCAGGATCATTAAAATTTTCAACAAAGCACCCAACATCCCCCCTTTCAACAAATTTTGAGCTCGTAGAGCAGCTCCACTTACTTGCGATGTCCTTCCGTTTGGAAAAATAGTGCCAAGAACCATCATCTAGGTCCCCTTCATCTATTCCTCCATCATTTGCAGATTCAAACTTTGGACCTCCCGCCTTTTTCGTCTGTCCTCCCGCTCACACCTTTGAAAAAAAGAACCAACTGCCTCCTAAATCAGATCGCAACCAAGGGCAGCAGACAAAGCTTTCCACATACAAAGGGAAGGGCCCCATGTCGTGCAGAGGAGAAAGAAGACCTCCCAGAGCAACAACCACCAACCCCAGATAGGGATTAGTAGCCAAGACACCATCATCATCATCAACATATTCTTCATCGTCATTTGAAGTAACCACACCCTCCCCAGATTTGAAAAATGCACCTCCCCTGGAACTCCCACTCGTTCTCTACACCGCACCTCCTCTCGGAGAAGACACGACATCAAATAGAAGCAACTTTTCTGCCCAACCTTCCCCAACAAAGGGGCCAAAAACTCTAGGAAAATTCCGTAGAACACACAACCTACAAAGAGCCACCATCAAGGTCACCATCATCTTCTGTAGCCTCACTTTCTCCAGATTCAAAACTCCTTCCTACGCGTGCCCGCGTCTTGCTCTTGCCCAACATTGTTAATATTATTAAAGTTGCTAAATTGTTATGTGGTATCCATGCTACTTCCTTTGTTATGAATATGGGATAATATATTTGTATAATAATCTATCTTTAACTTAGAGAAATGGATTACAAATAGGGAGGCCGATAAACCTTTCAGGTTCATGAGAGGTGAAGGAAGAATAACCTTCATGCTCTTATCAAGTACGCCACCCTGACATGGAATGGAAGACTGACCTTCCATGCTCATGGGCTAGGGGATGGAATGGAAGACCGACCTTTTATGCCCTTGGGCTTGATCAAGGAGGATGACTAGCCTCCAAGGTGGATCGAGGGGTAGAAGGGCAACCCACCTTCCATGCTCTCATAGGACAAGGGAAACTAACCTTGAGAATACAATTTGCAAGCATTTCAATGAATTCCTAATAAGATTATTATGGAATCCACATTAGAATGGCTATTGCCTTAATTAGATTTTGGATTTGACTAATGTATATGGATACTATGATATTTACTAATGATTAGCAATATATATATATATATATATATATTATCATAGCTTATTATTTCATGTCAATTTTTAGTGGTTAATATTATGTGTAGGATAAACCAAGATTTATCTTATAGAGGAAAATTTAATTGGCAATATCATTATTCTTAAATATATTTCATTTCTTATTTTGATTGGAATTGTGGTTTTAGGGAAAAATATAGAGATATCCCCAAAAGGGACATTACAATGGTATCAGGGCATTGTTCCCACTGCCCAATAAAACAAAAGATAGTGGATGCAACTAAGCCAAAGGGATCAAAGGGCGTTGGAAAGGAAAAGAAGAAAAATAGCAACAAATAACAACTCTATTCAAAGTAATAAAATGGGTGAACAATTGGGAAATGAGTTGAGGGATTTCATGGAGAAAAATGAGAAGACAACACAATTACTCCTACAAACCCTCCAAAATATAAACAACATAATTAATGATCTTCAACCCAACCAAAATAATGGGAGGGATGCTACTTCTAACCATTCTAAAAATGACAATATATCTCCACTAGGGTCAACACCTAGGTTAACCAAATCATCTTTCTTACCAAGAGAGGGGCCATCAAGAGAGGAAGAAGAAATCAATACACCAAACAATAACTTAGATGAGTATGCAACAATTTACTTAAGACTTGACCCTAAAACTAGGAGGAATATTTCATTTATAAAGTATTGCGAGGCTGGATAAAGATGTAACCCTAGAAGAGAAAGGGGTTAGCTTAATAAATATTAATTTCAAAAAGTGAGTAAAATGACTCTCCCTAACTTTGATGGGTCAGGAAAAGTCACCGCCCATTCATGGATCCAAAACTTGAACAAATATGTATCTCTCAATCCCATGCCAAAAGGAGATTCCATCAAATTTTCCATCTTACATTTGGAAGGGCTTGCACTGGTGGCACCAAGGTTTGATTACTCAAGGGCACCAAAACATAACAACCTATGATGAATTTACTGAAGAGCTTATGGACCAATTTGACCAAAAAACCTTGAAAGACACTTTAAAGAATTAACACAATCAAAACAAAAAGGATCCGTAGAAGACTATATAACTGAATTTCTAAGGGTCTCATACATGGTACCTGGGATTACAAAAAAAGGATAACTTATTTATTGAAGGACTATCAAAAATAATTCATGGTTTAATAAGTTCTTTTGGCCCCACATCCCTTCAAGATGCAATTCAAAAGGCCCTAAGGTTAGAAACCATACCAACAAAGGGAAAGAGCCAATCCAAGAACATACCTTCAAGATCACAAAACCAATCCCCTTACAAAAGAATCTGACAACAAAAGTCATTACCTTCTCAAGCACACACAACATGGGAAGAAAGGTCAAACCTCTAAAGAAAGGGATCATGTTTTGATTCTAAGGAAAAATGGGAGTCGAGACATAAATGCACAAGGAGAGGAAAACAACTCAACTTAGAAGCAATGTTAGATGATGAGATAAGTGAAGAAGAATATGAAACCCAAAGGAAGAAAAGGAAACAAGAGGACAAAGAAAATAAAAGTGGTACATTAGCCACACTTTTGGGAGCAGCCAAATACCACCCTTTTAGAATTTTTTGTTGGTGTAATTAATTATTTAATTATACTTTATTAAGTTTACTTAGGTAATAATTAGTTTACTTAATTAATAAGTAAGCTTTATTTGAGCTAATTTTAGGTCAAAATTAGGTTTTACCTTTAGGGTTATGCATACATTGTTTTTATAAAGCAATTTATCTTTTGTAATTTCTCAATTCCTGAATATAATTCATTTGCACATCTTCATGAAAATTTCTCTTTCTTTTTCTATTTTTCTCTTGTGGAAGGTATTTTCTAGTTTGCATGTCTGATCTTGGTTTCTAATATGGTATCAGAGCCTTGATTTGCAGCCCCTTCTCGGTTTTTTGGAGAAATTCATTGTAGAGCAAGTTCGGGGATCCTTGAGGGTTTTATACCTTGAGCTTATTTTTGGAGCATTTTGGATCAGATCAGGCATCTCCATTGGATTCAAAGCACTAGAAAAAACTAGGATTGGCTTTTGTTTCATTGATTTTCATCACCGTTTGTCATATCAACAAGGGTTTCAAGTCTGGTGAATTTTTTGCAAGATCTAGGGGTAGCTGATTTTTTTGGGAATTTTTGGGAAAAATGGAGGTCACCATCGTGTTCACAGTAGCCAAAAACCCTAGGAACACCTATCTTTTGGTCGATTTCTGAGCAGTTGATCCGAGAGGCAATTTTTTTTCTAAGGAACCCCAACACACTTTACGAGGCAGATTTAAAAAATATATAAAAACGCTTTAAGAAAATCCTTACCCATGCAAAAAGTAGCACTGTCGAGCGGCCACCACTCAACCACTAAGCGACCACCACCACCCAACCCGCCGTCAACCCTCATGGGCCCTTCAGTGCCAAATGTCAATCACGTGGGTGACCAGGTGCTAAGCGCCCAACCCCCTTACAACTACTTCAACCCCAGCCCCTAGTCACGTGGGTGACCAGGAGTTCCACCCCAGCCGCCAACCGCTAGCCCCCTGGTCCACCCAGGCAACCAATGGCTTATTTGTTTTAGCCCCTAGGGTTGCTTGTAGGCCTTATTGGCCAATTTGGAGCACTTTTACTAAATTGGGTGTAAAATGGGCATACAAACTTTATTTTTTGCAGACGAGATACCATTGGAAATCTGATTCTAAGACCGATCCATTGGTGCAGTCCATTTTTCTAGATTTTTCTCCAATTTTATTTTGTAGGCCTCTGAATTCAGAAGTAGTTATTTTTAGTCTGAGAGGCATAACTTTTGACTCAAGCATCAATTTTTTGTGATTCTTGCAGCATCAAAAAGTTGACTCAATCCTCTTCACAAATCTTAGACTTGATTTTTCTAGAATGTTTACCAGGTATCTAATTTTTTTATTAGATCTCAGCTTTTCTTTCTTGGTTATTTTCTTGGGAAACATGCAATTCAGGCTATTTCTTTGAGATCAAAGAGATTTTTTTTTGCATTGAGAGTATATACTACTATTTTTTATCATGGATTCACACAATATTGCATCCCTTACTTTATTCAAATAATTTGGTTGGAAAAAACAAATGGAGATTCATTTGATGCATAAAGGGTCATACAGAATGACCATGGGTACAAAATTTGAACCTACAGGTGCTGCTAAAAATAGAAAGTGGTTTAATAAGTGTTATGAAGCTTTTGGTACATTATGTTTGTCTATTTCTCATGATCTTATTTTTCATGTCGAGTCTTGCACTACACCCCATCAGATTTGGGCTACTTTAGGGTCTTTCTTTGGGAAGCAGGATACTATGAGAGGATTCCAATTGGAGAATGAGCTTATTGGCTTAAATCCTAGGTATTTTGACAACATTCAGGAGTTCTTCACAAAAATCAAGTCTCTTAGATTGCAGTTGACATAGTGTGGTATTCAAAAGCAGGACTCTTAGTTAATATTGTCCATTCTTTCTAAGCTTGGACCAGATTATTCAATTTTTGTATCTACCTTTTATGCCACTAGGGATGCTCTTGGTACTCAGTTTACTATGCCATATCTTGATGACTTTGCTTCATCTCTCACTCGAGAGAAAGCTAAGTTGGCTAGAATGGGAAATTTGAAACCTTCTACATCATAAGCACTTATTGCATCTCAGGGGCACACAAATCAAAAGGCTTCTAGTGGAAAGGGAAATAAATAGAAATAAAAGGATTCCAAATCTCATGAGCGAAAAAAGGAGTTCTCAGATTCATCCTCCTTTTCAAAGGGAAAATCATCTAAGAAGGAGAAGGTTACATATGCATATTGCAAGAGGGAAGGACATGCAAAACATAGTTGCTATAAGAAGGACATTGATGAGATGAAGCATCTTCTTCAAAAAAATCAGATTGATTTTCCTTCTAGGATGTTTGCATCATATCCTTCCCCTCATTCTTCTTCTTCACAACAGTCTGACAGAGGCACAACTGGTTTGCATACTTCATCAAATATGTAGGGACATGCTCTTTGTGCTTATTCAGATCATGGATCAGGGAGATGGCTTCTAGATTCAAGAACATCTCATCATATGGTATCTTCACAATCTATGTTCACTTCCTTTGAGCCTTGCACTATGTCTCCTATTTTGATGGGAAACAATACATACATGAGTGTTACAGGGAAGGGGTCTATTAGTTTTGGGGACAACACTTTTCCATATGTCTTGTGTGTTCCTCATTTGACGAACAATATTATTTCCATATATCAAATCACACATGGAGGAAATGGGAGATCTGTGGAGTTCACACCTGATTCAGTTATCATCAAATAATTGGAGAGCAGAGTGATTATTTCTATTGGGGTGGTGGATCACTCATCTCAATTAAATTCCTTTACAAATTTTGCTTCTGATGGTGCTTTTGTTCCTGCAGTTGTTCCTCACACTTCTAGTGTGAATCATCATTCAGAGGAGACATTTAGCTTCTTGAACATTGGTGTTCTCACTACAGATCCAGTTCTTGAGCCATCCATTCCATCTCCTCCACCTACTATTGTAGTTGTTGATACTTCTATGGCTACAGATGTAGTTTCTTATGTTTGAGTGCAACAAGACCTAGTTGATCATTCATCTTTGGAGGTTTCTCTTGAGTCTTCACCTACTTTTACTTCTTCATTGGTTGAGGTCACACCTACTTTTGTGGATACATATTGGGCTTCACTTGATTCACCTTCAGAGATTGCATTCATGAGGCTTCTTCCCTCTCACTTCTTTTAGGAGATGCGGTTTCTTCAGTCTTTTTGGAGCTACTTCATTATGGGGGGGCTATGTGGTCTCTTTATTCCTCTCTTCTGGGGGGGTTCTTTCATGTATCTTCATGATGTATGGTATCCTTGGGGGGTCTTATGGAGTCCTCCATCTTTCATCACTTAGTTGTTTTTGCATCCTATTTTTTGGGGAGGAGTCTTGTCCCATGTGGTTTTCTCCTTTACCCCGGTTTGGTTTAGTTTGCATTGCATTTCTACATGGGTACCTAACATGGACTAGTTTCCAACCCATTCTTGATTTCATGGATTCTTGCATTCATCCTAGCATTAGGTGCATGCTTTTTAGTCTCCCTAAGTTGCACTTAAGTGGGGGTGATGGTGTAATTAATTATTTAATTACATTTATTAAGTTTACTTAATTAATAAGTAAGCTTTATTTAGTTGAGCTAATTTTAGGTCAAAATTAGGTTTTACCTTTAGGGTTATGCATACATTGCTTTTATAAAGAAATTTATCTTTTGTAATTTCTCAATTCCTGAATATAATTCATTTGCACATCTTCATGAAAATTGCTCTTATTTTTTCTGTGTTTCTCTTGTGGAGGGTATTTTTTCGTTTGCATGTCTGATCTTGGTTTCTAACATTTGTAGTGTTCTAAAAGGACAAAAATTAATTATCCTAGTGGATAGTGGTGCCACTCACAACTTCATTGATGAAAGTCTTGTGACAAGAATGAGATTAGAAAAAAAAAAAATTTTAAGGTTTCAAAGTGGTCATGGTGGGTGAATTTACTACTCCATGCACACAAAAAATCCAACAAGTATCACCTTAGGAAGACATCAAATCAAGGAGGACTTTTACGTGGTAAATATGGGTGATACCAAAGTAGTGTTAGGCATCCAATGGTTGCATTCCTTAGGGAGATATTACTAAGAATTTCAAAAGATGGAGCTTTATTTTCAACACAACATCCAAGAGGTGATCTTACAAGGTTATCTGATGGGACCCCAAGGGTAGCATCATCCAAAAGAATGGAGAGAGCCTTTAGACATGTTCAAGTAGAATGGACTGCACAATGTATGATACTTGAAATATATTTAACCAATAAAGGAAAAACTATATGTATCTAGACATTCAACCTATCTAAACAAACAAAAAAAGGTTTTTAGTGATATTCCCCTAGGACGTCCACCAAAAAGAGGTTTTGAACACACTATTAAACTTGAAGAAGGGGTGAAACTCATTATCACTACACCCTATTGACATCCAAGAAAATATAAAGAATAAATCAATAAAACCATAAAGGAATTGGATATGGGACATATTTGACCTAGTTCTAGCCCCTTTTCCTCCTCGATAGTATTAGTAAAAAAGAAAGATGGTACCATGAGGATGTGCATTGATTATAGGACCCTTAATAAAAATACCATTAAGAATCGTTACACCATTCCTTAGGTAGATGAACTAATTGATGAGCTTCATAGGGCAGTATATTTCTCAAAATTTGACCTACGTTCAGGGTACCACCAAATTAGGGTAAGAATGGATGATGTCCACAAAACAAATTTTAGATGTCATTTTGAACACTTTGAGTTCCTTGTCTTGCCTTTCAGACTAACTAATGCCCCTGCTACCTTCCAATCTTGCATGAACCACATTTTTAGCAAACTAAGAAAATTCCTCTTAGTATTCTTTGATGACATGCTAATTTATAGCGAAAATGGGGAAGACCACCTACGAAACATAGGTGAAGTGTTGGGGGTTCTTGAACAAAAATCCTTATTTTCCAAAATTTCCAAATATGAATTTGGATTGGAGGAAATTTTATATTTGGGACACAAAATTAGTGCCCAAGGAGTCAGTGTTGAAGAAAAGATTAAAGCCATAAAAGATTGACCAAGACCAAGGACTTTAACACACCTAAGATTATTTTTGGGTCTTTGCAGCTACTATAGAAGATTCGTTAAAGGATTCTCAAAGTTAACAACCCCACTAACATACTTAACCAAAAAGGTGCATTCTCATGGAGTATAAAAGCCCAACAAGCCTTTGAAAAGCTAAAGTAAATAATGAGCTCATGCCCAACTTTAGCCATTCTCAGCTTCTCATTACCATTTGAGTTAGAATGCAACACTTTTGGAGAAGGTGTTAGAGTAGTATTAATGTAAACAAAATCCTATATCTTTTGAAAGTAAAAAACTAAAAGAAACCGAAAAAAATCCATAAATGATAAGGAAATGCTAGAAATCATGCATGGCTTAGCAAAATTTAGACAATATCTAGTTTGTGGGACTTATTGTAAAAATTGACCATAATAGCTTGAGATTCTTCCTAAACCAAAAGGATTTAAATGACAAACAAAAAAAATGGGTGAGAACACTACAAGAGTATGACTTTGACATCAAGTACATGAAAGGGAAAAATAATGTTGTTGCCAATGCCCTATCATGAAGACCCCATCTAGGCTCCATAATGGATATCTCCACCAGATGGAAACATTCCGTGATTACGGAATATGCCAAGGACACATTATCAAATGAGGTATTAGAAGGAAAAATCCAAGATGAAAGGTACCAAGTATTAGATGAACTCATCCTCTAAAAAATAGAATATATATCACCCAAGGATCAAAGATGAAGGAAAAAATTATGAAAGCCTATCATGATACCCCTTTAGCAAGGCATCAAGGGTACTAAAAAACTTACAAAAAAATAAGAGAAATATTCTCATGGAAAAAACTCAAGGGAGACATCCTAAAACACATTAGAGAATGCATGGTGTGTCAAAGAAACAGAGAAGTGTATTCATGCTAAATGGATAGAAATAGAAATATGCATAAAACATAATTTAAATCAAATCAAATGCAATGCAAACCTCAAAAGATTGAATGTAGTATGTTGAGTTGTTGAAGATTTGAATGTGGTTTCTCATGATTCTAGCAGCATGACATTAGTATAAAAGATATTCATATATAGATGAAGATAGAGTGTAGATGTCAAAATGACAAATGTATAGTATTTTTTTAAATGGTACGCATTAAATTATATATAGTATAATTATATTTAGTATATTTGATATAATATAAATTGTATCATTATTATAGATTATATTTATAAAATGTAATTACTAAAAGACAATTTTGAATGAAAGGCTAGGATTAAAAGTCAATAAGACATGTCAATCAATGGTCAATATTGAAAGATGTAGTATGAAATAGGGTTAGATGTCAAACAACGTCATCATCATCATCAATCAATCTATCAGTCAATTTTTAGCTTGGCTTGGAGTATAGTATGTGTTTTCTTTTGCTTTGATGTGCATGCTTGCTTGGTTCTTGTGTGTTTTTATCATTGTTTGCATTTATCATGGTCTTTGCATTCTATTGTCACAAGGGCATCATGGTGTTATGGGGCATATGTTTGCATTTGACCTTTTCGATCACGTACTTGGCACATTGTCATCCTAGTTCCTTATACCTTGGTGCATAATGTCAAGTACAATATCAAATCTAGGTTTCTCATATCATTGCAGCATGATGATCATCCACCCTCCCTCTCCATCCATACTTTCATCATCCTTATCTATTTTCCTCTATCATTTTATCCTTCATCCTTTAGTCCTCTCATCCATTTCAAGAGCACACTCGTGTTCTTTGAACCTGCATGTCCTCTTGAGGGGGCATACCACTACCTTCTCATCATCCTTCCTCATCCTCACTAGTGACTAAAGCATCATGCTTCTAGTCCTAATCCCTTTCCTACTCTCTATGTTTTATTCTTTGAAATGATGTTACTTCTCTTAGTCACAACATCATCTCAAAGAGGGGAAAAATTTAAACACTGAAAAATGCCCTAAACCTACGAATGCCATTTTTCATATCAATTCCTCCTTCTACTTGCATAATTAAATAATTTTAATTATTTAATTATCTTCTAAGTCATATTACTCTATTAATTAAATAATTCTTAGTTATTTAATTAATTCATTTTCTCCTTACTCCTCCCTTGATAAATTAAATAAATTATATTTATTTAACTACGTCACTAAATAATCCTTTCCCCTATAATTAAATAAATCCCTATTTATTTAATTATTCATTTTCCATTTTTCTACTATAATTAAATAATTATTTTAATTGTTTAATTATTCATTAGCTTTTTCTTCCATAATTAAATAAATTTTATTTATTTAATATTTTTTCCTTTTCCTCCACTTTTAAATTAAATTGTTATTTTAATTAAAATTCAACCTGTCACATGTCTTCTATAATTAAATAATGCTTTCATTATTTAATTATTCACTTTCCCTCCTAAATTAAATAATTTTATAATTATTAATTTTCTCCAACAACATCTTTATCTGTGCAATTCTTATCTCTTCATGTCTCATTTAATTTCAGCTCTTGATTGAATTATTTTATAATTCAATCTTAGCCAATGATTTCTTGTCATTTTCCTAATTTAGCAGGACACATCCTAAAACAATGTGAGGACTGGGAAAGACATATCCCTATTGGAATATGGCTTATGGTGTTGTCATTGATGGAAACCTAATTCATTGATCGAGTCCGAACTTTAGTATTTTCCCATACCGAGAGACATAGTGAAGAATAGGGTATCCGATTGAAGTTGAGTTTGTCAATCCATTTGCATTACCAATTTATTAGTTTCTAGTTGTGGATCTCAGGGAAGGTCGCTGGGAATCTCGAATATCTTATTCTTAAGTTTTATGTCATCCCATCAATTGGTGTACGAGTTAGGAGATCCGGTTGACTAATTTTTTGTTTAACAGTGCTAGAAGGATGACTAAGTGAATGTGGGATGTTGCGGATGTTCGAGGAAAAATTGTTTGAAGTATTTTCAGGTTGAGGATTTTGTTTTTAGTCCTCACTATGTTGTGGCCGACTTTGGATGGTGCGCATTGAAAATCATTTGTGGATTGAGCCGATGGTTGGAAAATATTTTATGTTTTATTGAAGCCGACATATGAGTGATTAAATCTTTTGTTGAGGATATATATAAGCGATCATTTATATCATTTTGAAATGTGAATCAAGTGTGTGAAGTATGATGTGAAATTTAGAAGGATAGAAGAGCAATTATGCACAGTTTCACTTGTGCATAAAAGGGATTTGTGATGTGAATGAAAGCAGACAAAGCAAAAGAGAAGAATCAAACAAGAAGGTCAAAGAATGTGACTGATGAGCTTAACCAGAACTATAATCAGGCATTAGTAGATGTTATTCCTTCAATTCAATTCTTTAGATGGATTTAATATGAATGTTTTGTAAGATAGTGAGTCTTCATTTCTGAGCAGTGAGCTCTAGGTAGTGTGCCTGAATTCATGTGCATTCCCCATTTGTAAAACACTTATATTTGAGTACTCAAATTCTGGATTGACCTCCACTGTGGTTTTTCCCCTAATAGGGTTTCCATGTAAAAATCCTTGTGTTATGGTGTTGTGGATGATTGCTTTATGTGCTTGCATATTTCTTTTGGTTCAATATTGTAAGTGGTTTAAAGATCAGATTAATAAAGTTAAATTTTGCAGAACACTGATTCACCCCCCCTCTCAGTGTTCCCTTATTCCAAAAATTGGTATCAGAGCCTAGTTCCTTGAAAGAAGTTTAAAAACTTAAGGTGGATCTTGTTGTTTGGTGTTTGTGTACAACAACTCAGACATAATAAAAGTTATCCTATCTCTCTTGAAAGGTTGATCTCTATGAACAAAGAGATAACCCCAAGGTCTCACAGGTGTCAGGTCATGACCATGCAGTAGAACAAACTTAGTGATAAAATTTGAAAATGCTGGTAATCACAAGGGGTCTTACGTACAAATAGTGGAAGCTCTAAACTCATCAGATTTTAAGAGATGGTGATGCTTTAATTTCAAGTTCTAACCAAATAATTAAAAGAAATAACAAAAGATGAGGGTTTCAGAAGTTATAATGTTAACACTAATTCTAAGATTAACCATGAAAATGATGAAATACTTGGAATGGACCAATCCCTTAAACTAATTTCTGTTCGACCCAGGCTATACTTGTAGCCTTGCAGAAAATAGTGCAATCTTATAAGGTGTTAAATATTTTCAGGTTGTGGGCATTCATTCAATAAGACTGAATGAATATCTACAGTTGAACTAAGCACATGAATATGAGGTACCGGTTGACCTTGCACAATATTCCCACAATCAAGAAGCTACCCAAAGTATGAACTAGGGATTGCTACAACACTCCAAGCATTAAATCACAAACATTACTAATTAAACCTAAGATATATTCAAACATAACCAAGCGATTTAGAAGATAGAACAAGAACCATGCAAGATTATTCAATCCAAAAGAAGGCACCAGTCATAACACAATGTCCACACTTTGTATTAAATGATCATATTTGCAACAATTCCAGTATGTTACAACACTTTCTTGAAAATGTAAAAAACTAACTTCTAATCTTCTAACATGCTACTCTATTGCTAAATCTACTAATTACAAGTCTTCTGACTTAATCTTCCAATCTGAATCCAACCTAGCCAATTCCAAATGAAAAAATAAGGTAGAGCTCCATACTTATAGAAAACATACCCGTATGAAGCAGAGCTAGGGTTACAAGGAAGCTTGACCACCAATCAAATCGACCCCAACAACCAGTAATAACTCGTCGTCCAAAATTGACTAGAACAAGGACCCCCATCAAATCGACCTGGGATCATAAAAAGTTAGGGAATAGATCCTCAAGCCACACGCACAAAAAGACTTCACTCATGCAAACAACAATGCGTGAAAACACCAGCTCGAACACAAGCACCGATTTGATCCAAGCTAGGAAAACAAAAGGCTTAGATCAAACAAAACCAAGTTGAGACCCTTCAAATCACATCTGCCTACCATTAATGGTCACCAACCAAATTGAATTTGCATGCGGCGATGGGTTTCGTGATAGCAGTTGCAAAGTGTACTTGACTGCACCTGCAAATCATGCCAAATCTTTAAAGTACACCCATTCTTCCCCCGACCCCAACAACAACCACCAACTCGATCCAACCTACATTCAAATGGGCCACCATTAATGCTCAATACATCATCAAAATCCAAGTAGGTCCAATAGAGTTCCTAAGGCAAGAAAATAAAGCATAAACCTAGGTGGAGGTAGAACCAAAGACAGGCAGAGATGGAGCCACGAGCAGAGTAGGAACAGAGACACAAGATAGGTGGAGGTGGAGATGGAGACAGAATAGGAATGAGAAAGGAAGGGAAATAGGAGGAAGTGGAAACAAAACCAACCTCGATGGAAGCGGAGTCGGAACGAGAACAGGAAAGGAAGGGAAACAGGCGGAAGTGGAGGCAAAAAAGGGACCAAAATGAAAACCGAAGGAAGACTGGTGGAAGCGGAGTCAAAACAGGAACGAGAACCAAGCTGTGAACTTTTCCAAAGTTCAAAGTTAGGTTCCATCCCAGTCCTGGCTCCAATGAAAGAAAGGGAGACTGAAGGCCAAACACAGCGAAAGAACAAAGACATGGGAAGTGGAGTTGGAATGGGAATGAGAACCGAACCGTGAACTTACACAAAGTTCACAATTCATTCCCATCTCGGTCCCACCTCCGAAAAATGATAGACAAAGCGAAGCGGAGAAAAAACCCAAGGGAGGAAAACCAACTCGAAGGTCAAAGAAAAACAAAGCAATGGGAAAAAAAAGAACGCGAGAGGTGGAGTCGGGACGGGAATGGAAACTGAACCGTGAACTTAGCCAAAGTTCACAATTTAGTCCCATTTCGGTCCCGCCTCTAACAAAATGAAAGGGAAGGTGAAGCAAAGAAAACCTAAGGGAGGAAAGCGACCCTTAGGATAAAAAGGAACAAAATGGAGAAGAAAGCAAAAGAGGGGGAAGCGGAGCCAGAATGAGAACAGAAACAGAACCAAGAACTTAGTCAAATTTCAAAGTTAAGCCCCATCCCAGTTTCGCCTCCTGCAGAACAAAAGGAAACAAGGAAAACAAGGGAAACCTAGAGGAGAAAACCAACCCCTAGGACCCAAACAAAAACACCAAGGGAGAAAATAGAAGGAAAAAGAAAACCACCCCAAAAAGGACATCCGCAAGACTCCAAAATCACCAGGAACTCAACACAAAGGCACCCACAACCAAGGAAAGCACCAAAGAGAAAAACCCCAATATTTTCAAAGATAAGCACAAAAGAAGGGGCAAGCCATAGAAACGGGCCAAAAGGGCGGGCCAGGAGAGGGTCCCCACTTTCAGTGGGGTGTGTGTGCAAAACTACACAACAAATGGCGACTCCATTGGGGAAATGCTCCAGAGCATTTCGATGAAAAACTAGCATCAAGAAATTAGAATCTCTGGTTTCACTCCAAGCATTAGGTTACAAATAAACAAGGTTTCATACATCACTAACAAGCCAACATTTCCTGTACCAGGGTCAAAGTGTGTGCATATGCATTCATTTCCCTTTCCTAAGTTGCAACAAGGACCAAACTCATTATGACAGGGAAACCTAAGGATTCTAACTCCAAAAGCAACCTGAATAGAGCCTCATTGCTAGTCAGGCGTCCATAGCCCTGACGAGGTTATCACTGTGACCTTCCCTAGCATATCTCTACTACCAGCCATGCATCCATAGCCCCAGTAGAGATATTAGGATACCCTTGAAAAGGTGAACATTTTTATTTTCAATATTTTCTTTTGATATTCTCTTTTGATATTTTATTTTAAAGTTTTACTTTTCACCTTGTAGGAAATGAAGCCCACATTCAAGGATGAGAACCACAATGACACTGGAGCATAATTTAAGATTTTTCACCCAGTCAGACATCCTAAAGACCATATGCAACCTTGGAACTCTTGAGATTTGTGTGAAGATATAAAACCCAAATATATTCTACAATTCAACTTAATCAAGTGACACTAACTCCCAGCCCATGCAACATCAGATAAAGGAAATCCACCAGTTTGAATGACTCTGAAAAGATGATAAGAGTTTATAAAAGAAATCCCCGAGTAGGCCCAGACAAGAAGCCAATGGTACAGATGCAACAAGCCTAGAGGAAAGTAGGACAACCCCAAAGCAATCAGTAGAGCAGTAGGGAAAACCAACCCAAGTAGACCAAAGCAAACCAAAACCAGAGCAGCAAACAAGCAGAGAAAAACCAAAGAAACCCAAACCAAAAGCAGCAATAAAAACAAAAAAAAGGAAACCTAATCTACTTATGTACAAGGAAAGAGCTGAGAACAACTCAAGACTGAAAATAATGCTTCAAATACTACCCATTGACAGGTGGTGGGATATCTCTTCCAGTGAGGGTTTTCAAATGGAAGGCATTATCTCCCAGAATCTCTACAATTTGATAAGGGCCAAGCCAAATTTTCCATGCTCCCCCTTCTTGTCATGGGCTTTATCCTAGTAGAGAACCAAGACAGAGATTCTAAAGGCCTTCACCTTGGCTCTCCTATCAAACCATCTTTTCACTATACCTTGATGTTTGGAAAATTTTTCTAGGGCTTCATCTATTCTCTCCTTCAAGTGTAACAATTCAGTTAAGTGGGCTTCACGCTTATCCTCTGCATCATAATGTTCATTGATGAATTGTAGGGTAGGGATCTTCAGCTAGATGGGAAAGACAGGTTCCAATCCATACACTAAGTGATAAGGAGAGGTTCCTAAGGATGTTTTTTGTCTAGTGCGGTCTTCCCAAAGAGAAAATCTGAGCTGGGTATGCCAATCCTTGGGATTCTTTTCTAGTAGTTTTTAGATGACTGTCAACAGGTTTTTATTGGAAGACTCAACCAAACCATTCCCCTGTGGATAGTAATTGGATGCAAATTTTACGACAATTCCATGATCATAAGCCTAGTTAGAAAACTTTAAAGATGTGAATGCATAACCATTGTCACAAACTATAGCTAAAGGACAATCGAAGCAGTTGATAATACTTGACTCCATGAAATTGATTACCACTTCAAGAGTGCATTGTTTGCATGCAAGAGCTTTGGTGCACCTAGTAAAATAATCATTTATGGTAAGAATATAATTGTGGCCTATAGATGAAGATGGGTTGATTGGACCTATGAATTCCATTCCCCACTATGCAAATGGTTTTACCTCTATGACAGACTGAAGTGGAAGAACTACACACCTCTCCCTGCTTGCTATAGTTTGACATAGATGGCAAGTTCTCACATGGTGATGTGTGTCCTTGAACAAGGTAGGCCAATAATAGCCCACCCTCAAGATCTGATTTGCAGTGGAAGGTGTTGAACCATGGCCTGTGCCATATTTATCATGAAATTCAGTCATTACTCTCCCTGCCTCTTCTTTCCCTAGGCATCTTAGGTAGACACCCTCATGATTTCTTTTGTACAGGAGAACTCCTTTCATCATAAAACTGCCACTCTTCAAATGTAGAGCTCTCCTTTGTACTGAATTAAGGTGTTTGGGACACTGCTAGTTCAAAAGATAGTAGATAATGTTATCATACTAGTCTCTCAGAGAAACATCTTCAAGATTATAATGTTGGGCTACAAAGGTCAGGACCCATTTCTGCCATGGTCTTGGTTAGTCCCTGCCCTCTTACCAACTTCATGGGTTGAATTTCAATATCATATTTTTGTATCATAGTCACCCACTTGGCTTTGCGTTCACCCAACTCATTTTGCATCAACAACAACTTGACTGCAGGATCGGGGACTATAGCAAAGACCTTGTTTCTCAGTATATAGTGCCTGAACTTCTTCACAGTTCAAATCAAGGCATAAGCCTTATTTTCAACATTAGAATACCTCAGTTTGACATCTTTTAAAGGTGCACTCATGAATGCTATGGGATGCTCATTCCCTTGATCATACTTTTGTGTCAACAAGCCCATGCAGGAGTGATAAGAAGCAAATGAATAGATATAGAATGGCTTAGCATAATCAGGACTCACCAAAATAGGGGCTTCAACAATAACTCTCTTGATTTCTGCAAATGCTTCCTTAGCCTCTGTATTCCATTCAACCTTTTCTTCTTGCTTCAACATGGCGTTCAATGGCTTTATTATTTATGCAAATCCTGTGATAAATTTTTTGACAAAGTTAATCTTGCCAAAGAATGACTTCATTTATTTCTTGCTTGCAAGGGGTTTAATTTTTAGTATATCCTCCACTCGTTCAGGATCAATGGAAATACATTGTTTTGAAATAACATGTCCCAACAACTTTCCCTCAGTGACTCCAAAGATGCACTTCTTTGGATTAAGTGAAATACCAAATTCCCTGCACTTCTGGAATACTTTGCATAAATCTACAACATGATCACTTCTCCTCTTGGAAAAGACTATCAAATCATCCATGTAGACAATTATGCACTTGCCAATGATGTCCTTGAAGTCAATATCCATAGCTCTTTGGAACATAGCTCCAGCATTGATTAATCCAAAGGGCATTCTCTAGTAAGCAAAGGTTCCCCATTTTATAGTGAAGGCAGTCTTGTACCTATCCTTATATTGAACCATGACCTGATTGTATCCAAAGTACCCATCTAGAAAGGACATCATTTGAGATCCGTTGAAAACCTAAAGCACCTCATCCAATGAAGGGACTGGATAATTGTCTTTTTCTGATGCTCTGTTCAGGTTCCTGAAATCAACACATAGTCCGATTTCTCTATTTTTCTTCTTGACTGGAACCAAGTTTGCAACCCATGTTGAGTGTCTTACTGGAAATATGATTTGTGCTAAGAGTAGCTTATCCACTTCCTTCTAAATAATGGGCTCTAGCAAAGCATTAATTGGTTTTTGTCTTTGCCTGAATGGCTTAATGTTTGACTTGAGGGGGATATTATGTGTAATGTTCAAAGTGTCATATGTCCTCAAGTCATCATAAATCCAGGCTATCACATCCTGATATGTGTGCAAGGCATCAATAATTCATTTCCTCTCCTCTGGAGTGCACACCTTACTAATAAAGACATTCTTGACATCACTTTGGGTCCCCATGTTATATTTTTCACAATGGCAGTTGAGGGATTCCCTTTTCATTTTTTGCTCTTGATCTTTGATCCTATCCAAATTAAAGACCCTTTCCAATTGCACCATGCCTCTCGGGATAGTATTAGTCTTCAGATTGAGGACTCCTTCTAGGTCAATTTTGGCCTCTTGAGGCTCAACCTCATCAATTACTTGAGAAGCAAACACATCACAACTAGTGATAAAATCAAGAATATGCTTATCATCTTCAAATACCTAAAAATTGGTGACATTGTCAAGCACTGAGGGTACTAGAACAATTTCCACAGTGAACTTCTTTAAGCCTGAAAGTGATAAGGGCTACAATGTACTTGCTTCCTATGCCAGAGAATCAGCAGTCTGATTATTACTTCAAGGTATCGGCTGAATGTTGAAGGCATCAAATCCTTCAATAAGATCCCATATTCTGTGTCTATAATTGGCCATCTTCTGTCATGACATGAATATTGTTTCCTTACTTGCTCGACCATTAGTTTGGAATCTCCAAACACTTGCATAATTTTAACTTTCTTTCTCAATGGCATCAGTAGCCCATGAACTAGAGATTCATACTCAGCTACATTGTTAGTGCACTGGAATTGGACTCTGTGAGCAACAAAGTAGGTTTTACCTTTAGGACTGATCAGCTCCAGCCCTACTCCAACACCTTTCTTGGATTTGGATCCATCAAACCTTAATGTCCAACAGTCATCAGCTCCTACTCTTCTTGGGATACCTTTGTCCTTGTTGCCACCCAAAGGCTCTTCAGGAGGCTTTGGATCCTTCCCATTTTGGCTATTTAGAATGCTTTGTATGCTTGACTCAATAGTTGGGGTTGTGTGAATGTGCCTTTGTATCTGTTCTACTGCAATTTGACACAAGCAACATTCTAGTTCAGAATGAGGACCATCGTGAACCCTGAACCAATTAGGAAGAAGCAATTCTTCAAAGTTCATATTTCTAC
Organism: Sequoiadendron giganteum; assembly: GCA_007115665.2. Lineage (NCBI taxonomy): Eukaryota > Viridiplantae > Streptophyta > Pinopsida > Cupressales > Cupressaceae > Sequoiadendron > Sequoiadendron giganteum. The sequence goes on along the minus strand of CM021106.1, from coordinate 571,879,157 downwards.
CCAACTGAATCTGATCTTCTACACATTTATGGATGAACTCCTGGAAGTTATCCAACAAACTGAGTTGTTTATCTACCTGATCATCAATTTCTTCCATTTGTTCAAATTGCACCTTAGAGCTTCTAGCTTCTGATGTGGATTCACCAGAAGAGCCCTACAACACCAAGATTTCCTTTGTGTCTAAAGTAGGGGAGGTTAGGACATATTTCCCCATACTGACTTCTGATACTAGTATCTCATTTGAAGTATTTTGATACTCAATAATGGCATACTTCATTCTTCATTCTCTCTCGATTCTGATCTGATTTGGGAATCCTTTCTAGGGGAGCCACATGTGAGAATGATCCATGGATATGTATCCATTTAGTGCCTTGGTAAAATCTCTACCCAAGATTAGACCATAAGTGTCAGGAATGTCAACTACCTAAATATTAAGTACTTTTTGCACTCTAGGATCTGAGGCAACTTGCACAGGAATCATGTTCAGTTCTCCTACTATATTCACCTTTGTTTTGTCCAATTGAGTGACCTTCTTTTGAGAGGTTGCAGGGGTAATACCAAGAGCCCTATAGAAAAAAAATGGCATAATATTTGTGGATGCCCCTAAATCCAGCAGGCAATTGTGCAAGTTTTTACCAAATATACGAATAGAGATTAGAAAAGGAGGGGTTTCCATTTTCCCTTGAAATAAACTCAACTGTGAGTCAACTTGCACAACTTGAACCTTATCATTTTCTTTACCCTTATCCCTAGGTTGTGATTGACTAGGACCTTTGGGTGTTTGTGAACTAGGAGGCCTTGCAATTGCCTCATTGGTTCCTACTCCTAGTGTTGCTATACTTGAATTAAAGGACCCTAGGACTACATTTCTGATTTTAGGAACTCTTAATAACTCAAAAGAAGAAAGACTCACCTTTACTTTTCTGAGTTCCTTGGTGAAATATTCTCCCAACTGTTCCACATTCATGTCAGTGTGGAGCTCCTTGGAATGACCAATCTTCTTATCTTTTGTTGCATCAGCATTTCTTCCTTTGGAAATATCTGGTTTTCCTTCTTTCGTGAGGTATTGTGTTGGCACCTGAGGGTAAGATGGATTTTTATTGGCATGTGGATCTAGTGGAGTAGTAAAATTATGTGGAGGGGTAGATGTAGTAAATAGTCCTCCAGCTTGTGGATTCCTCTGGGGCTTGCTCCTCAGATCATACTTTCTGACAGGTTGCTGAAACATTTACAATTCCTCAACATCAGCCTCTCCTTCATCCAATGGTCCATTGTCGTTCTCAGTTTCTTCATCAAATAGCTGAGAGATTTCATCTTCATTGAGCACTTCTTCATCCTCCCTATTCTAGCTACCTAATTCCTCTTCTAGTTCATTGTCCTCATCCCTTGGGAAAGGGGCATGATTCAACACCAAAACCAGGGAATCATAGGGATTTGAGGGCACCAATTCTTGGCCGGTGGAGTTGTTTTCAACTTCATATTGAAAAATGGAAGCAACAGCTTGAAATTCAGGGTAGTCAAGCTCAGAGTGTTGACTGGTCTTATGAAGCCTACACCATCTAGACAAAGTGGCCTTTACTAAGTACACCCCACCTGGAGGTTTCTCTGGATTGGAAGGTTGATCCAGTGGAGTGGGAACTCCTCCATTGTTAGGCCCAGTGTTCCATGGCCTATTCTACCTAGGTGGCTATCCTTTCAAATCCTTGTCCACCTTGTTGATTCCTATCAAAGTTTTGACTAGAACCTTGTCCTCTTTCAAAGTTTTGATTTATGTCATAGTGTTGCCCTCTGTTATAACTTGATTGCATGCTCTTCTGATTAGCTTGGAGTTGATTATTTTGGTTCCTCAAGTAGGTTACCTCCATGTTCAGCTTTTTCACTTGCTCAGTTAGCTCATCTAACCTTTCTTTGTCAGGATTGTTATAAGGGACTGTATTCACAGTATTTGGGGGGTATCCTAACACTCCTCCCAGTAGACTGATTCAAAACTTCTGAATTCTACAAATATGTAGGGAAAATAGCTTGTGATTGTGAATGGAGGGGATGGTTAGCATTTTGTTGGGGATAACCACATATTGGTTGGACCTGGTTTATTGGATGACCTAGGTGAGGGACCAAAGGCAACTATGGAATAAGATTCATGATAGGCGTGTGATTGGCCAGAGCCTAGTTGAGAGATTGAACTTGACTTGGGTGAGTAGTAGGTCCCAGAGATGGAAAAGGTCCTGACAAGTGTTGTCTCAAGTCTGTACTAACCTTAATAGCCTCTACATATGAAGTGAGCAAGGTGGTTGGAGGATTAGTTCTCCACTTAAGGAAGGTGGAGATAAGGCTGTCAAGGGCTTCGAAGTAGACCTCCAGGGCAGTGTCCTCATTTCCAGCATAAGGTGCTTGAAGTCTAGTGTATGCTCGGTGGAACCTATTGTTGAATGATCCTATAGGCTCATTAACCTCCCTTTTTACCTTAGTAAACTGCATATACAACTCATTAGCACTAATGGGAATCTTAAATTTCAACAGGAATGTAGCCTCAAGCTGAGCCCAATTAGAGATGGATGCAACAGGTAAATGATTATACCAATAAAAGGCCTCCTCTCCTAGAGAATAGGGGAAAAGTATGCATGCAACATCTTCATGATTAATCCCTCTATCTCTCAAAAAAGTCTGAAAGATCCTAATGTGCTCTTATGTTGTCCTCTTTGGGTCATTCGTGTGAAACTTAGAGCAAAAATGCTCAGGGTTCTTGGGCATAACATTGTAGTTGTTGAATGTCAGAGGTGATGGGTTATTCACCAAGAAAGCCATTGGTGGAGGTGGTGATGGTAGATGGATGATTGGTTGGGGTTTTAGAATGGAACAAGCCTCAGAATCAGATGAAGCTGAAGTGGATGGAGGTGAGGATGGTGGAAATGATGGATTGGATGATGATTCCTCCCTTCTTCTGGTCCTTCTTAACCTGGTTGGAGGTGGTACTTCTTGAAAATCTTCTTCTTCTCTTGGTATAGATCTAGTTCTCCTTATGAGCCTCTTAGAAGAAATGGAGTTTAGAAAATGCTCCAGCTTGCTTGTTCAGGCCCTCCTTCTAGTGCCAATCCTATTGTTTGGTGTTCACACAGCAACAACTCAAACAAAATAAAGGTTATGCTATCTCTCTTGAAAGGTTGATCTCTATGAACAAAGAGATAACCCCAAGGTCTCACGGGTGTCAGGTCATGACCATGTAGTAGAACAAACTCAGTGATAAAATGTGAAAATGCTGGTAATCACAAGGGGTCTTACGTACAAATGTTGGAAGCTCTAAACTCATCATATTTTAAGAGATGGTGATGCTTTAATTTCAAGTTCTAACCAAATAATTAAAAGACACAACAAAAGATGAGGGTTTTAGAAGTCCTAATCTTAACACTACTTCTAAGATTAACCATGCAAATGATGAAATACTTGGAATGGACCGATCCCTTAAACTAATTTTTGTTCGACCTAGGCTATACCTACAACCTTGCAAAAAATAGTGCAATCTTCTAAGGTGTTAAAGATTTTCAGGTTGTGGGCATTCATTCAATAAGATTGAATGAATATCTACAGTTGAACTAAGCACATGAATATGAGGTACAAGATGACCTTGCACAACATTCCCACAATCAAGAATTTGCCCAAAGTATGAACTAGGGATTGCTACAACACTCCAAGCATTAAATCACAAACATTACTAATTAAACCTAAGATATATTCAAACATTTCCAAGCGATTTAGAAGATAGAACAAGAACCATGCAAGATTATTCAATCCAAAAGAAGGCACCACTCATAACACAATGTTTGCACTTTGTATTAAATGATCACATTTGTAACAATTCCAGTCTGTTACAACACTTGCTTGAAAATGTAAAAAACTAACTTCTAATCTTCTAACATGCTACTCTATTGCTAAATCTACTGATTACAAGTCTTCTAACTTAATATTCCAATATGAATCCAACCTAGCCAATTCCAAATGAACAAATAAGGCAGAGTGACATACTTATAGAAAACATTCCCTCATGAAGCAGAGCTAGGGTTACAATGAAGCTCGACCACCAATCAAATTGGCCTCGACGTCCAATATTGATTGCAGCAAGGACCCCCATCAGATCGACCTGGGATCACAAAAAGTTAGGGAACAGATCCTTGAGCCACACCCACCAAAATACTTCACCTGTGCAAACAACAACGATTGAAAACACCAGCTCAAACACAAGCCACCGATCAGATCTGAGCTAGGAAAACAAATGACTCAGATCAAACAAAACTAGGTTGAGCCCCTTTAGATCACATCTACCTACCATTAATGGTGACCAACCAAATTGAATTTGCATGCGGGGACAAGTTTCGTGATAGCAGCCACAAAGTGTACTTGACTGCACCTGCAAATCACACCAAATCTTCAAAGTACACCCATTCTTCCCCCGACCCCAACAACAACCACCAGCTCGACCCAACCTGCATTCAAATGAGCCACCATTAATGCTCAATACATCATCAAATTCCAAGTAGGTCCAATAGAGTTCCTAAGGCAAGAAAATAAAGCATAAACCCAGGCAGAGGCAGAACCAAAGATAGGTAGAGGCAGAGCCATGAGCAGAGCAAGAATAGAGACACAAGACAGGTAGAGGTAAAGACAAAATGGGAATAGGAAAGGAAGGGAAATAGGCAAAAGCGGAAACAAAACCAACCCTTGCGGAAGCAAAGTCAGAATGAGAATAGGAAAGGAAGGGAAACAAGCAGATGTGGAGGTGAAAAAGGGACCAAAATGAAAATGGAAGGAAGACCGGTGGAACCGGAAACAAAACCAACCCTGGCGGAAGAAGAGTTAGAATAGGAACGGGAACTGAGCTGTGAACTTTTCCAAAGTTCAAAGTTAGGTTCCATCCCGATCCCAGATCCAACGAAAGAAAGGGAGACTGAAGGCCGAACACAGTGAAATGACAAAGACACGAGAAGCAGAGCTAGAACGGGAAGGGGAACCAGACTGTGAACTTAGCCAAAGTTCACAATTCAGTCTCATCTTGGTCCTGCCTCTGACAAACGATAGACAAGTCGAAGCGGAGAAAAAACCCAAGGGAAGAAAACCAACCTGAAGGCCGAAGACAAACAAAGAAATGACAAAACAAGAATGCAGGAGGCGGAACCGAGACAGGAATGAAAATCGAACTGTGAACTTAGCCAAAGTTCACAATTTAGTCCCATTCCAGTCTTGCCACCGACAAAACAAAAGGGAAGTCAAAGCAAATAAAACCCAAGGGAGGAAAGTGACCCTTAGGACAAAAATGAACAAAATGGAGAAGAAAGCAAAAGAGGGGGAAGCGGATCTGGAACGGGAATGGAAACAAAACTAAGAACTTAGCCAAAGTTCAAAGTTAAGCTCCATCTCGGTTCCACCTTCGGTAGCACAAAAGGAAACAAGGAAAACAAAGGAAACGTAAGGGAGACAACCAACCCTTAGGACCCAAACAAAAACACCAAGGGAGAAAACAAAAGGCAAAAGAAAACCACCCCAGAAAGGAAATCCGGAAGACTCCAAAACCACCAAGAACTCAACACAAAGTCACCCACAACCAAGGCAAGCACCAAAGACCAAAACCCCAAGCTTTTCAAAGATAAGCACAAAAGAGGGGGCAAGCCATAGAAACGGGCCAAAAGGGTAGGCCAAGAGAGGGTCCCCACATTCAATGGGGCATGTGTGCAAAACTGCACAACAGATCTTGGAATGTAATGGACTCTGGTAGTCTTCAACAACAAATTTTGGTGGCACTTGATGATCTTGATCAGTCCAAAGAAAAATTTTGGGAATTGAAAGAAAATATTAAGGATGCTGAGAAATTCATTCAGACATTGAAGGATCAGATTATTAAGTCTAGGGAGAAGATAAAGGATCTTTGTGATCATATTAAGCAAAAAGAGAGAAAAAACATGGATGATGCTCACCTGAATCAAACCTTGAAGGAAATCATTGAAGAATGTGAAAATCTTGCCTGTGACAATGCTACCCTAAAGCATGAGATGGAATCTATGGTGATAAAGCTGACTAAGGATATTGAAGAGAAAAAGAAGAATTAGTAGAATATTGCTTAGTCCTTAAAATAAATATCTGATGAATACAACAAAATTAATGGAGGATTCATTCAGTTGGAGATTGAACTGCAACAATCCAGAAATAATGAAGAAGAGCTTGAAAGAAAAATTGTTATTCTCAGGGATGAACTTGCTACTGCAAATGAATACATGGAGAAGTTCAAGATTGGCTCAACTAAGCTTGATGAGATGACACGAGGTCAAAAGAATGGAAATGAAAAGCGAGGTCTTGGATATGAGAAAGGAGAAAGTTCTAGATCTGAACAAAGGAATTCAGGCAAGGAAATCAGATGAACAAAGCAAAAAGCCATCCAGTAAGAAAACCTAATGCTCAAAAGTTTAATGGATATTATCTTTATTGCAATAAATTTGGTCATATGGCTTCTCAATGTAGAAGTAAAATGAATTCAAGTAATCCATCATTCTCCAGTCAGTGTTTCAATTGCAATAAGTTTGGACATAAGTCAATTGAATGCAAAAATATGTCAAACAACTCTGTCAATAGAATGAATGTTAAATGTTATACCTGTGGAAGATTTGGGAATATTGCTAACCAGTGCAGATCAAGAAGAAATCAATGGAATGACTGGTCTAGACAAGGAAATGTTGTGTGTTACAATTACAACAAATACAATCACATTGCAAGATTTTGTAGAAACAAAAATATGGATAGAAGGGGTCCGACATACAAAAGCAAAAATATGCAGGAAGCTGATAAAGGAAAAGGGAAAGTGATTGTGGATGAAGGAAGAGATCAGATGAAGAAGACATGGGTAAGAAAGAATGAGTTTGATGCAGGAAATGGTTTCGTACCAGAATCTGCTTCTAGTAATTCCTCTGGGAATTGATTTCAGGCCATTGGCCTAGGGGAGTTTTTCAAGAAAATCCTTTTCCCCCTATTTGTAGTTGGTGCCAAAATGCGGAAGATTTTCAATAGTTGTATTAATGATTTATAGATGCATTGGAAAACACTCATAAAGAAATTCAAGCAATTGTAGGTCCGCAGAATAATTTTTCTCTTGCTGACTGAGAGAACAGGGTATCCAGAACACTTAGGGAAAAAGAATTTAATACAACAAAAGGTTAGGTGTGTGAGTTATAAAAAGGAAGTTGGAACCCTCATTTTCCATTTTATATTGAAGAAAAGAAGAAGGAGAGCACTCTGCAACAAAATTTTGAAAGCGTGAAGATAATACGGCAACAAAACCCTAATCCATCAGGTACTTCAATTGTATTGAGAAATTTCCATTTAATTTGGTGTGCGATTGAATAACTTCTTTGATAGAAACAAGAAATGAGTACGAAAGGTAAAATGGAACAAATGAAAGGAATGATAAACCTAGATGAGTATAGCAATGAGAAGATTAGAGTTGTAAGAAACATGTTGTCACTCGATGAATTAAAATGGCTGAAAGAAGCAAAACACAAAAGCTTGGTATTTGGAGTGAATTCCCCTATTTTGAGAATGCATAATTCTTTAAGTTTATTTTGGACAGATTGAATGACGATATTCTAACTCTAGATAAACCCAACCATATCTCGAAAGAAGTGATTATAACTATAACTGGGTTATGCAAAGCTGGGGATGTACTGAGAAAGAAGTCAAAACCCTAACTAGAGTAACTAGAGATCAAAGGGCATTAATAATCTCAACAATTAGAGATTTAGTGACAAGATACATTATGCATGGAGTATCTTACAAAATATTTTTCAGAAACAGAGAAGGTGCAACTTCGGGAGGTGTCGTTTACATTTCACACAAGATGATAATGGAAGATTAGGATTTTGACCTTTGTGGATTACTAAAAGATCAACTAATGAAGAATGTACAATTGACAAAGATGATAGATTACCCTTTCAGGTTTGGTACTTTGGTTATATCTCTTGTAATGTATTTTTTGAATTGCTTACCACTAAATAACAACATAATATGGGAAGAGAGTGAACCAGTTTGCAAGAAAATTCACATACACTCTAACAATTTGGAAAACTATGATCAAGTATATGAAAGTTTCTTTAAAGGCTTGCTAGAAAAGATCGGCTCAATTGGTATTCCCCTTCCGGTAAGGGCACTTGAAGTTGGTTCCTCCTCCGATGAGATGGAGAGAAAGAAGAAAAGAAGAAAAATAAATTGTTGTCTATACTCCAACATGCAAGACTCCAAGAGTTGAAGGGAAAGGAAAATAATAGGTGATTGAAGATATACCAAATGAGGAATCTGATAAGGAAACTGAGGACACCCAAATAAAAGAACTGGAAATAGCTGAACCAGAACAAGAAAAGGCAATGACAGAAGAAAGTGAAGAAGAAGGTGATTTAACCAAAGCAAAGCTATTGTAGCTTATTCATGAGGAAGATGGAATGAAAAAATCACAAATATATGGTCTATCAAACCTTCATATGAGAAGGACATGATTTTGAACATACTAAGTGCTCATCTTGTGCACAACCATATTAGTTTAGAGAGTTTACAAAATATGTTGCCAGAAGAGATGATTGAATGCATCAAGGAAATCATTGACTCTGAGTCTCAGAACAAGGAAGAAGAAGAAGTAATTTTACACTCGAAGAAGTAGTACAAATTATCTCTCACCAGGCTAAAAAGACACATTAATCAGCTAAGGCAATGCATAAACATAGAAAACAACATCTACAACTATTGTCTTCGATGGCCTCATGCAATCAATAAGTACAAAGAAAAGTTGGAACAAATTGAAATATAGTTGAACAGTATTGGACAAGACTTTAACATGTTTCAAGATCAAGGTGGTGCAATTAAGAAAAGGATTCAATAATTACAGACAAAGCATACAAATGTTAAAAACACCAAAAACATGATTGTTGACACCTTTTGGAAAGTGAAGGACATAACCGAATGCAGATTGGAACAATTGATTGAGATACTGAGGAAAGGAGAGATATTAGAAGAAGCCATCACCATTCTAGAATACCTCATCAAGAATATCAACCAGACATCTAAAAACAACAATATGATCATAATCACCAGGATTGCAGTAGAAGCATGGAAGAAGTTTCTTCCAAAGATGAAGGGGAAATACAAAATAATCTTTTAACACAAGTAGCGGAAGTATTTCTTCAAAATTTTGAACCCTTTTTTGAATAAGTAAGTTTTTGGTTAAAGGGATTACAGTAAGAATTTTTTTTTTTGGTTTTTCATTGATGTCAAAGGGGGAGATAGAGCAGTGAAAAATGCCATATCAAATTCAAGGCGAGTTGTGTCAACTATGACTTTTTGAAGTCTTGAAGGATTGTGGTATGTTGGTTTTGACACTTAGTCATTTTTCACTAAGTGTTGCCATCAATGCCAAAGGGGGAGATTGTTGGAATATGGCTTATGGTGTTTTCGTTGTGGCAACCTAAGTCACTGATCTGGTCCACACTTCAATATTTGTACATACCTGGAGACAAAGCAAAGAACAGGGTATCCGACTGAAGTTGAGTTTGTCAATCCATTTGCATTACCAGTTTATCATTTTGAGTTGTGGAGCTCAGGGAAGGTCATTGGGTATCTAGAATATCTTATTATCGAGTTTTTTGTCATCGCATCAATTGGTTTACGAGTTAGGAGATCTGGTTGATTGATTTTTTGTTTAACGGTGCTAGAAGGGCGACTAAGTGAATGTGGAATTTTGCAGATGTTCGAGGCGAAATTGTTTGAATTTTTTTGGGTTGAGTATTTTGTTTTGGGTCCTCACTATGTTGTGGCTGACTTTGGATGGTGCGCATTGAAAATAATTTGTGGATTGAGCCGACGGTTGGAAAATATTTTATGTTTTATTGAAGCCGACATATGAGTGATTAAATATTTTTTTGTGGATATATATAAGCGATCATATATCATTTTGAAATGTGAATCAAGTGTGTGAATTATGATGCAAAATTCAGAAGGATAGTAGAGTGATTATGCACAGTTTCACTTGTGCATAAAAGGGATTTTTTTTCGAATGAAAGAAAATACAGCAAAAGAGCATAATCAGACAAGCAGGTCAAAGAATGCAACTGATGAGCTTAACCGGAACTGTAATTAGGCATTAGTAGATGCTATTCCTTTAGTTCAATTCTTCAGATGGATTTAATCTGAATATTTTGTAAGACAGTGAGTCTTCATTTATGAGCAGTGAGCTCTAGGCAGTGCGCCTGAATGCATGTGCATTCTCCATTAGTAAAACACTTATATTTGAGTACTCAAATTATGGATTGACCTCCACTGTGGTTTTTCCCCTAACAGGATTTTCATGTAAAAATCCTTGTGTTATGGTGTTGTGGATGATTGATTTATGTGCTTGCATCTTTCTTTTGGTTCAATGTTGTAAGTGATTTAAAGATCAAATTAATAAAGTTAAATTTTGCAGAACATTGATTCACCCCCCTCTTAGTGTTCCTTGATTCCAACAATCCCTATGATGATAATGTGACTAAAGGATCAAGGTTCATAGAAAGGCTAGAAACAAAGCCAAGGAACATGTTTTGAATGATACACTAGATTGCAAGGTTGGATTGCATGGATTATACTTGATTGCATTGGATGGAATTGGATGGGGATGGTTGGATTGGAAGGATAGAGGATAAATGGATTAAATAAGATAATATTGGATGGATGATTAAATGATTAGGATAGAGGAATGGATGAGATCCAATGACAAGGGAGAACCAAGACATGGTAGAGGATGGAAGGATGGAGGAAATCCATGGATAGCAGAGAGGACTTTGGATAATGGATAGTGATGGGAAATAGGATGATGGTGGATGGAGGATAGGAAGATGGAGCTCCAAAGACTAGTGGAAAAGGACTAGGATTCCCCACACTAGAGATAGTGCAACCATGGATGGTAGATGATAAGTGATGTATGATATGGAAGGATAGTGCATAAAGGACATGAATGGTAGAGGAAGTAAGGCTTGCATTTTCCAAAGCATGCATGTATATTTTTCCCATAGCCTTATCAAGATCAAGGGTGAAAAGAGAGGGTGACTTGGATAGGATGGGAGGATGGAGATATGATAAGGTATGTATGATGGAGGATATGGATAGGATGATCAGGATCAAGTGGATAGGATATGGATACATTGATATTTGACCCATAGGCTCTTCATCAAGATCAACTATGGGAAGGGAAGATGGATTTGGATAGGATGAGGGATATGGAATGAATGATATGGATAGGATAAGAAGGATGGAAGGATATAATGCATGATGTATATGAAGATCCTTAGCCTTATCAAGATCAAAGGAGGGAAAAGGGGGATGAATGTAAGTAGGATAATGGATAGGAAATGAGGGATAAAGGAGTGTGTGGTAAGTATGATAGCATGGATGAAACTTGCCCCCAAGTGTAGAGTGAAAGAGGTTAATGAATTACACATGATGCCTATTTTATAGGTTTTCATCACGGAACCTATCCAAGGTGCCATAAGAAGTGGTTTTCACCATTGGACGAATGATTTCTATTTACTTTTTTAATCTTTCATTTTTTCTTCTTTTTTTTCCTTTTATTTTTTTGAGAATAGGGCGGATGGAGAAGAGTAAGGATATGGATAAGTGGATCTGGAAGATATTGGATGCATGGTAGGGAGATGAATGTATGACTCAATAATCTAGTTCCATGGATGGTATCCCTTGAAGATGTGCTCCATTAGATCATGGAAAATCATAGGTATGATCATAGGCATTGGTAGAATGATGGTAAGGGGGATTAAATTGATGGTAAGTCAATGGAAAGGGATATGGATTTATGCAAAGGTTTGGATAAGAGGGATGGAAGGATGAAATATGGATTTTGGATAATGGATGGGTTGATGGAAGACTTGTAGATGAGTGGATGGAAATTTAGTCAAGATCAACATTGGCACACACCTTGAAGGGTGTGGAGTTGTGGAAGATAAGTGGCTTTTGAATTTGGAGATTTAGATGGAGGAGTGGATGTGGATTTTGGGATATAAGGACTCAAAATGGATGGATGTGATGAAGGATTATTAGATGGGGTGGAGGACGTAGAGTTGGATGAAGCTTTTGGATAAGTAAGTTTGGATGCCAATAGTGTTTTTTCTTTGGGATGCACTATTTCTATGAGTATTTTTGGAATCCACATGGTTTTTTACTTTGATTTTTGCTTCATGGTCCTTTTTGGCCTTTGGGATTTAAATTTTTTATTTTGGATCATATTTTTCTTTATTTTTGCATGTCTTTTTTGATGGGACATGTTAATCCTTTAATTTTTTTGTATTTTTAGATTAATGCATTTGAGATTTGGCATCCAAATTGCTTCCAAGAGCAATGGGATTTGTGGATGGAGAGGAATGATATGAATGTATTATAGATGGGTTGGTGTAGGTATGTTGGAAAAGGTTCAAGGGTGTGTGCCTTTGTAGATCTTGATTAGGGATATGAGGTGATGGATAATGGAATTTTGGAATAGGAGTGATAGGTCGTGGGAGTAAGGACCTAATATGGATGGAGGGGATGAAGGACTTTATTTTGGGACATAGGGACCCAAAATGGATGGAAGGGATGAAGGACTAGGATTTGGGACATAAGGGCCCAAGATAGATTTTGAGGATGGGGAATGTGGACTTTGAATTTAGATGGTAATATTTTGGATTTGGGGTAGATGGAAGGAGTACCAATGTCTAGAGACTTATACTTGTTGTTTTGAACACAAGATGCGAGTTTGTTTTGAGGAGGGTATGGCATGGATGGAATGATAGGTTCTTGGAGGAGACCAAATTGGATGAAAGTGGAGGAACCCAATTGATAAGTGTTGGGTTCATGAGTAGCTTGGATAGGAGTGATGGGATCTTATGGAGGATTAGGATCATGACATGAAGGTGAAGGGGTTCTTTGATCTTAACTTAAGGTAGGATCATGGGATGGGGTGGATGGTATAGTTTTCTCTTGGTTATGAGATGGAAGGGGATCATGAAATGGAGATGAATGGATGCTTTGATCTTGAATTATAGGAAGAGGATCATTGCATAGGGTAATCGATAGAAATACTTTTTCTTGTGATGGACTAAGGTCATACCATGGAGGTAGTATGATAGGATCATGATATGAGGAGGACATGCTAAGATCATCAAATGGGTTGGATATGGTGAGATTATGAGATGGTATAGGATTGTGAAATTGAGTTGATGGACTAGGATTATGGAATAGAGTTGAGAGACTTGGATCATGAGGTGGTATGGAAGGGATGGCTTTATCTTGATATGAAAGGGGATCATTTTGGATTTCTTGGTCAATGGTAGGATCTTGATCAAAGATAGGATCTTGATCAAAGATAGGATCATGATCAAAGATATGTTTATCTTGGATGGCATGGTTATCTAGAAGTGTTTCTCAAATAGACTTAAGGATAGGATCATGAGATGGGATGGGATCACAAGGAGTACCTTGATCTTGACATAAATGGGGATCTATGATGTCACACTTTGGATCAATGAGGTCAAGTGAATAACATGGTTGAATTTGTGTAGGTGCTATAAATTTGGAAAAAAATGAAATGGATGGCACTGTGATGGATGAGGTGGAAGTGGGTGGAACTAGAAGGCTAGGACTAGCATCTTGTGAACTAGGATTTTGCATGAGTTCTTGTACTCCTTTGAGGGTGAATTTTTGTGGTCCTTTGATCGTGATTTTTGGTGGTCCTTTGATGGTGATTTTTGGACTGATGTGTTGGTTTTTTTTACCATAACCAGGTTGATCTCCTAATCTACCTATGGAATTGCCAATTTCAATCAAGGGCAGCTCAAAGGACCAAGACCAACTAACGAGGATTTTAAAGACCTCCTACACTTTGGGATCTGCAAGACCCGGGAGGGTAATCCCTTAATGTGTTTACAACCTTTGCACCATTATCATAAACAACATTAACAATAACAGATAATCTCACTTAATAGCTCAATAGAACAAGATAATAGTGAATAGAATTGGTTGTTCATCAATGATATCAACCATTTGGTGCATGAAATAATTACAACAATACTTCATAGTAAAAGATAGTCATTAATTTCAATTTGTAGCAAGCTCTAAGTGAACACAAAAAAATATTGAATCTCATAAACATGTACAACTTAGGTCAGTGCCTTATATCCATTGGAGGAGTAAAATTCACAAACATCTAAGGGCTCATGATAGATTTAACACATAGCACAAAAGATCCTCAATAACATTGCCTTACAATATCATCAATATGTATCCTAACTCAATACTACTTATCAAATCCTTGTACAGAACATATCAACCTACAATCCCATTTAAGAATTTTAATTAATTCCTTGAATTAAAGCTAAAACAAGAATTGCACACACCACAACAGTGAGATGAACAAAATAAGCCTTGATCACTTTATTCAAAATTCAAACATGCTTGTACACAAGAGAGACATGAGCTCAAATTAATCATCTTAATTCAAATGCCATTACTATCATAAAAATTTAAATCTCCATGAATTCAAAACTTACAACAAAAATGACTCAAAACCTAACTTGCATTTTCTTTATAACTATCAAAATTTACAATTTCTCTGCAACTTCACCTAGACTCGACCAAAAGTTTCTAACTTTCTAACCCATACTTTTGGCCTTGAAATCCTTCTTATAGAAAATGAAGGAGCAAACAAGCATTGGGCCAAAAAGCACACATGTCACCAGCCACTTGGACCACCTTGTGAAATTTCAAAATTTTGTTACAACAACAACCTCCCCTGGAGAATCTTCTTGTTCATTCCCATCTTTCCTATTGAGAATGGTTTGATGCAGCAACAAATCTTCATGAAATCCATGCTAAAACTGCCACCAAAACAAAACTGGAAATTGTTATAACTGCAACAGTTGATTGATTAATTGTTAGCAGTTTACTCTCGCTCTACTCCTCCTTAGTTAAATATATATTCACCCACTGTTGGTACTCTTCATCACTCGGCCAATTAAAATTGATTACCTCATTTACCTTGACACTATAAGGCATGTATTTAACTACCACTTGGTTTTCCTCTCATTCAAAAGACTCAAGGAATGAGCTGGTGCTGATAATTTTATCCATGCAGCTCACTAATAAATCAAAATCTAAGTCATCAGAAATTAAAGTAATTTGAGTATTGATGACCTCATTAGCCCGATCTTGCCACTATTGAAGTGACCTGATATTACCCTGCTCATTAATTATGTCAAGCAATAGTGTGTCACTCCAATCATCAAATTTTTTACTAATTATTTAATCTTCCTACTCAAGTCATCTGATAAGGCTTGAAAACCTTGCAATGACTTAACCAACACTTGAGTAGGTCTTAATGACTGGGGCCTATTATTGACATCAAACCTTAAGGCCTTATATATTACATCTAAATCCTTGGTCCTAGGGATCCACTTATTAATTAATGGTATTGCTACCTCCTGATCCCTATCAATATTTTTTATTACACCTAGTAATAAAGAATAAGAAGAATATACAGCTGACAACCTATCATCAACCTTTTCATTTAAATTTCACAAGATAATAGTAAAAATCTCCTTTTGTCTTGAAAATATCCCCTCCTCACTCACCCTTAGAGATTCTTGTAGCTCTGCAATTTTATGCATTTACTACTTCTTTGTTGGATAAACAGAGCATTCTAACTCTTCCTCAATTGGTTCCAATCTAGGGCTGAGGGAAGGAGTCTGACTGGGAGATACTAGTGTAGAAATAAAGAGGGAAACAGGAGGCAATGACCCTGATGTGGAAGGAATAATTTAATCATTGGAGCAACTAATGTTTCCCCAATCTACCTGTATTTTAACCTTTCCACCTCCATTTACAACTCAATATTCCTTTGTTGCACCTTATTATATTCTTCAATCATAAAATTATACATTTCCATAAGGCTCCTTTTTTCAGCTTCCTCTCACTCTACAGTCTTTTGTACCAATTTGGCCACATTTATAGTTAAATTTGTGGCCTCTTTGGTTGAGATCTCTGAAGCTCTTTTTATTATTAACCCCCCTCTCAAATTTGGGTTAATATCAATAATATTTGGATTTCTTCCTTAAGGGGCCAAATCCCATATTGTCAAGGGTTCATATTCCTCATTAAAGGTAGAGTCTTGCAATGCTGCCTTGACTTCTTCTTCAGAATTCTGGAGGGGATGCTTGGACTTCAAAATAGCATTGAAAGATACTGCATCAGAAATATCTCACTCAGGTAGAATCAAGGCACCAACTTGATTGACTAACTTTCTCCCTTCCTCTAGAGTGATGTTTCTTGAATTCATTCATTACCTCAACCTTTACCTCATCATCATTCTCCTGATCTGACCTATCAGGCCTCAGTTCTCTTCTCTTCTTACACTTCTCTTGATACCTCCAACTTCATTCTCCATACCAGTTGCAAGAAGACTAGTGTTTTCACAAAGGCATCATCATCCAAAAATTATTTACAAGCCTCCATTCTTGCATCTCGCACACATTTACCTTTCATGTGCAGGTCTGATAAAACCAACTCAACTAGTCTTGGAGGGGAAGGCATGCCCATTTGCATATCTTGATCAGTAATAATAAGCTCATCCACCAAGTCCTCCTGGGACTGCTCAATACTTCACCTCTTGGGGCTTGGTGCTAATGGTGGTGAAGAGGGACTCCTCTCAGGTGATGACTCTAGATCAATTACTTTTATTGCCCCAGGTGTTTTGAGATGTGGACCTAGTTGTTCATGCAATTTCATTATCTACTTTCCCTTTCTATCTTCTTCTTCTTCATCACTACTTTCATCCCTTTTCCTCCTGTAAATAGGCTTGTCATCAAGAGGTTAGTAGGTTGGCCTTTCTTCAAATGGCCTTGCAGCTTGTTCCTATATACCCAAGTCTAACTCCAGATTTATTTTCTTGGTCATTAGAATACTCATGATTTCTTTGAAATTATCCATCAAAAAATCAATCTTTTTATGATAGGGACAGAATTCCATCAATGGATCATACTTTAAATCCATCTTGTGTATAATAGCCAATAGCTTATCATAAGCTACCCATTTCTCTTTATTCAACTCCTGCTTATTCAAATCAAATTCATTTATGACCAAGTCCTTAGGGAAATTGAACTCATGAAAAAAATTGGCACCTTTTACTCTTTGCCTAAACAGAGCAAAGAAACCCTCGGGATCATGTTGCCTCTTAGGACCAAAAATTAAATGGTACACTTCAAAGAATTTTTTGAAATGCACCCAACCTCCCTTTGAAATTACAAAATCAGAAACCACCGTATAGTTAGGGTAAGAGGTCCCCTTACCCTTTCATGTAAGGTTATCTTCATGAATACATCCAATCTGACACATAACCTCAACAAATCCAACTCTTGGTGGCACATTATAAGGCAATATATTTGGGGTCCCCTGAAAACCATATACCCTCAAAACAGTGTTTACTGGGTATGGGATAATGTCACCCCAATTGTGGCAAATCTTCAAATCTGGCCTCCTCCCCTTTGGCCTAAGGAAATCATGCAACTCCTTAGGAACCTTGAGTAGATTTACCAGCAATCTAGCTCTCAGTCTTGATGCAAAGTAGTTATCGAACTGTACATAACTGGCATTCTCCCTATTGTATGAAAGGTCAGCAGTCCACACTTATACTGGCAGCCTTTCCCCATTGACAAATTGCTTCAATCTCATCTTCTCAGAGAAAAAATCAGTATTCTTGAACAAAAACATGTGCATTAACAAAGAATACCAGTAAAAGGGGGTTCTTGTATCATTTTGTTGCAATTTCAACAACCCTTCATGTATCTTCTCAGCCAAGAAGGAATAAAAATTATATACTATAGAGAAATTGGGGTGTTGTATTTGCACCCCCATGAACATAAAAGCTATAGGCATCATTGTATTAGGGATAAAACCCAAAATCTGGCATAATGAATAGAAAGTGGCCAAAAAGTGTTTGGCAAAACAATCTAGTCTGAAAGGCTCCTGGTCACTAGGGCTAATATGGACTCTTGAACCTCCTGCCCTAGCCAAATGAGGTGGGAGCATCTTAGCTCTGAAAAGGGATTTCATCTTCCCATATTTCTGTTTCATTCCTTCAAGCTCAATAGGGACCAAGAATACACTGGGCTCACTCAAATCAAAGACCTTTCAAAACTCCTCTTTGTTAATACTTAGCAGAACCCTTCCATCGTTATCCCTAACCACCTGTGTGATAGGATCATATCTTGCGGCCAGTGCCTTGAGCAAATCCACATCAGGAAACACATTTGGAACTATTCGCTTCCCCATGTCATACATCCAGCCATTTGAAAAATGATGAGATAAATTTCTCTATCCAAACCATAGTCTGAACATCTCCAAACCCTTAAGTGGCACCCTAGCATTGGCTATATTAAAACAATTATACACTAATCCCTCCCCTAGGGTTTTTCCTTGCATTAAAACTAGCCCATTTTTCCTATCATTTGTTGAAAATGGCAATTGATCTAGGAAATCATCATACAGGTTTCTATTCAAATAGTCAATCTGGTCAGAATGATGTTTTGATGGTGTCATCCTGAGCAAACTAGGGCTTTCTTGTATTTCAGACCTTAAACAAACTAGGGCTTTACGAGACTATGAAATTAGAAAACAAATACTTTACAATTTCCCATAATTTAGCTCACCTATAGCCCTAAAATTATTTTCAACAAGCTTTCCAACAACCACACAACAATTTCCCCCAAATTTAGATTACAATTTGACCAAGAGATGCAAAATTCAACTTGCAGCTTTGTGCTCGTAGAAACCCTAATCTTCACTACAACATCTCGTGAATTCATCCTCGGCTTTGAGACTGCTCTGCAAAACTACTTGAATGCTTTGTGATACAATAGAATATGAAAAGGGTTGCTTTATTTCAATCAAATCACAACAAAAAATGTCTCATCCACCATTAAAGCTCACTCACGCACTGCACCAACAGCTCCAATTGCATTTGATGCAGATTCAAATATTACTCGTTGATCTTTCACTTTGGTTAGATCATCGAATGACTAACTTTAAATCAATTTAAATATGGCCAAGGAATCCATGTGGTGCTCGCCCATGATATCATAATCAATAAAAACCTTGCAACTTTTGATCACGCGATGGCAGGCAATCATGGATCTCAATCATCGATGATCCTGCTCATATAAAATAGTTGCCAACTTTGTTGTTAAACATTGAGTACCTTTCCTACTAATATTAAAACATCTTTGTCTTTTTGAAACATGTGCGTCTTACAATTTCTTTAGTAACCCACCAAATAATGTATTAAAACCATATTAATCTATTAAATTACTCCTATCATTCCTTCAGATTCACCAGATGTGACAAGTGATGCTCGCCCGTGATATCACGATCAACCAAAATTATGTGGTGGGGTCATTAGGGGATAGCAAGGAACGACTGAGATCAAATGGTGATTCATCAACGGTCATGAAAATGCATCCCTTTGCAAAATATAAAATATTTGTTAAAACAAGAGGGGACATTACTAGGTTGACAACAAATGATGGCATAAGTTGATTTTTAAAAGAGGGATCGCGGGGCCATCCTAGACTTAGGAAAGAATAAAGTCTGGCGAAAGAAATAAAATGACAGATCAAAAGGGGGCCAAACCTAGATGAATCAATGAGGCTCAAGTTGTTTTTAAAGCCCTCATCCAAATAGTAACAACGAAATAGATCTCAACCATGGTATAAGATAAGATATTAGGGTTTTACACAAATACATGAAAACAAATGTAAAACCCCAACCCTAGGCTTTTCTCAAACATCATGTAGAACCAGAAACATAGGCAAGATCAAATGAAACTTATAGAACAAAAATTGAAGTTCCATCAGTGGCTCCAGTTGGGGACGTTCATTCCACTGGAATGAAGCGAGATCTTAGAATCTCAAGTTGAGAAAACCAATTGTAGAGATGACCAAAAGGGGTTGTCTGGACCAAACAACCCAGCACGAAAGAAACCTACCACTAACATAAATACAAACCTAAACTATTGTTCATGGAAAAACATACTTCAAGTGAAGTACAACTTCAAGAACTGTCCATGAACTAGAAATTCAAGAATATCCCTTGTCATCTCTTGGAGGAAGTATGAATCTTCACCCCACTTACTGTTGATCAAAAATGGACCCAACCAGATTGCATCAAATTTTCCATGTTTTCCCTTATCTTCTAATCTGGCATTCCACATTAGAACCAAATCTCAATCTTGGAAACTCCTTGCAGGTGTCATTTTGGCATACAAGTTCTTTACTTGCAACTGTAATTTTTAATTTTTCATTTGAGCCTCTCTCCTGGTTTCATCCAATTCTATGAGAGCTTCTACTCTCAATTGCATTTCATCATCAATTTCATTATCATATGTCCAGACAAACTTATACATCTCCATCAATTTTTTTTGGGGAAACCTTGCATTTATCCCATAGACCAAGTCAAATGGGGCACAACCAATTGCTTTCTTCACAATTACCCTATCTTCCCAGACTACTAATCTCAACTTACAATCCCATGCCTTCTTATTTTTATCTAGGATTATCTTAATTATTTTCATCAAGACTTTTTTGCTTGATTCTGCTTGTCCATTTCCCTGTGGGTGATATGGTGATGAGTGATAAATTTGGATCCCATGCTTCTCACAAAAGTCTGTGTATTCCTCATATCTGAAACACATTGCATTATCTGAAACAATCCTTTCTGGACATCCAACCTAGTCAATATGTTGCTCATCAGGAAGTCAATTACCACTTTACTAGTTGCTCTCTTTGTTGGAATTGCTTCCACCCACTTGGTAAAATAATCGGTGGCCACCAATATCCATGAGTGGCCTCCACTAGATTTACATGCTATCTCTCCCACAAAATCAATACCCCATTGCTGAAATGGAGATTGCACTACAACTAGTTTTAGAGGCAAGTTACCAGAGAATTTTAACTTACCAAAGAAATGCTAACAAGCATCACATGTCTTTACTAATTGGTGTGCATCTTTAAAAATAGTAGACCACCAAAATCCAACCCTCATTATCTTATGTGTAGTTGTTTTGGCCATGTAATGCCCTCCACAAACTCCACTGTGCATCTCAATCAGAAGTTCTTGTGCTTAATTTTGATCTACACACTTTAGCATGACACCTTCTCCATTTCTCCACCAAATCTTACCAGCTATAATAACATACTTGATAGCATGTAATTTCAATGTCCTTTTTTCATTTTCACTTAAGTTGTCAAGACATTTCATCTTTTGCAAATAATAAATCACACCTTTATACCATTTGGAATGTTCCATATCACATATGTGTGATCTATTCTCCTCTTCTTGCAAATTTATCTGATTTGCTTCTAAATTACTTTGGGCCATAAGCTTGGCCAATCCTTGTCCTCTTATAAGCTTAGTAATCTGGATCTCAAGATTGAATTCCTGGATCCTATTGATCCATCTACACCATCTTCCTGATACTTCCTACTGTGTGAAAATATCTTTGACAAAAACACTAGGTACATATGCAACCATAATAGCTCCCATCAAATAAGGATTGAAATATTTTACCCCCTTTACCAATTCATATGTATGTTTCTCATTTATATCATACTTAAGCTCCGCAACTTGTAAAGATTTACTGAAAAAGGCTATAGGTTGTTCAAAACCTTTTGCATTATTTTACAACAATACAGTTGCAATTGTGTGGAAAGAAGCAAATGAGAAGATCTATAAGGGTTTAGAAAAATCAGGGGTTTTCAATACAGGAGCCTCCTTTATTGCTCGCTTAATGGCCTGGAAGGCCTATACAAACTCCTCTCCCCATTCAACATTAGCTCCCTTCTTAAGCATCTTGGAAATAGGGCGAAATGTCTCAGCAAAATTTTTCACAAAACTCCTTAGGAAGTTTATTTTTCCAAAGAAATATTGTATACCTCTGAAATTGCGGGGTTGTGAGATTTTGTCTGTTGCAATTACCCTCTCTGGATCAATTTTGACTCCATCCTTGGAAACAATATGTCCCAACAATTTTCCCTCTCTTACCCCAAATGCACATTTCTTCAGATTCAAAGAGATACCATACTCCAATGCTCTACTAAATACCTTCTCCAAATGCTCACAATGATCCTCTTCCTCCTTGGAGTATGTTGTCAAGTCATCTTGGTATATCACCAAAAACAATTTAATGAAATCTAAAAATGCCACATCCATGGCTCTTTGAAAAGTAGCCCCTACATTTGTTAGACCAAAAGGTATTCTCACATAAACATATGTTCCCCAGGGTGTAGTGAACGTTGTCTTATATTGCTCAAAATCCTTGACCGTGAGCTGGTTGTAACCAGAGAACCCATCCATCATAGACATTAATTCACAGCTTGTCACCCTTTGCAGCATGACTTCCATATTTGGTAATGGATAGTTGTCTTTTAATGAAGACGCATTCAAATTCGTGAAGTCTACACTTAGCCTGATGTCTCCATTTTTCTTTCTTACTGACACTAAGTTTGACACCTAGGATGAATATTTGATTGGCTTAATGATCCATGCATCCTTTAGCTTCATTAAATCTTCTTGCATTTTGGGGGCTAAGGTAGGATTAATAGGCCTTTGTTTTTTCCTAAATGGCTTAGCACCATCACTCAAGGGAATCTAATGTTGGAATAGATCCTCCCTATATGCCTTAAGATCATCATAGGACCATGCAAACACATGTCTAAACTTCCTCAATAAGTCAATTAGCATCCTTCTCACCTTTGGTGATAGTTTATTTCCAATATATACCTTTTTTGGTGATGATTTTGCTCCAAGATTTATCTCTTCTAGGTCATCAAGATGTGAAGTAGTACGATTAGCCTTTGTCTTATCCTGATTGTCAAATACTCTTTCTAATACAACTAAACCCTTAGGAATTGTATTTTTTTTAACTGAATTACCTGATTTCCAAACACAATATCTTTACCACTAATTGTTTCTACAAAATCCCCAAAGTCAATTTCTTGACTTTCATATTCATCCACACAATTCAAGAATCTTAATATGTCATCATCATTATCAAAAACTTGCCAATTTTTGATATTATCAAGAACTGATGGCCTGGTTTGCACTTCAACCTTTGAGATCCCAGCAAAGGTTATATCATCTAGTTTTAATGCATTTTTTGCTAATAAATCTGCCACTTTGTTGTGGCCTCTCTCCATCCAACCTATTCCAAATGCATCAAAGTTTTCCAATTCATCCCAAACAAAATTACTATACTTTTTTAGCCTCTTATTCTTTGATACATACCTAGCTCTAACTTGGGAAATCACAAGCTCAGAATCTCTGATTACCTTGAGCTTCTTAATCCCATGCTTTTCAGCTAATCTTAACCCCAAAAATAGGGCCTCATATTCTACCACATTATTGGTGCAATCAAATGACAGAGTGAAAGAGAACCTAAATGTCTTTCCACTCGATGATCGTAACGAAACACCTGCACCAGATCCTTCTTTTGAACTTGCACCATCAAAGTACATAGTCCACAAGTCATCACATTTTTACAATAGTTTTACTTCTGTATT
This sequence comes from Sequoiadendron giganteum, assembly GCA_007115665.2. NCBI lineage: Eukaryota > Viridiplantae > Streptophyta > Pinopsida > Cupressales > Cupressaceae > Sequoiadendron > Sequoiadendron giganteum. Next base: position 571,855,509 of record CM021106.1, on the reverse strand, counting down.
GATCGATGCAGTGGACTTATCATAATTTCTAGGGAATTTCTCAACTTTGAATTCATTTATGCCACTATCAATAAAACATGTCATATTTTCAGTTGGATCATGCTCAATCATATGGGGCACTTTTGATTCTCTCTCAATCTTGACATTCTTACCATCAATGTAGAAAGTAGCAAATGACAGGTCACATTACATGTTACCCCCCATTGATGCACTCCACTTTCTTGACAATAGCATCCCAAAATGTGGTGGGATGTCTACAACTAGTACAGTCATGGCTAAGTCCTTCTCAAGATATTGAGTCAATTTATAAGGTAATGCTCTGATAGTCCCAATAACCACCACTTCCCTTGAATCCAATGCATAGCATTTACCTTGAGTAGTATCCATTTTCAAGACCATTGCCTCGATGATCTTGACTAGTATAACATTATTTGATGCCCCTAAATCTATCATACAATTCCTTAAAGTCTTCCCATTTATAAAAACACTTAAGAAAAAGGGGCTTATGTTTTCAAGGAACATATTAATAGAATTCCCTAAATACACAGGGGAAATTTGTGACACAATTCCATCCACTTTTTTCTCTTTTCTTTCTCCTTCATCCTTTGCTTCTTTACAACTACCTTGTTCAACCCTATTAATAGCAGCACTTGTGATCAAGGCTATTGTCTTTTCCTTATGTTCATCTATTCTCATCATTTACAGCAAAGGAACATAAACTTTAACCTAAGAAAACACTTGAAACATATATATGGGTGTATATTTTGGAAAATCAGACACCATACCTTCATCATTTTTTTTTCTCTTGTTGCTTGCTTCCCTCAAGTTTCTTCTACCTCCTATCCTCTAAAGCAGGTTCAACAAACTTTTTAATCACTCTAGTCTTCACCAATGATGAAGCTATATCTTCTTGAGGCTTTGGAGTTTCATTCTTTTTTACCTAAATCTTATCATTTTAAACCTCTTTAACCTTGATAGCATCCTTTTTGTTATCAACTTTAACACCCTTATTTTTTTCCTTTTGTTATTTAATAAATAAGCCAACAGGTTTACCCTGTTCACCACCCACAGTTATGTTCCTCAGCTAAAGTGAGCTTCTCATTTGAGCAGCCATTTCCTCAGTCAACCTTGCAATATCTTCTTTTGATGGTCTCCTTAAGGACACTGAATCTTCATCCTACTCCATATTGCAAGCATTATGGTCAAAATCACCTTCCTCATCAGAGAAAACCTGTTGATGGTATATCTCACTTCTTTGTCTCTGATTATCCATGTCAACTCCCTGTGATTCATCATCAAAGGAACATTCAGCCTCATCAATGTATGATCTGGCCATACAAAATCTACATCACCCTACTCACTTTCTAGATTCTACTCATGAGTGTCCTACTTTTTTCCCTCAGCAACAAGCAATTGAGCAATACCATAGTAATTTTGATCATGTGGATGTTCACACACCTCACACCATGGCCTATCTTGTACCAGATTTATTGAATGCTTTTGTCGGGGGTCTAGTGTATGTTGATCATGTTTAGGCTTCTGGCTAGGCAAGATTGGTTTCCCATCTTTCCAATTTATATTATAAGGGTAATTTTGCAACCTAGGCGGTCCTTCATTCTTATTATATTGTTGCTTTTAATTTCCTATACCCTTTTCTTGTTTGGAAACAGTATATTTTATGTCTTTCAAAGTGCTCAAGACCTTATCCCATTTCTCATCATCCTTCGGCTTTGAAGCAGAAACCTTCTCAACCTTATCCTTAGGATTTTTTAAAAGTGTGGACTCTTCTCTCCTGTCGTATTTCTCAGAAGCTTTCCTATTACTCTCAATGTTTATAGCCACCCTGAATACATCCCTCATAGTCTGGGGGTCTTTATCTCTAAGGAGATATGTCATTTTAGCATCAAAAGCATTGAAATATGTGGTTAGACAGACATTCTCATCAAGCCTCAAAACCTAGAACAATTTATACATTTCTTTTTGAAATATTAGATTAAACTCTATCACAGGCTTGTTTAGTGACTTCTTGATGTTGTTGAACTCATTGAGCATGAAATTGGCATTGGTTTTATCACCGTACTATTCCTTGAAATATTTTTCAAATTCATCCCATGAACCAATACTAGCATTAGGTAAACCTTTGTACCAATCCCTCACATCTTCTACTAGAGATTGTACAAACAATTTCATTACAACATCTTCATGCTCCACCTCATAATCATTTAGCATATCCATAAAGGCTTTTAAGTGTTCCTCTGCTATCACAACATTATTGCTAGCAAACTTACTCATATTTTCTCTCAAATCATCAGGGATGGGATTTGGATAACCTGGAATGCCATCAAAGTATAATTTCCTATATCTTTCCAACTGTATAGGTCTTCTTTGAAATAATCCTTCAATCTTTTGAGAATCAACACCATATCCTAAATTTTGTACCCTAGGGCCATCCTGATTTAGATCTACAAACTTAGTTGCATGAAACTTTGGGCCAGAATTGTTTGTATTGGTATCCAGATTTCTTTTAGGACCATATTTCAAGGCATCTTGGTGACTTGATGAGGTTGTAGCTTGTGTAGCCTCATCCATGCTTGACATCTTTAGGAAACTTATTTTTCTTTTCATTTATGCATTTGTAGCCTCAATTTTTGTCCTCTACAATTCCTTCGCAAGAGCCTCACCCTCCCTTCTAACCTTTTCTAAGGTAGTCTCAACTTGTAATGGTACATGTGGTAGAGGATCACGTTTAGGGGGGTGGGAAGTCACCTTATCACTTATTTTAATCCCCTAAACCTTTTTTTTCCCCTTGTCTACAACAAGTTTAGGGTTTGGATCACTTGGTTGAGGCTTAACAGGGTTTGAAGGTTTTGGGTCTGAGGGTTTTGGTTGGTATCAACTTGACCTATATGACCTACTTTAGAAACAGGCTTTATCTCCTTGCCAAAGATTTCACATACAAGAGGATCCTCAATATCTAGTTTAGGCTTTTCTTGGTTCAAGGCTTTCATTATTGCCAACTATCTAATCAACCTATCTCTTTCAATCACAACATGCATCTATTATGTTTCTCTCTCCTTTTCCTTTTTCCTCCTGAGCTCAACTTGTTTTTGGATCTCCTGCCTTAAGGAGTCAATGTCTCCAAAAACATCATTAAGGTCAAGCAAGGTCATCTCAGAACTCAACGTATCACTTAGATCTATCAGGTTCACTTCTTCAATTACATGTCCAGATAATAAAGGAGTTCCATCATCCTCAAAAAGAGGAGGGGGCACATCACTGGTGCTTTCTCTATGATGGATTCAACTTCTACTCCTACTTCTCTTTTCAGTATATTGAACACTAACAGGTCCTTTATTTTGACATGTTACATCCTCTTGGTTTGGTGTATTAAATAATGCATCAAAAAATCCACAGCTATCTGACTCTGAATTTATAGACACTTCCTCAAAAGTTTCAGGGATAGGATGTAAAGGATTAATTGTACCTTGATGTACAGGGTTCTATGACATGAGAGCAACATGACTAGATTCTGGTATTTTCTTTATCCAATCCTTCTTCTTTGTTTTAGGAAGTTCACCCTCCAATTTCTGTTCTGGATGATTTTTCATGAACAACCTAGTGTTCTTCATTCTATGTACTTGTCCAAAAGATCCTTCAACTTAAATTAAATCTTCAAAATAAGATGCATACTGGTGTAGAGACTTCAGATTCACCACCCAATTATCTTGGGAATACCAAATATTCAAAAATACTTGGTGGATTTCAAAAGACCTTTGGAACTTTCCATTGACAACATACAAATTTATTTCACCAAAGACTCAAAATGCTTTGGATAATAGAAGATATGGAAAAACCTAATACAAAACCATGGGCTCAACCTTCAAATCACAGAAATACTATGAAAACTCTATGCAAAATGGACAAACAACACACTGACAAGAAATATTTAGATTAACATCCTCAGTAGAGTCGCCATTATGTAGGTTATTTTTACTATAACCAAGTTGATCTCCTAATCTACCTATGGAATTTCCAATTCCAATCAAGGGTAGCTCGAAGGACCTGGACCAACTGATGAGGATTTTAAAGACCTCCTACACTTTGGGCTCTGCAAGACCTAAGAGGGCGATCCCTTAATGTGTTTACAACCTCCGCACCATTATCATAAACAACATTAACAATAACAAATAATCTCACTTAATAGCTCAACAGAACGAGATAATACTGAATAGAATTGGATGTTCATTAATAATATCAACCATTTGGAGTGTGAGATAATTACAACAATACTTCATAGTAAAATATAGTCACTCATTTCAATTTGTAGCAAGCTCTAAGTGAACACAAACAAATATTGAATCTCACAAACATGTACAACTTAGGTCAGTGCCTTATATCCATTGGAGGAGTAAAATTCACAAACATCTAAGGGCTCATGACAGATTTAACACATAGCACATAAGATCCTTAATAACATTGCCTTACAATATCATCAATATGTATCCTAACTCAATACTACTTATCAAATCCTTGTACAAAATATATCAACCTACAATCCCATTTAAGCATTTTAATTAATTCCTTGAATTAAAGCTAAAACAAGAATTGCACACACCACAACAATGAGATGAACAAAATAAGCCTTGATCACTTTATTCAAAATTCAAACATGCTTGTACACAAGAGAGACATGAGCTCGAATTAATCATCTTAACTCAAATGCCAATACTGTCATAAAACATTAAATCTCCATGAATTCAAAACCTACGACAAAAATGACTCAAAACCTAACTTTTATTTTCTCTATAACTATCAAACTTTAAAATTGCTCTGCAAATTCACCTAGACTCGACCAAAAGTTTCTAACTTGCTAACCCGTACTTCTGGCCATGAAATCCTTCTTATAGAAAATGAAGGAGCAAACCACGAAGCTAGAAAGCACACATGTCACCAACCACTTGGACTGCCTTGTGACATTTCAAAATTTTGTTACAACAACAACCTCCCCTGGAGAATCTTCTTATTCATTCCCATCTTCCCTGTTGAGAATGGTTTGATGTAGCAACAAATCTTCAAGAACTCTGTGCTAAAACAACCACCAAAACAAAATTGGAAATTGTTATAACTGCAACAATTGATTGATTAATTGTTAGTAGTTTACTCTCGCTCTACTCCTCCTCAATTAAATATATATTAACCCACCATTGGTACTCTTCATCACTCGGCCAATTAAAACTATTTACCTCATTTACCTTGACAGTATAAGGTGTATATTTAACTACCACTTGGTTCTCCTCTCGTTCAAAAGACTCAAGGAATGAGCTAGTGTTGATAATTTTATCCATGCAACTCACTAATAAATCAAAATCTAAGTCATCACAAATTAAAGTAATATGAGCATTGATGACCTCATTAGCCCAATCCTACCATTGTTGAAATGACCTGATATTACCCCGTTCATCAATTATGTCAGGCAATAGTGTGTCACTCCAATCGTCAAAACTCTTTACCAATTCTTTGATCTTCCTACTCAAGTCATCCGGTAAGGCTTGAAAACCTTGCAATGACTTAACCAACACTTGAGTAGGTCTTAATGACTGGGGCCTATTATTGACATCAAACCTTGAGGCCTTATATATTACATCTAAATCCTTAGCCCTAGGGATCCACTTCTTAATTAATGGTATTGCTACCTCCTGATCCCTGTCAATATTTTTTATTGCACCTAGTAATAAAGAATAAGAAGAATATACAGCTGACAACGTATCATCAACCTTTTCATTTAAATTCCGCAAGACAACAGTAACAGTCTCCTTTTGTCTTGAAAATATCCCCTCCTCACTCACCTTTAGAGATGCCTGTAGCTCTGTAATTTTATGCATTAACTTCTTCTTTGTTGGATCAACAAAGCATTCTAACTCTTCCTCAATTGGTTCCAATTTAGGGCTGAGGGAAGGAGTCTGACTGGGAGATCCTGGTGTAGAAATAATGGGGGAAACATGAGGCAATGACCCTGATGTGGAAGGAAATGATTTAATCACTGGAGCAACTGATGTTTCCCCAATCTACCTGTATTTTAACCTTTCCAACTCCGTTTGTAGCTCAATATTCCTTTGTTGCACCTTATTATATTCTCCAATCATAAAATTATACTTTTCCATAAGGCTCCTTTTTTCAACTTCTTCTCTCTCTGCAGTCTTTTGTGCCAATTTGGCCACATTTATAGTTAAATTCGTGGCCTCTTTGGTTGAGGTCTCTAAAGCTCTTTTTATTATTAACCGCCCTCTAAAATTTGGGTTACTATTAGTAATATTTGGCTTTCTTCCTTGGGTGGCCAAAGCCCATATTGCCAAGGTTTCATATTCCTCACTAAAGCCAGAGTCTTGCAATGCTTCCTTGACTTCTTCACAATCCTGGAGGGGATGCTTGGACTTCAAAATAGCATTGAAAGCTACTGCATCAGTAATATCCCACTTAGGTAGAATCAAGACACCATCTCGATTGACTAACTTTCTCCCTTCCTCTAGAGTGATATTCTTGAATTCATTCATTACCTCAGCCTTTACCTCATCATCATTCTCCTGTTTTGACCTATCAGGCCTCAAATCTCTTCTCTTCTTATACTTCTCATGATATTCCTCCAACTTCATTCTCCATACTAGTTGCAAGAATATTGGTGTTTTCACAAAGGCATCATCATCCAAAAATTCTTTACAAGCCTCCATTCTTGCATCTTGCACGCATTTACCTTTCATGTCTAGGTCTAATAAAACTAACTCAACTGGTCTTGGAGGGGAATGCATGCCCATTTGCATATCTTGATCAGTAACAATAATCTCATCCACCAAGTCCTCTTGGGGCTTGGCGCTGATGGTGGTGATGAGGGACTCCTCTCAGGTGATGACTCCAAATCAATTATTTTTATTGCCCCAGATGTTTTGAGATGTGGACATAGTTGTTCATGCAATTTCATTATCTACTTTCCCTTTCTATCTTCTTCTTCTTCATCACTACTTTCATCCCTTTTCCTCCTGTAAATAGGCTTGTCATCTGGAGGTTGGTAGGTTGGCCTTTCTTCAAATGGCCTTGCAACTTGTTCCTATATACCCAAGTCTAACTCCAGATTTATTTTCTTGGTCATAAGAATACTCATGATTTCTTTGAAATTCTCCATCAAAAAATCAATATTTTTATGATAGGGGCTGAATTCCATCAATGGATCATACTTTGGATCCATCTTGTGTACAATGGCCAATAGCTTATTATAAGCTACCCATTTCTCTTTATCCAGCTCCTGCTTATTCAAATCAAATTCATTTCTAACCAGGTCCTCAGGGAAGTTCAACTCGTGAACAAATTTGGCACCTTTTATTCTTTATCTCAACAGAGAAAAGAAACCCTTAGGATCATGTTGCCTCCTAGGACCAAAACTTAAATGGTACACTTCAAAGAATTTTCTGAAATGCACCCAGCCTCCCTTTGAAATTACAAAATCAGAAACCACCGTATAGTTAGGGTAAAAGGTCCCCTTACCCTTTCTTGTAAGTTTATCTTCATGAATACAACCAATCTGCACATAACCTCAGCAAATCCAACTCTTGGTGGCACATTATAAGGAAATATATGTGGGGTTCCCTAAAAACCATATACCCTCAAAATAGTGTTGACTGGGTATGGGATAATGTCACCCCAATTGTGGCAAATCTTCAAATTCGGCCTCCTCCCCTTTCTCCTAAGGAAATCATGTAACTCCTTAGGAACCCTAAGTAAATTTACCATCAATCTGGCTCTCAGTCTTGATGCAAAATATTTTTCAAACTGTACATAACTAGCATTCTCCCTATTGTATGAAAGGTCGTTAGTCCACACTTGTACTAACAGCCTTTCTCCATTGAAAAATTGCTTCAATCTCATCTTCTTGGAGAAAAAATCAGCATTCTTGAATAATAAAACATGTGCATTAACATAGAATACTTGTAAAAGGGGGTGCCTGCATCATTCTGTTGCAATTTCAACAACCCTTCATGTATCTTCTTAGTCAAGAAAGGAGAAAAATCATATACTACATAGAAATTGGGGTGTTGTATCTACACCCCCATGAACATAAAAGCTATAGGCATCACTGTATTAGGGCTAAAACCCAAAATATGGCATAATGAATAGAAAGTTGCCAAAAAGTGTTTGGAAAAAAAATCTAGTCTGAAAGGCTCCTAGTCACTAGGGCTAATATGGACTCTTGAACCTCCTGCCATAGCCAAATGAGGTGGGAGCATCTTAGCTCTGAAAAGGGATTTCATCTTCCCATATTCCTGTTTCATTCCTTCAAGCTCAATAGGGACCAAGAATACATCGGGCTCACTCAAATCAAAGACCTATCAAAACTCATTTCTATTAATACTTAGCAGAACCCTTCCATCGTTATCCCTAACCACCCGTGTGACATGATCATATCTTGTGGCCATTGCCTTGAGAAAATCCACATCAAGAAACATATTTGGAACTATCAACTTCCCCATGTCACAAATCCAGCCATTTGAAAAAGGATGAGGTAAATTTCTCTATTTAAACCATAGTTTGAACATCTCCAAACCCTTAAGTGGCACCCTAGCATCAGCTATATTAAAACAATTATACACTAATCCCTCCCCTAGGGTTTTTCCTCGCATTAAAACCAGCCCCTTTTTCCTATCATTTGTTGACAATGACAATTGATCTAGGAAATCATCATACAGGTTTCTATTCAAATAGTCAATCTGGCTAAAATGATGTTTTGATGGTGCCATCTTGAGCAAACTAGGGCTTCGTTGTATTTTAGACCTTTAAAAAACTAGGGCTTTACAAGACTACAAAATTACAAAACAAATACTTTGCAATTTCCCACAATTTAGCTCACTTATATCCCTAAAACTATTTTCAACAACCACACAACAAATTGCCCCAAATTCATATTACAATTTGACCAAGAGATGCAAAATTCAACTTATGGCTTTGTGCTCGTAGACACCCTAATCTTCACTGCAACAACTTGTGAATTCATCCTTGGCTTTGAGACTACTTTGTGAAACTACTTGAATGCTTTGTGATACAATAGAATATGAAAATGGTCGCTTTATTTTAATAAAATCATGCCAGAAAACATCTCGTCCGCCATTAAAGCTCACTTGCGCACTGCACCAACGACTCCAATCACATTTGATGCAAATTCAAATATTACCCGTTGATCTTTCACTTTGGTTGGATCATCGAATGACTACCTTTAAATCAATCTTACACGACCATCCGCCATGGAAAATGGCCCACCACATTCTGCATCGCCAAGTAAATCCACGTGGCACTCACCCGTGATATCACAATCAGTAAAAACCTTGCAATTTTCGATCACGCGATGGCGAGAAACTGTGGATCTCAATCATTGGCAATCCTGCTTGTTCAAATAGCTGCCAACTTTGTCGTTAAACGTTGAGCACCTTTCCTACCAAGATTAAAACATCTTCGTCCATTTGAAACATGTGCATCTTACAACTTCTTTAGTAGCCTTCCAAATAATGTATTAAAATTGGATTAATGTATTAAAGTACTCCTATCATTCCTTCGGCTTCACCAGATGTGACAAGTGGTGCTCACCCGTGATATCGCGATCAACCAAAATTATGTGGTGGGGTCATCACGGGATAGCGGGGAATGACTGAGATCAAACAGTGATTCATCAACAATAATGAAAATTTATCCCTCTACAAAATATAAAACATTTGTTAAAACAAGAGGGGACATTACTAGGTCAATGAAAAGCGATGACATAAGTTATTTTTTAAAAGAGGGAGTGTGGGGCCATCCTAGACTTAGGAAAGAATAAATTCTAGTGAAAGAAATAAAACAACGGATCAAAAGGAGGCCAAACCTAGATGAATCAATGGGGCTCAAGTTGTTTTTAAACCCCTCCTCCAAAAATTAAAGACCAAATAGATCCCAGCCATGGTATAAGATAATACATTAGGGTTTTACACGAATACATGAAAACAAATGTAAAACCCCAACCCTAGGCTTTTCTCAAGCATCATGTAGAACCAGAAACATAGGCAAGATCAAATGGAACTTATAGAACAGAAATTGAAGTTCCATCATGACAGTGGGTTGACTAGGATGTGAAGTGAATAAGATATGGTTAGGGATGGGTTTTGGTTGAACATGGAAAACATTTTGGTTTCCCTTATCAATGGATGAAAAGGATGACATGGAGGGTGTCATAACTAGGGTATAAGTTACAATGGTGGCTTGGATGGTGTTTAGGATGATAATGGATTAGGAAAGAAATATTTTGGTGTGGATTATGGAGGGTGGTTATGATAATGATTAGGACCTCTATTAGACAAATTAATAAAGCTTGGGGTCTTAAGTTATGGGTTAAGAATGGATGTGGATGATTGAGATACTTGGGATGATTTGAATTAGATGATTGGGTATGATTAGGATAATATGGATGATTAGAAAGATTAGGGAGATTAGGATGAAGGAGATTATTATGATGAAATGTGATTAGGATGAAGGGGGGGTGATTAGGATGAATATGGATGATTAGAATGCTTAGGAGGATAATTAGGATGAGTAATTATGGTAATGATGGAAGAGGATGATTAAGATGGAATAATTGAAAGGAGATAACTATGATGATTATGGATGTAATGATTGAGATGGAAATAAATGATTAAGATAATATGAAGGATGAATTCGATTAGAAAGGATAATTAGGATGATTGTGAAAGGTTAGAATGATTATAGAGGTGATTAAAATGATTAATTGGAATTAAAATGAGAAGGGATGATTATGATAGAGTGAGATGATTAGGATGAAGAGTAATGATTAGGATGGAAGGATTGGTTAGGGTGAGGTGATTAGGATGAGATGATGGATGGTTATGATGACTAGGATGGGATGATTGGGTTGACTTGGATGACTAGGATAGGATGATTAAGATGGGTGAGTTTGACTTGGAGATGATGTGGATAGCTTGACTTGGAGGACACCTAGATTTGTTTGTTTTTGAAATGTTTATAATGTTTTTTGGATTTTTGGATTTTTTGGTTTTTCTTGCTTGATTAAGATTTAGATCTTGAATTCACATTCACACATGCAAGACAAGATTTAATACAAGATTTAATGTAAATTATTATGATAAGAAAACACTTCCAAGCACAGGAATAATCCTAGAAATTATTCAAGAGGGTAGATTGGCCAATGGTATTAAACTAGGATGCACAAGGATCTAGGGATATCCTCTATATACCTTGAAGGTACGTGAGGCCCAATTCCATGAATTTGAAAGCATAATAATGCCAAATAGCCAGGAGGAGAGGGTAACCCACACTCCACCTTCACTTCCCAAAGGTATAAAGTTCTTTGGGGCTTAGCCAAGATTGACAAGATTCTACTTCCAAGAGGCATGTCTTTAGATTCACCCCTCACTATTTATAATCTAACAAAATTCTAGAGTTGAGGTCGTCCCCTAGAGTGATCACTTCTCTAGGTAGGCCCCCTAAGAAGGTTACAAAAAAGTGATGCAAATAATGCTTTTGATCTCCAAGATCATATGATAATGCAAAGAGAGAGCATACACATGTATTTGATCACATAAGCAATGTTCATTAACCTTAGAAATTGAAATGTGTGATGTGAAAATGAGAGTGTTGAAGAGTTCTTTTGATTCCAAAGATCATATGGAAATGTGAGGGAAGAGCATACACACCTCCAAACACAAACAAGATCACCAAAAAATGCAAGAACTTGTTCTTTTTAAGCCCAAATTGAAATGTGAGTTTGAGAAGACACTTGTTCCTTTTAAGCCCAAATTGAAAGTGTGATATTGTGAACAAGATTAAGATGAAGATATGAGTTGAAAAGTGTGCACCTAGATTTTCTTTAGCTCCAAATTTTTGTCCACTTGATCCAATTTTCCTTTTGATGAGTTTATTTTTCTACACATTAAGAAAACCAACAACAAAGCCAAAACCCTAACAAGATAATTGATCACTAATATTAGAGGGATAGCTAGTCAAGATAAATCTGATTTTTTTAAATGTTTTTGGCATTAAAAATAAAAATGTAAAGAACATAATCTTATTGAAATTTTAAGAGCTTTCCAAAAATGTAAGGAAATTCAAAAAAATTGCTTATTTGCACCCAAAATTAATTTTTCATGAAAAATCATTAAAAACTTATAAAAATTTAAAACAGATCCAAAAATTCTAATTTTTTTACTAAACGCTTTTGAAATCATCCCAAATCTGTAAAAAACATTTTGTGAAAAGATCTACAACTTTTTGTGAGATATAATCAAATATTAATAAACCCTAATTTTCAAAGATCTTATTTTTGTCTAACTATTTTCATCCAATCAAAAACATAAATAACAAACCCCTATTAGAATTTGGAGAGCTTTCCAGAAATATAAAAAAATCTAAAAAGTTTGCTAATTTTCTCTCAAAATCATTTTTTCATGAAAAATAATAAATAATCATAAATAATCAAAAACAGATCCAAAAAAATTGATTTTTGGATTTAAGGCTCTTGATATTGTCCCCAACCTGCAAAAAACATTTTGTGAAAAAATATGCAGCTGTTTGAGAGATATGGTCAAATATTTTCAAACCCTAGGCTTGTGTCTCCAACCCTAGCTGCAAAATGTTATTCAATTTTTTGCACAAAATAACAAATATAAGATTAGGAAAATCTATAAAAATTCATTTCATGTTAGGTTCACCAAAATGCATGCATTGCTAAATGGATAGAAATAGAAATATGCATAAAACATAACTTAAATCAAATCAAATGCAATGCAAACCTCAAAAGATTGAATGTAGCATGTTGAGTTGTTGAAAATTTGAATGTGGTTGCTCATGATTCTAGCAGCATGACATTAGCATCAAATGTGTTTATGTATGGATGTAGATAAAGTGTAGATGTCAAAATGACAAGAATAAAAGTATTTTATAGAAAAGACAATTTTGAATGAAAGGTTAGGATTAAAAGTCAATAAGACATGTCAATCAATGGCCAAGATTGAAAGATGTAGTATGAAATAGGGTTAGGGATAAATTAGGGCAATGAAAAGAAATCAATGGCTAAGATTGAACTATAAAATAATTTAATCAAGGGTTGAAATTAAATGAGACATGAAGATATAAGAATGACACAAATAAAGAGGTTGGCACATAAAAAGAGGTTGTTGGAGAAAATTAAATAATTATAAAATTATTTATTTTAGGAGGGAAAGTGAATAATTAAATAATGAAAACATTATTTAATTATAGAAGACATATGATAGATTGACTTTTAATTAAAATAATTATTCAATTATAGTAGAAAAATGGAAAATGAATAATTAAATAAGTAGGAATTTATTTAATTATAGGGGAAAGGATTATTTAGTGACGTAATAAAATAAATATAATTTATTTAATTAATTTAGGGAGGAATAAGGAGAAAATGAATTAATTATGCAAGTAGGAGGAATTGATATGAAAAATGGCATTCATAGGTTTAGGACATTTTTCAATGTCTACAAGAACATAAATTTCCCATCAGATTACTTCAACCCCTAGCTACACTTGATAAAAAATGGGAAAGAATTTCGACAGATTTCATTACTAGACTCTGAAAGATGCAGGAAAATGATTGCATATACATTGTGGTATATTGTTTGACTAAGTATGCACATTTCCTTGCAATATCTATCAACTATAGAGCTCCTTAAGTGGTCGATGTCTTTTTCAAAGAAAATTTCAAATTGCACACTTTACCTAAAAACATTGTTAACGACAGGGATAGCAGATTCCTTAATTTGTTTTGGCTAGAGCTCTTCAGACTAGTAGGAACTAAACTCACCCAAAGTACAAGTTACCATCCCAAAATTGATGGACAAAGTGAGATTATCAATAAATGGCTTGAAGGGTATCTAAGAAATTATGTCACCAGACAAGAAAATGCATGGATTGAATGCTTACACCTCAGGGGGTATTGGTATAACACTACCCATCATATGAAAATATGAATGAGTCCTTTCAAATTTTTATATGGGTATGAGAAAACCTCATTTGGAGATTTACTTCTCACCAAAAGTTGAGTTCCTAGAGCTAGAGATTTAGTACAACAAAGTGTAGATAAACAAAAGATCTATGCTCATCGAAAAATAACAAAAAGGACATTCGAAGTTGGGGACTTAGTCTTCATCAGATTGCAACCCTATCAGGAATCATCAATCAAAGGAAGTGGAGTTGAGAAACTCAAACCAATATTATATGGTCCTCACAAGATTATAAGAAGGATTAGTGAGGTTGCCTATGAGTTGGAATTACTAGCAAGTAGCAAAATTTATAATGTCTTCCACGTTTCTTGCCTTAAGAAAGCACTAGGACAACATATTACACCATGTTTAGAATTACTTGGACACTCGATGATGAAGGAAAATTAATTTTAGAACTTGAGGCCATCATTGATATGTGAAAAATGAATTTAAGGAACAAGACTATTCCTGAGTATTTAATTAAATGGAAAAACTTACCTATGGAAGATGCCACTTAGGAAGGAACTGAAATATTCAATCACCTCAATTTGAAATTGCTTGAGGATAAGCAATCTCAAGAAGGGTGGACTGCCCCACTTTGATGACCACCGCTTACATCCAAGGCTAAATAAATTAACAAACGGAATGATTAACATTAGACATGGGCAACAACTCTACAAAATGATATAATTAACAATAAAAAAGGTTTTAAGGCAGTGATGGGTTATGAAGGGGTGTGTCCCTTACCAAGGTAAGGGTGTTGATAAAATATGACTTCTCCCCACCATGGAATATATTAAAGGGGGAACCAATCATTTGTGAGAGGCAGGAATCAAGCAAGCAGATTGGACAAAGAGAAATAAGAATTAGAAATTATAGGAAACCTATTAGAATAAATATTATTTCTAGCAAGAAGATTATTGTAAGTTTTAAATATAATTAGGAATAGTGATATATATGTAATATACATACACACACATATGATCATTCAATATTGATACTTGCAACAATTATTGGTCATTTTAAGTAATCATGATGCTTCCTTTAAGATGAATATGGGATAATAGATTCGTATAATAATCTATTTTTAATCTAGAGAAATGGATTGCAAATAGGGAGGCCGATCAACCTTCCAAGTTCATGAGAGGTGAAGGAAGACCATCCTTCATGCTCTTATCAAGTACACCATCTCGAGATGGAATGGAAGATTGGTCTTCCATGCTCGTGGGCCAGGGGGTGGAATGGAAGATCAACCTTCCATTCCGTTGGGCTTGATCAAGGAGGACGACCAACCTCCAAGGTGGACTAAGGGGTGGAAGGGAAACTCACCTTCCATGCTCTCCTAGTACAAGGGCAACCAAACTCGAGACTATGGTTTGCAATCATTTCAATGAATTCTTAAAAAGATTATTATATGGAATCCACATTGGAATGGCTATTGCCTTAATTAGATTTTGGATGTGACTAATGTATATGGATATCATGATGTTTACTAATGATTAGTAATATATATATATATATATATATATATATATATTATCAATTTCTAGTGGCTAATATAGTGTGTAGGACCTAAACCAAGATTTATTAGTATAGAGGACAATTTAATTGGTAATTTCATTACTCTTAAATATATTGCATTTCTTAGTTTGATTGGATTGTGGTTTTAGGGGAAAATGTAGAGATATCCCCACAAGGACATTATATTAGGTTTAGAGTTAGAGCTATAATTAATATTAGGGTTAGGGTTAGAATTAACTTAGGATTAGAGTTAGGATTATAAGGTTAAAATTAGGCTAAGGGTTAGAATTATGATTACAACCATGGATAGGGTTAGGGTTAAAATCAGCTTACAGTTGCAATTAAGATTAGAGTTATAATAAGAATTACAACTAGGGTTAGGGTTAGAATCAGGGTTAGGATTAGGGTGAGAATTAGGATTAGTGTTAGGATTAAAATTAACTTAGCTTTAAAATTAGGGCCAAGTTTACAAGTAGGGTTAGAATTATGATTAGGATTATAATTTCTTTTAAGATTAGGGAACTACAAATAAGGTTAAAATCAAGATTAGGGTTGGGCTCAAAATTAGGGTTAGGGTTAGAATTAGGATTAGGGGTAACATTGTAATTATCGTAGGATTATAATTGGTGTTACAATTAGGGTTAGGGTTAAAGTTAGCATTAGATTTATATGTAATTTTAGAGTTATGGTTAAGGTTAGAGTTAGGATTTGAAATAGATTAGGATTAAAATTATTCCTAAGGTTAGGGTTAGAATTAATATTAGGGTAAGGGTCAGAGTTAGGATTAGGGTGAGGGTTAAGGTGATTATTACAATGATATTTAGAATTAGGGTTACAATTAGGGGTTAGGGTTGGGGACATAAGAAGGATTAGGTTAGAATTAGGGTTAGTTTAATAATTAGGGTTAGGGTTAGAATTACAATTATGGTTAAATTGAAGGTTACAACTAGAGTTAAATGAGGATTAAAATTGATATTAATGTTACCTAGGTTAGGGTTAGAATTAATGTTAGGCTTTTTGTGGAGGGTGTAAGTCATGTTTTAATTAATTATCTTTGGATGATTAGAATTAGGGTTAGAATTAGCTTAAGCATAAAATTAGGGTTAGGTTTAGAATTAAGGTTATATTTAGGATTAGGGTTAGGGTTAGGGTTATGGTTTGAGGTTATAGTTAGACTTAGAGCTAGAATTAAAGCTACAATTAGGGTTAATATTAAAATTAAAATTATATTAATGTTAGAATTGTGGTTCAAAACAAGGTTACAATTAAGATTAGGATTATAATTAGGTTTATGATTAAAGTTAGGGTTAGAAATGGGTTAGGGGTTAGGTTTATAATTAGGATTACAATTAGAGATAGGACTAGGGTTATAATTATGCTAACAATTAGTATTCTAATTTAGGTTAGGGTTAGGATTAGTATTAGATTTAGAGTTAAGATTATAATTTGGGTTGGGGTTAGATTTATAATTAGAATTAATGTTGGATTAAGGCTACAATAATTAGGATTAGGCTTATAATTTTATTTTTTTTAGATTGCAAGAATCGAGTAGCCCCCTATAAACTACGGTGTGTCTGGTAAAAAATATTCATATGATTGGTGATGCTGGCACAACACGCCCTTCGGTACCATAGGGATGGAGGGGAGACTAGACCTTGTGACCTCTTGCCTGCAACAAGATGCTTTAGCCTATCGAGATAGGCCCTCTTCCAAACTTAGAATTAACATTAGGGGTAGAAATAAGGTTATAATTTTATATATGAATAAATGAATAATTATTTAACTATTATAAAATAAGTGCCTATTCCACATATATTATTATTACTTATGTAGTTTTGTGTTTTGAGGACATAAATCACATTTTACTTTTCTTCAAATTCTCTTATTTAATAGGTTTATATATTTTTTCACTCGAACTCATATTTAAATTATTTTCCCTAACACTACACTTCATAAACATAATTAATTTAAATTAATTGATGATCATATTTGAGATTTAATGTATTTTGAAATAATATTAAATATAAAAATAAAAATATATTTAGTTTTGTGATTAAATAAAATTGATTTGTGTGAAGATTCTAGAATCTTTCACTAAATGTTATAATGGGAGTTGAATTAATGTCTAGCATTTTGTAACCACATATGCTACTAACATATATATTTTAAAAATTAATATAAAGAATGCTAAGAGATATCCTTCTTAAGGAGCCTATTCCACTTATGGTTAGATTTAAAATTAAGGTTATAGTTAGGGTCAAGATTAGGGCTATGGTTAGGTTTAGAATTAAGGTTATGTGTAGGGTTAAAATTAGGGTAATGATAAGGGTTAAAATTAGTGTTAAAGTGAGGGTTAGAATTAAAATTATGGTGAGGGTTAGAAGTAGGGTTATGACTAGGGTTAAAATTGGAGTTTCAATTAGATTAGGATTAGGGTTAAGGTTTGGGTTTGAGGTTTAGGCTTAGATAAAGGGTTAGGGTTATAATTAGGGTTATGGTTAAGTTAGGGTTAGGGTTAGAATTAGTGTTAAAATTATGATCAAGGTTAGAAATAGGATTATAGTTATATTTATGGTTATAATTAAGGTTAGGGTGAAGGTTAACATTAGGGTTAGAATTAGTGTTAGAGTGAGGGTTACAATTTGGGTTATTCTTAGAAGTAGTGTTTGAATTATGGCCATAATTAATGTTATAATTAGGGTTGGGATTAGAATTAAGGTTATGCTAAAAGTTAGATTAGGTATGTGATATAATTAGGGTTATAGTTAAGGGTAGGGTTAGGGATAGATTAAGGGTTGTGCTAGAGTTAGGGTTATAAATAGAATTAGAATTAGGGTTAATGTTAGGATTAGAATTAGAATTAGGATTAGGGTTAATGTTAGGATTAGAATTAGGGTTAGAATTGGGGTTATAGTTAGTTTAGAATTAGGGTTAGTGTAAGGGTTAGAATTAGGCTTATATGAAGGGTTACAATTAGAATTAGGGTTATGGTTGGGTTAGAATTAGGCTTCAAATTACAGTTAGGGTTAGAAAAAGGGATAGTATTAGAATTAGGGTTAGGGAGAAGGTTAGCTTTAGAATTAGAATTAGAATTAGATTGAGGTTTATAATTAGGGTTAAAGTTAGAATTAGTTTTTGAATTATGACTAGAATTAGGGTTAGGATTAGACTAAGATGAAGAGTTCAGATTAAAATTAGGGTTATGGTTAAAGATAGATATAGATTTATATTAAATATGGTTATAGTTAGGGTTAGAATTAGGGTTATGGTTAAATTTAGAATTAAAATTATGGTTAAGGTTAAGGTTTTTAGTTATGGTTAGGGTTAGGTTTAAAATTAAGGTTATAAATACTTAGTTTGAAAGTTGGGCTTACAACCAAGTTAGAATTAAGGTTATGGTTTGGTTTAGAGGGTAAGGGTTAGGCCTAGATGAAGGGTTAAGGTTAAAATTGGGGTTATGGTTATGGTTAGAATTAGGGTTATGGTTAGGTTAGGATTAGAATTAGCATTAAAATTATGATCATGGTTAGAAATAGTATTATGGTTATATTTAGGGTTAGAATTAAGATTAGGGTGAAAGTTAATATTAGAGTTAAAATTAGCATGTGTTAGAATTAGAGGATGATTATAGGGTTATGCTTAGAAGTAGTGTTTGAATAATGGCTAGAATTAAGGTTAGAATTAGGGTTAAGGTTATAATTAACATTATGGTTAAAGTTATATAAACTATAGTTATGGTATGGTTAAGGTTATAATTATTATGACTAGAAAGAGAACTATAGTTAAGCTTAGGGTTAGAGTGACAAGTGGAATTGCTTGGAGAAGTAACAGGACATTTTATCTCATTGCTTCCACCTACTAGAGAATTTCATGTTCAATCAAGTGAAGGTGAACATGATAAATGTGTTGACTTTGATAGTTCCCAAGATGATTGAGAGTAAGCCTAAGGTCATGCCAATCGACATATTTGAATAGAGTCTTCTTTACTATTATTTTAAAGTTTGACATCCACTTTTTCATAAAGATATTTTTTTTAAGTTTATGATTATGCACACATTTTTTTTTTTGATATTATAAGTAGAATTTATAGGGTGCTATACCCTTAATACAACGAGCCACTAGGGCCAAAAAAGATCACGTCCATAAAAACTTAAAATAACGTAGCCAAAAAATAAGACACAATAGACTAACAGCCGAGAGCACCACACAACAGTAGCATATGATCAAGCATTCTCCCAATTCTAGGAGAGAGCATTGATTACATCATCACTGACCCATTCAGGGCCATCTTCATCAGTCTTTATGTCCACCTCATCCTTCATAATAGTAGAGAGGGTGTTGATGATGCAGTGAACTAACTTGATAGTGAACATGGTCAAGCCTTTGAACTTCTTTTCCATCTTCTTCATCCTCTCCTGCAACACACGAAGATCCTCCCCTTTATCCCTAATCTTAACAGTATTAGTGTGCTCCACATCTAGGTCAGAAGACTAGGACACCAAGTTCTCATTATGCACTTTTTTGAGATCCTAGATGGTATGAGGCTCTCCATCATAGTCCTCCTTAGTATTCTTTGACTCCTCCTTATTCCCATCACCTTTTTTGTTAGAGTTCTCCTCATCATAATCCAGCTCATTAATCTAAACTTTCTTGTTATTTTCTGCCAATCTACCAAACCTCCTAATTTTGGTCATCTCAACCCCAGTCTCCATTGTCGCAGCCACCATAGTTTCACCCTTGGAATCCTTCCCCACCACATTCTTGCCTCTATTTTCAATGGCTGGCAGCTCCATCAAACCCTTCCCCTCATATCTTGATTTCTTTTCGGTGATAGGTTTGTTGACCGTCTTGCCAAGGCCAGACTTCAACTCACAGAGACTAGCTACAACACTCGACTAGGCCAACCCAACATTTCCTTTCATTTTCTTGGGGGTCGATTTAGGTTTAGGGTTTTTTGAAGGGGATTTTCTTTTGGGTCCCTTAGACTCAGTCAGGGAAATAGTTTGTGCAGGGGGTTCAATTTCCTCAATTCTGATGGTGAAGATGGGTTTAGGTAGGCAGAGAGCGAGATGAAAGTGGTAGAGCCTCAAAATGAGGCCTTGATGAAGCAGAAGAGGAGGAGAACCCCCCAAGTTTTGGGTAGAAAAATCCATACATTTATCCACAGATTTTTCTAAGTCTATAAGCAAGAAAAATGGAAAGCTTAATAGAATTTTATGGAAGAGGTGATTCAGTAGAGGAAAATGATAGAAATAGTAGGTTTTATATCTACCTTCCAGGGTGACGTACTTCATTAGGGAAAGGCAGACCTGATCCCAAGGCCTTGGCAAAGCCTCTCTTTCAAATCTTGATGGGTTGCACACAGGTTCTTCATTACCAACAAAGAAAGCCTTCGGGCTTTCATTGTCCTACGACTTTGTTTGTTTTGGGTACTTCTTTTTAGTGCATTGCAGCCATGTAGCTTATTCTATCACCTCCTCATTAACTTCAAAGGAGACACCACCCAAGGTCACTTTTTGTTCCTTTTAGGAGCTCTCAAATTGTGTGGATAACTTAGGATCATGACCCACCAAATTCTCCATTAAAGGCACAAGCCCTCCCTCCACACATATGTGCTAGACTAGAGGGTCTTTACGAAACTCACCACAATTATCAGGCTCCATTCGCACTCTATCACCACCCATGTCACTTCTCTACAGACAAAAAAACTAGAAAGCCTGTGAGAGTAAAAGGTTTGATATTTTGGTAATTTGAGTAGTCTTTTGCATACATAAAAGGCTAAGCCAAATAATGTGGCCTTGGGAAATCAAATCCATGTACAGAATACATGATTGAAAAGCACCATCCCAAAAGGTAATCTTAGTGATCACATTAATGTGAATCTTCAAATACTTGTGGCCAGATAAGTAAGAAATGATGGAATGGGAAGGTTTTCCATCCATGTTGCTTTTGCACAATTCCCAACAAAAGTTGGTCGTGGGGCAAAATTTAGCTAAACCCAATCTCCTACCCTTAAGCAATAGCCTCAAATTAGCGGGATAGAAAGAACCAATTAAGAGCTTCAACTTGTGCATAAAATTCACATCAATTTTAAATTCAAAAATTTGCACCATTAAACAGGTGTGAATATTAGATCTCAAAAAAGGATTACGTAAGGTCAGATCCAACTTGGCTATAATCATGAATTAATCCCCATCACTTCTTATAAAAGCCATTTTAAACATAATATCCACCTCATTATTCCAAATTTTCCACTTGTAGGACACCTCAACATTTAAACCCATCCACACAACCCCATAGACAAGAATGTGGAGCCCCCATAAGGCCAAGATCATCGCATAGTTATTTACCATCATGGACAATACAAGTGACTATCTCCTTTAGCATTAAACCTTGAATGCTAGGTGGAAGGTTCCCCAAGCCATGTGAGCTTTTAGAATTTTTCCAATGGGTGCCAAAATTGGCCATAGCATTCGACACTTGGTCACCCTCTCGATAAATATGGGTAGAAACCTTCAAATTTAGCTTTGACATTAGATGTTTTATGTCTAATAAAATGTCTTTAGTACTCCAACCTAGTAATCTACCTAGGTTGACTACATCAATTAAAGATTTAGAATCTCCTTCAATATGCAACTTCCTTATCCCCATAGAGACAACCAATTGGATGCCCTTTAGCAGTGCTCTATCCTTAGCAAACATAGAGGATTGAATCCCAATCCCCCCCGAGTAACTAGCCACAAAATTTCCTTTGCAATCCCTTATTATTCCTCTAGTACTTGCCCTTCCCGGGTTGCCTTTGGCAGCACCATCAAAGTTGAGATTATGCCAACCATGGTCAAGAGGTTTCCAAATAGTGCCTTGTCGAGCTTGAAATCTAGAGTTGTCATAGGAATTGGCTTCCAAATTTTGATGCTAGAATTTAGCCATTTTTATTTCCCAATCAGTCGGGACCTTATCCGGTATTTTTCCTTTGAAGAGAGAAATATTTTCCGCAATAAGTCTTTCCCCTATACCAAAAACCTCCTTTGGGCTCATCTCCATGTTCCTAAAAATCCTATTATTCCTTTCTTTCCATAAACACCAACAGATAATGGGGGGGGGACTTGATTCCAAATCTCATGAGGAATGGGGTGAATGAAAGGCTCGGACCAACCTAAAATAAAGAAAGTAATTTCCTTTTTCATAGCCCATTGAGTACCCAACCTTTCCAAATCCATCTCCCAAATACTAATAGTAAACGAGCAGTGTAGAAGCAAGTGGTCCACAGATTCTTCCTCACACTTGCATAACAAACATTTGTTGGGAATATAAAATCCCCATTTCCTCAAATTATCTTGAGTAAGAATATTGCTATGGCAAGTAGTCCACCAAAAAAAAAATTATCTTTGGGATCATGTGTCTATTCCAAACTTGTTTCTAGGGTCTAAGGGCTCCACTCTGGTTAGACAACAGATTATAAGTTTTTTTAACAGAAAGCTCCCCCTACTTATCAGGAGTCCAGAAAAATTCATCCTCCATGTTTTTCAATGGTAATCTTGTAAGGGAAAGTAGATCCTGCAAGGATTTGGCCAAGGTACACAACCCACGAGATAGAGGGTAGGAAGGGACCAAATCGTTCCATCTTCGGGCCGCTTGCAAGACAAGGAGATAATCCCTAATGTAGAAGCCAAAGAAAATTTGTGTAGGTCTCATCATGTTTCTAAATTCAGACTGGTCTAGAGGTGTTTCAAGTAACCAAGGATCTTCACAAAATATGATACTACAACCATTTCCAACTTTCCATTTCATCCCAGTCCTAAGAAACCCCTGTAAACTGCAAATATTCTTCCAAGCTAAAGACCCCGAAGGTGATCTTTAGAGAGGCAATTAATCAAAGGTATATTTTGGAGATACTTAGCATTCATAATTTTGCACCAATACTTTTTGTTTCTTAGTTGATCCCACCCCACTTTAGCAATTAAATCCTTGTTGATGCAGGGGATATTCCTTATCCCAAGCCCACCACAAGGTTTAGGTTTACATACATTGTCCCATTTGACTAGAGAAAACTTTTTCTTTTCCTCCGTCCCCGACCAAATAAACCTCCTCTGGATTTTTTCAAAATTTTCAACTATATATCTAGGGATCTTGAAAATGGAGATGAAGTAAACAGGGATCCCTTGAAGAGTCATTGATAGAAGCTATAGTTTTCCAACATGACTAAGGATGGAACCTTTCCAACCAACCAACTTCCTTTGTATCCTTTCAAGGATAGAATTTCAAAAGTCTGGGGTGACTTCCTTGACAATAAGAGGTAAGCCAAGATACACAAAAGGGATAGAACCGCACAAACAACCAAGAACTACAGTCACCTGAGCTTGCAGACACAAAGTGTTGAAGAAATAGATCATGCTTTTATTATAGTTAATACATTTCCTAGAGAAAGTAGCATAATTGTTGAGACAAAATTTTCATTTCCTAGCTTCAATCACAAAGGCTTTCCTAAAGAGAAAGATGTCATCAACAAACTGTTGAATAATCATTGGCTCTAAAGTAAAGGCAGCCTTAACCCCTTTAATGGCCCCCTCTGACAATAGACTTGAAATGTTCTTGCTTAGGACAACCGCAGCCATGATAAAATGATATGGTGAGAGGCGATCCCCCTACCTGATACCTCTCCCAACATTAAAGAAGCCCTAAGGAGCCCCATTTACCAGCACAGAGTACTTAACTATGGATAAGCATTCCATAACGATGTTGACCACATGTCGATCAAAACCAAACTTAGCTAGAAATTTAGGAATGAAATCCCATTACACCTTGTCATAAGCTTTTGAAATATCAAGTTTGAGGGTCATGGTTGCATTGTTGCTTCTATCCATTGAATGGATAAATTCATGTGTAGTTATAGTTACATGCAGAATATGTCAACCAGGAACAAAGCCTTTCTGAGAGGGGCCGGTAATTTTTTCCAAGAGGGGTTTAAGATGATTCACCAAGATTTTAGAGAGGATTTTATAAAAATTATTGCAAAGACTGATGGGCCTAAAATCAGTCATAGATTGGGGATCAACAATATTGGGAACCAAGGCAATAAAAGAATGGTTTAGTTGTTTGAGAATATTACTAGATTTGAAGAAATCCTTTGCATAGCCAAAATAAGGTCCCCACCCACAATCTCCCAAAACATCTGAAAAAAAGTCGAAGGGAAACCATTCAGGCCTAGAGCCTTGTAAGCCCCCATGTTGAAAGTGGCCAACTTGACTTCCTTCGGAGTGACAACACTGAGGATGCAGAGATTATCATCCAGAGTAATGGTGGTCTGGAGAGGGTCCAGCAACAGATTGTCCAAAGCCAGATTAGGAGCCTCAACAGGCACCTGATAAGCCTTATGAAAATATTTCATTTCCAGTAGGTCAATCTGGGTGGGTGTCTTGAACTCAACCCCCTTCTCATCATCTAACATAGTTATCTGATTTCTTTTCTTGTGTTTCAAGGTAGAGACATGAAAGAAGGAGGTATTTTTTCCCCCTTCTTGTAGCCATTGAACTTTAGATTTTTGTTTCCAGAAAATTTCCTATTTCCTTAAGATTTTCTCCCACTCCCTTCAACTCTATCTTTTCTAGTTGCAAGTGGTAAGCTAACATCCCCATCTTCCATATTTTTTGGATAGTCTTCAACTTTTCTCCTAAAGCTTTTTTCTCCTGAAAGACATCACCAAAAACTCTCTTGTTCCAACCTTTCACCATACATTTGATATGTTTAAGTTTATAAAAGATCCTGAACATGGGTGATCCACGTACATGAATATTCCACCATTCAACAATTTTATCCTTGAAATTGGGATGAGAGTTCCACATGATCTCAAACCTAAAGGGGAAGGGTCTGCTAGTAGGGAGATCATTCATGACTAGCAGGAGAGGGTTATGGTCAGAGACAATCTTGGGTAGAGCAAAGAGGTTAGCACTAAGCAATGTCGACCAGTTGCAAGAGCAGAGGAACCTATCTAGCTTGACTTGAATTAAACCTTGCCCAAAATTCCTATTAGTCCAAGTATAGGATTGTCTCGAGAGGTCAATGTCAATCAGGCCAGAAGAACTTAGGAAATTTTCCAGATCAGCCATATTGTCAAAGTAATCCACCAAACCACTACTTTTCTCTGAAGGAAATAAAGGGGAGTTGAAATCCCCCAACACCAACTAGCGAGACCCCCTATTAATATTTAATCTATCAGATAGATCTTGCCACAGGGAATTTCTAGCATTCCTCTGGTTAGGAGCATAAACATTGATTAGTGACGAAGAGCCACCTAGATAAGAAAAAAGGAAACCCACACTACTCCGACAATAGAATAGTTCAATACCCTTCAACCTGGATGGGTTCCATAACACCGCAAGCCCACCAGATGCCCCCTCTGCATCACTACAAAAGTAAAGAGGACCTAGCCATATATACTTAGCAATACTATCACAATTTTCTTTTTTCATTTTAGTTTCCTGTAGCAGTAAAACTTCTATCCTATGTTCTAATACATAGTTTTTCAACACAAGTTGTTTATGAGAACTATTCAGTCCTCGCCCATTTCAAGACAAAACCTTCATTTTTGACTCTTCTTTGAGGACACCTCCAATGTTCTTTGTTTACCAATTGCGATCTTATTTGTTGTCTCCCTCTGCCTATTTTGTCGCTGGCTAGATCTTCCTAGTTTAGATTCGCCACCCACATCCACCTTCTTCTTTTTCCCTTTTTTCTATGGGGTTGTCTAAGACTCCTCTTCCACGAACTTCTCCTAGTTTAAATCTACTAAATCTAGGACACCTTTCTTGATTTTTACTTTGGCAACCACCTCCTCCAATATTTCTCCTTCTTCTCCTTTGGTCCAACAAGTTCCTATAGCTAGGTTAGAGCCACCAAACTTCAGAGAGGCACCAAGATCTATGGCCCCCCAAAAGGTCTGGTTTGGGGAGACAATCCCAACCGTCAAGTCCTTCATGACAAAAAAACTTGCAGCCAACACCGTAGCAGCATTACCAACCACCAGATCTGTACCACTAGCCACACTCATAGTCAAAATAGGGGTAGCAGGGACCAAAGCCAGACTAGAATAGGCCACATCCCCATCAATAGAATGACCCTCAAGGATTAGGGGGAAGACAGGACAGCCAAACTTAATCGGAGAGTCCACTATTTTTAGGATGTCATTTTTGAAAGGATGGTGCTCATTAACAGCAATAGTATCAATAGGGTTGGGTACCCGATTAAAATAGGATTTGTAGTCAGTAATCAGGTGTCTGGGTTTAGCACACTTTTGATAGTAGACCACCACATTTTCATAATAGATTGGTTGGACCCAAGTACCCAACTTAGAGCATAGCTTCATAGAGGTAGGAAGTGTCTTATGCACACCAATATTGACATAAAACTGGGCAAAAACTAACTTGGATTTGGAATGGGTAATGGAGTCTAACGTAATAAATTGTCCCAAAGAATCCCTAATACTTTTGAAAATGGATTCATCCCAATACTCAAGGGGAAAAGAAGGAAGACAAACCCATATCGGTGTCACCTTATTGAGATCTATGGCAAGGTCAAACCTCGAGTTCCAGTGGCATAAGGCTAGGCTGTGCTTCCCATATACCCAAGGCCCCGAAGAGAGGACCACAACCAAGTCATCAGGAGCCTTGAACTTGAAAATAAACATCCCTCCCGTCATAGCACAAATTTCCACACTTCCCTTCAAACACCATTTAGCAGCATCCCGTCTCCTGACCATATCAATAGAAGGTTGAAAGGAGAGAAAATGACCCACCATCGCATTTTCCATTAAGGAAAGAATCTTATCATTGACTGAATTAGATATAGAAAAATTTGTGCCCATGACAATGACCTCCTCTTCTGAGTGAGGAGTGGTGACCTTAGTACCCTAACTACCATTAGTCAGTACATCCTTCCAACCATGAACCTCTAGATGTACCACGAATGTTGGCACTTCCACACCAGATTGGACTGGACTCATGGGTGACTTGGGTTGACTCAGGATCACGGGGACCTTAGACTCAGACAAGCCAAGAGCAGCTCCTAAGGGATACAAGTCCACAAGCAATAGGGTGAGGCTCGGGTCAAGAGGGGATAAAGGGGGACCGTGGGGTACCCCCAAAGCAAAATCCACCATGCGCACAGGCTATTCAAATGCAGACATAGGAGAGAGAAGTGGGATGCTCACATATTGTTTAATTATGGGTTGTATTAGAATTTAAAATTTTGTAAATATAATATTTTAAGAATTTTTGTAATTTTTTGTGACTACATTATTTATCGATAAAAATAAATTAAACTCTCATTTTTTATAATATTCTATTAATAAAAATAAAGTGAAACATTTATTTTATGTGAGAATTTATTGGTTATGTTTTAGTCAAATAATTTGAAAAATAAGAAAAATATAATATTTTTATTTTGTAAGATCATAAATAATAATAATATTAAAATAATTTTGACAATGATTTAATGTATTTGTAAATATATAATATATCATATAAAAAGATGAAAATTATAATATTTTGGTGTTTAATATATAATTTATTTTAATATTTACATGATAAAATTAGAATATCTCTAGACATATGATATAGTTTATTTTTTCTCTTTTAATATACAGTTTAAAATAAGTATATAATGTTTCACCTCTTGAGCATCACTTAGTTGCAATGAGTGCTAAGTAGACCATTCATTATCATGAGAGATGGATTCTTGTGAACCATTACTTATGAAACATAGGTAAATTAATTTGAATAAAAAAACTACAAGATTATCCTAATAACAATATCATAAGTATAATCCTACACGATGCAACCATTGTTAGCATAGGGGAGAGGACCCGGTAGTTGAGCATCCTAACTTCACACTTCTCAAAATCTTACATGGAAATTTCAAATCACTCCCAATCTTTACATCAACTTAGAAATTCTCCTACTTATAACTAAGGTTTTAGGGCTACACCATCAAATATGATGCCACATTAGCATTTTTTTGTCGAGGTGTCCAAAAGGCCCAAAAAAAGTTAGACTGATACTTGTGAACTAAATCATGTTTTATTGGTGCACTGATGTGGCATCACATGATTTGTTTCTTTTTAGATCTAAGGAATATATTTCATTCAATTATGGGTATCCATCAACAAATGTTATAACAAATATTGGAACATGAATCCTCTCCCTAAACATGTAGAATTATTTTCAAAATGCATCTCCCATTCAATTTTAAACCCTACCATTGGATGTTGCGGTCTCTCTGTGGTGGGTGCATGGTTTTTGATAGATTTTGTAGTGTCTATAGATGTAATAGGGCCTGCTTTTGGTGGTAAGGGATGTGTTGACATTTCATGCCCCCCTTACATGACCCATCACTGATATCCTATCTAAGAGATCTTATATGGGCCATCTTGCATGAGTTTTCCTTAAGGTCTCTAAAATTGGCTAAGTCCCAAAATTTTGGGTTTTCGGACTATCTCTTACCCACTTCCTTCATGCCTTCTCCATCACTCCTCCTTTCCCATCTTTCCTCTAAGTGTTTCAAGTTTCGACTTTCAGCCTTACCCTTTACCCCTTACCTCTTCCCTCTCCTATTCCATTTAAGTCTTTCTTCTATCAGCCTTCGACCTTCGTCCTTACCTCTTACCTCTTATCTTCTTTAGGTAAGAGGTAAGGCATTCCTCCTAACCTTTGACCTCTGATGATCTGAGGTCTAACCTCCAAAGTCTCATCTCATTTATGCCTTCTTCCTTCTTTCCTTCTCACTTTCCCTCTTTTCTCTCAAAATTTGACTAAGTGTCGAGGTTTTGGGTTTCAGCCATCAAACTTCCACTTTACCTCTTACCTTTCTTTAGTAAGAGGTATCTCATAAGCCTAACCTCCAACGGACCAACACCTGAACCTTGACGTTTCCTCTCTTCTTCCTTTGGTATGTGGTAAGTTACGGGCCCGATGCTCGATCTTCGACATTCAATCGCCGATGCTAGTGCATTTCAAGAAAGCATAAGGCATGTTGTATGTCTAACTCCTGACCTCCGACCACCCAATCACTGACGTCTAACAAACACATTTTCAAGACTCGGAACAATTTAATTAAGTTTCATTGTAAAGGCATTTTTTCGGGCTTGATACCCTGATAATCCATGGATTGACACATTTCTATTCAACGACGCCATTAATGTTCAACGACTCCCCAAATATCAGGTGTGGTTTTTAGGATTTGAGGACAACTTTAATGCATTCTTTTAACTTCTCCAAGTGGATTTGTGGTGGTCATACTCATTCATTGTTGCTACTTCATTATTTATGATATTTCCATATCCAAATCGTAGATTTAGTGGAGGATTTTAGACATATTTTTTTGGAAAATATTCATGGTAGGGTGATGGTGTGCAATCTTTGTCTTCTCCAGGCTCTTCTTGATGCAATTTTCACAACAGGTATGGCAACCATGCTTGTTTTGGGCATGAATTTTTTGGATAGATCTCATGCTTCTTTGATCAGATCTGCTAACCTTGTTGAATACCCAAGATACTAAGAGGTTGGTGAATCAATATTTTCTTAACTTTAATGAACAAACACCATCCAATTACTCCAATGCATATAACAATAAGAATGAGCAAGAGTATTAACAAAACATAAAAGCACACAACACATGAACACCAAAAAATTTACATGGAAAACCTAGAATGGGAAAAACCACGGTGAGGATTAGCTCACAATATAGTATAATCGGTTATAAGATATTACAAATGGTGGCTCACTATCCAAAATAAGAGGCACACTTCCTATAGAGATATAATAACAAAATGGATTACAACCAGAATATGAACTAATGGAGTTACACCTAACAAGTGTAGATTTAGTTCCTTTGATGCTCAATAAACTCACATACCAACAAACATATATTCACCTTCATTTGTATCTACATGCATTCCTTCATCTTCAATCTCAAAACTATCCAATATATATATATAACACTCATTTGCGAGCATCAATTAGGTCGGCCTAGTTAGATGCATCCCTTATTCACCAAAAATATAGCTATCGGCTTCAAGCATATACAAAATATTTCCAAAAAAAAATCAAGCATGTAGCATGCTACAACATGTCAACATGGACCTAGGATAGGTTGCACATACATCCACAATACAAAAATTAATCCATTACAACATCAATTGTATATTAGGTCAGCCAGAGATAGATATAATACCAAAATGTAACAACATAGTAATGCCAACTCATCGTATCAACACATGAACGCATGAGATTCTGAACTTGCAAGCTTCCAACATCCAAAAATCATTTCCCAAATCTGCAAGCAATGATAGTCATCGGTAGAGGATTGTGGACCAAAATACTAGAGGATAAAACCTATATACCGGTTCAGAATACTAGATCAACTTTGAATTTAGACTTGCAAT
This sequence comes from Sequoiadendron giganteum, assembly GCA_007115665.2. Classification (NCBI taxonomy): domain Eukaryota; kingdom Viridiplantae; phylum Streptophyta; class Pinopsida; order Cupressales; family Cupressaceae; genus Sequoiadendron; species Sequoiadendron giganteum. Next base: position 571,824,495 of record CM021106.1, on the reverse strand, counting down.
TACAACTCATATAACATGGTGACATCAATGACAAAACAAAAGCTACATAATGATATGTTCTTCATTCTTCCAACAATCTCCCCCTTTGTCATTGATGGCAACATGTGCCAAAATAATTTACAAACCTCCTATGTACAATACTCTCCCCTTTTCTCTCCATAACATTCTCTCCCTTTTCTCTCATTTTCTCTCCCCTTTGACATCAAGGACAAAGGGTGGTCCGAAAATATGAATATACATATATACATGGACGGTCTGGAACATAGTATGATCAAAAGAAAAATGCTTAACTCCCCCTTAGGAGCTTGTCTCAAAAATGTGTAAACTTGAAAAACATTACTTGGAGGAGGGTGAGATTTGAAGCTCCTTGAGAATGCATTGCCATGTTGTCTTGCCTTTCTCCCAACTTTTCTTAGTATATATCAACATCCTATTTAGAGATTCCAACTCTATCAGGCTCTCTTCAACATCATCTAGTGTACCCAGAGTCAGGTTGATTTTATCCAAAAAATATTGTACTAGCCAAAGCATTGGCTACCAAAGTGTACTCCATTCTCACACTGTCACCTAGCAGACCAAATTTTTTGATGATATCATCCTTCTTCTTCTGTAACATAAATAATTTATCTTTTTGATTAGTGATGGCATTCCAAGTTGACCTATCTCTATCTTTGGATGCACTGTATGTACTAGAGATAACAGTCAACTGAGACTCAATGGAATCCATGAGATATTTGATGCTCTGTGTGTTATCCGGCCAACTTATGCAATAAGAAAATATAGTATTTTCTTCGAACTCACAAGCCTTCACAATTTCTAGGCTCTTTTCAATGTTAGTGTTTGCCAGAGCACACTTGTCATGAAGTGCCAAAATCCTTTTCTCTGTCAATTTCTCTTCAACCTCTTGCCTTTTCTTCTCACCAAATCTAGAGGCATACTCCTTAAAGGAGTCCATTAGAAGTTTTAGATTCTCTATCGGAGTGAGAGATGTATCCATTGATGTACCAGGTGTGGCCTCCTGCAAAGCTTTGATGTCATCATCAATAAGCTTTGTTCCCTTCTGATGTGTTTCTAAAATTTATCTTCTTTTAGATGCATGCAATGCATCCCCTAACACCAATTTATGAATAAGAGAGATCTTATCCATATCCACACTACCTTGAATCATGGGGAGTTGAAGAAGTTTTAGAGGAATCACCGACTGGAACCTGATCTTCTTGGATAACAAGCCTTTCAAAACATCATCGCCAGAGGAGGATTCTTCAGAGGACCTTTTTGATTCCACAATCTGCCTTATTTCTTCTTCATTCTTTCTGGTAGATTCCCCATTTCTTTCTTCTTTCTCTACTCTTTCTTCTTCCTTTTCTTCTTCCTCTATTTTCTCTTCTTCTTCTTTTCCACCTTATTATTTTTCTCCTTCATCCCTCTCACCTTCATAATTATTTGTTTCTTCTTCAATATGGTCTGGAGGAGCAACATTATGCTTCTCTGATTCAACATTTTCCTCATTTTGTTTCTCAATCTCTGGAGGATCCTCTGTAACATTTATTTCCCTAAGGAAATCTGTAATACATGTTTCTAGAGGAATATCTGCATCAATTTTTTCCAAAGGAATGTTTGTATCACCTATACCAAAAGGAATCTCTTCCTTAACCTCTACAGAAACTTCTTCTCTTGACTTAGGTGAAAAACTAGATGGGACTGTACCAAGCATGCCATATTTCTCAGCCATGTCCCTAATGGCATCTGTAGTTTTTTTCTTTATTTTCTTTATTTTCTTCTTGTCTCTTGTCATCAAGGTGGTTACTCTTTTCTTCATCCAAAACATCTTTGAATAAACCTTCTTCAAGGTTTCCAAATCATCTGGGGTCAAAGAGGACCCAATTCCCTCAAAAGCCTGATTTCTTATCTTCTCTTCCAATTCAACAACCTCTGATCTCCTTTTCATCAAAGCCTCCCATAATTTTTCAGGCACATTGTTCTTAACATAATCCCAACTAACTTCTAAAGTAATAACATACTGAATTATGGCCAGAATTGATGTTTTTTTGTCTTCTCTACCTACTTGATCATAAATTTCTTATGTAGGTTGAAGCATATCTTCAAAATGTATCAATATATTTACCAAAGCCTCTAATCTAAGAGGAGAACCAAGTCTTATCAGAGATTATTTTTGTTCTTCTTGGTTCGAAAATACCTCTTCTACATCTTTAGCCTTCTTTGCTTCTAGTTTGGTGTGCACATGAACACCAAAACCCTATTCTTCATCTTCTTCAGAGGATGATACATAATGAAATATTTTAGAACCAACACATGCTTCTTGTGAAGCACCTTCACCAAAGGACATGCTTCCTCTCTTCTTTCTTACCAATTTTGTTGCAAGGTCTTCCTCCTCTTCCTCTTGTTCTTCTGTGATGTTGAGGTTCTTTTCCCTTGTGGCCTTTTCCTTCTTTCCTCACTTGACAGGTACCACCAGAGGAATTCCTTTTCTTTTCCCACATCTTGTAGTAGGTCTAGAAGGATTTGGGCCTTTGCCTTTACTAGGAGCACTAGGCTCTACTTTTATTGTTACAGGGCCAGAAGCTGGTTTTGAAGGAGCATTCCGACCAGATCTCCTTAGACTTGATGATTCTCTAGTTTTCTGGTCTCTCAAGGCTCTTCCTTGTGCAATTTTCTCATCAGTGAATCCAAACTTTCTAAGCATTTCATCTACCTTCTTTCTCATCGCAGGCTTCTTATACTCCAAGTGAACTTCCATATATTTTTCTACATATGTGCCAATTTTGGGTTCACTGGTATCTTTCAGACTTTTCAACAAAACTTGTACATAGCCTTAAGCTTCATCCTCTATAATCTCACACCCCAAAGGTTGAATCCATATAGTTTGGGGTTCAATAGCTTTAGCCATGCACTCATCAGAGGAGACATGAAATATGATATCATCCTTATACTTCTCAACAACCTTCTTTGGGATCCTTTCTCTTTCGTTCATGTTGCTTTTAAACACAACAAAGAATGTTGTCAAAGCATTATCTCAACTATTCAAATCACCCAAATTATGTAAATAATAAAAAATCTGATGTGCAACCAGTCTGGATGTGTCCCAAATTACCACATCATCTCTTCCAGGAAGTCTTCTAAGAAAGTATAACAACAAACAAACAATCAAGGAACCAAAATTAAATGCATATTTCTTTTCCTTTGACATCTTTAGATTCTCAAATAATTGATGCCAGAGAAGTTCACACAAATCATAATTAGCACCATAAGCTTCCATGTAATATCTGGTGTAAATTATTATAGCAGACACTGAATTTTCTCTATTTGTGAAGTAGATCTTGTGTCTGATCATTATAACTGCAGAATTCATAGCAAGATTAGTGATAGGATTCATTGCAAGAGCCCTTTGGTCAAATTTAGCTCCGGTGAGCTCCATCACCACTTCATTCTTCACAGATTTCAACACTGGTACTGATATGGTGTCATAGAGACTGGTAACTCCCTTAATCACTTCCTTAGTTATAAGATGGGGTTTTTTAGTCGACAAAAACTTTTCATGCATTCTACTGAGAGTTGGTTTAACATATTTATCATCAATAGTGGAGCTAAAGTTACGAAAGGAATTCCATTGATCCAACTTCTTCACAACAATATTTGAATACTCGAGTTTTATCAAGAAATTATCCCCGATGATTTCATTCTGCTAAATGTCTATCAGATTTATTTGATCATATTCCTCAGTTTTAACTTGAATGTACATCCTAGTGTCTTTAGTGGGCATGACACCATGAGGAATTGATGAGAAGGCACCCAGAGGGTCATCTTTGAAAACCTTCATAGAATATTTCTTATAGGATTGTTTAGGTCTTTCCAATGCTTTTATGACTACAGGGTTGCCAAAAAAAATTCACACACCGAGCTCTAATGATTTTAGAAATAATATTTACACAAACCCACAATAGCACAGAAGAGTAAAATACCTTTTTCCTTCGTGAAAAACCAAAACTAGGGTTTGCACAACTCGCTCTCCAAATTGCCTCAAGAATGCTCCAAATCGCTCTCCACTTCATTCAAATGCACAAGTGATTAAAAACACTTTATAATTTATCTTTATAAATCAATGTGATGCCCTAATTTGCATTAAATGCGATGAAATTTGAAAAGATGATAAAAACCCTTCTATTGCATTGAAAAACCCTAATTTCCTTCGTAGAAGATCATGCTTGCATATTTTATTCCGGTTCCTTTTGCATATCCTTTGTGTATCCATTCCTTACAACATATCTTTGTGCTAAAGACTAACACACCAAATAACCAAGGAGTTCAAACAATTTTATGTTAAAGCTCCCCCTAAGACCATGCTAGGTCTAATTCCCAAAGGAATTGTCTGCACCAGATGAGGGCACAGACACATTTGATGTTGTTGGCTCTTTTTTTTTTTTCCATATCTTATTCATTTCTTTCTTAACCTCATCTTTGTCAATTTTCTTCACTGATTCGTTCTTCTTTACTGGATCAAATTGCTTTCCCTTTTTACTTTTGCATACTCTTGAAATGTGTCTTGGTTTATTGTAATTGTAGCAAAAAACACTTTTCTAATTTGTTTGTCCTCCATTAGCCCTTGATATACACTAATTTTATTTGTGTCCAAACTTATTACAAGTATAGCAGTAGCCAACAAAATATTAATTCATTCTACCTCCATTAAACCAATTCATCATCTGATTTTTGCATTCACTTGCTCTATGTCCAACTTTCTTGCATGCAAAACATTGTATGGAAAAGGGTCAAACATGTTATTTTATTCTACTTCTACACTTTATAGCCTTGTGATCAAATTTATTGCATTAAAAACAAACACCATTGAAGGATGGATACCTTTGAGCATTTATTTGTCTGATAGGCGGTCTCCTAGTAAAGCTTCTTGAGTTCTTTGTTTGTTTTCCTTTACCTTGATTCTTTTGATTGTTCACTGTGTTTGAGGTCTTCATAGCTTTTGATCTTTCACCTATTTCCATTCCTAAACCATCTTTATCTTTATATGGTTTATTTTTTGCAATTAATTCATCAAGCTTGGTGGAGCCTGTTTTTAAACTATCTTCACAGACTTTTTCTTTTTCCATATTTATTCTCAGGTTTACCACTTCTTGTTCAAGCCTTGAGCATTCATCAAACTTTCTTTGCACCACTGTATTTAGAAAATCTTCAATTCTCTTATTTTCCTCAACTTGCACCTTTAATCCGTTAATCTCTCCATTTTCTTGTTTTAATTGCTCACTTACTTCTATGTGTCTTTCTTTGAATTTCTTCAATTGCTCTTTCAATTTCAGGATGCATTCATTTGCCTCATCAAGATTTTCTTTCAGATCTTTTTTTTCATTTTCAGCTTTGTCAAGATCATCAAGGGATGTCTGAAGTTCTTCTTTATCATCCATTTGTTCAATCTTCAAGATCTTCCTCAAGCTGTTAAGCTTCTCCGAGGGAACCGAGCTCTGATACCAATTATTGAATACCCAAGATATTGAGAGGGGGGTGAATCAATATCTTCTTAAATTTATTGAACAAACACCATCCAATTACTCCAATGCATATAACAGTAATAATGATCAAGAGCATTAACAGAACATAAAAGCACACAACACATGAACACTAGAGTTTTTATGTGGAAAATCGAGAATGGGAAAAACCACGTTGAGGATTAGCTCACAATATAGTAGAACCGGTTATGAGATATTACAAAGGGTGGCTCACTGCTAGGACTCATTGTCCAAAATGAGAGGCTCACTTCCTACAAAGATACAATAACAAAATGGCTTACAACCAGAATATGAACTGATGGAGTTACACCTAACAAGTGCAGATTTAGTTGCTTTGATGCTTAGTAAACTTGCATACCAGCAAAAATATATTCGCCTTCATTCATATTTGCGTGCATTCCTTCATCTTCAATCTCAAAACTATCCAATGTATATATCTAACTCATTTGCAAGCATCAATTAGGTCATCCTAAATAGATGCAACCCTTATTCACCAAAAAGATAGTTGTTGACTTCAAGCATATACAAAATCTTTCCAAAAACAATTAAAACATGTAGCATGCTACAACATGTTGGCATCGACCTAGGATAGGTCGCACATACATTTCCAATACAAAATTTAATCCATTACAACATCAATTGTATATTAGGTCAGCCAGAGATAGACCTAATACCAAAATGTAACAACAGAGTAATGCCAACTCACCGTACGAGCACCTAAACACAAGATATTCTGAACTTGCAAGCTTCCAACATCCAAAAATAATTTCCCAACACTGCAAGCAATGAGAGTCATCTATAGAGGATTGTAGACCAAAATACCGGAGGATAAAACTTGTATACTAGTTCAGAATACCGGATCAACTTTGAATTTAGACTTGCAGTTGCAACTCATATAACATGGTGACATCAATGACAACACAAAAGCTGCATAATGATATGTTCTTCATTATTCCAACAAACCTTAGTTGTGTTAGGGTTTGGTTGTTCATCTTAGTTATGCCTGAACTATAAAGGCAACACTTGTATATTTTTGTAGGGTTCTTCTTTTGGGCTCCTCTCACAATTTTGTTTTGCAGACATTGCATCTTGCATTCTGCCATTGTAAAGTCTAGATTTTATGCCTCATATCAATAAAATCTCACTATTATCATAGATATTTCTTGCATGTATGAGTAAGAATCTTTTACCTTCATGTCTGAATGCTTGTTTTAGCTAATTTGTTGATATTTTGTGCAATCTAAAGCAAAGAATAAATACATTTCTATCTTGGTGCATCACCTCCCTTTCAATTTCATGTTCTCCTTCTATCCCTTTTCCTCTGTGATTTTTTAGATTAGGGTAGTGATAATTTTAATGTGTTGGGTTAGATCAACACATTTGCGCTTAGTTTGGAAGAGGAATTTTGGCCTTCTCTGGAGATTCAACCTCATTTGCCCAAGGTCCCATAGCTTGAGGTTGTTTCCATTGTGTCATTAGAACATTGAACTCTTGTTCAGTAGGGTGCAGTTTTATGTGACAATAGGATGTAATTGATGTAAGCGACCACCATTCATTTGGTGGTATTGTTGATGCATGTGGTATTTCTCTTGGTTCATTTGAATCTTGTGCTCCTTCGCCTAGTGGCGGTTGCGTGCCTGCTCATGAAATCGGTTCCTTCCTAGATTTTGTGTAGGTGTCTAAGGTTTTCCCAAGTTTCAGGATTTTTGGTGATATGAGAGTTTTTTCGAGTGCTTTGTGCTTGGGTAGTGGTTCCCTTTGATCCTTTGCAGAAATTATTGGTTCAATGATTCTTGCTTGCCCTTCTTTGCATGGAAAATCCTAGTTCATCTCTTATTCTTTGAACTCCCCATTTATGGTTTGTAGTCAAGATGTGATTGAGAGTGAGGCCTTTTATCTTTTTTGTGGTTTGGTATGTGTCTTTCTCTTCTCAAATTATATAATTGGGTTCTGAAATCTTGGAACTTTTTTGTTGATAGTAAGATTGAATTATATCTTTGTGCTAGGGGTTTTTTCATAGAGATTTTTTCCTCTTCAAAGGATAGGGACTTGGTGTTTGATAAGTTACGTATGTGGGGTGTGCACTCTCTCTTTTTCAAGCCTTGGTTTATGTCCTTCAACCCCCTTTGAACCTTTCAATATCAAACCAATTTGGGTTAGGCTACCAAATATATCTTTTCAGTTTTGGGAAGATTCTTGTTATGAGGATATTAGTAATGCAATTGGTCACTTCTTAAAGGTTGACTTTGCTACTTCCTTCATAGCTCACACTACATATGCTTGTATTTTGGTGGACATAGATACCTCCATGGCTCTTTATGGGTATATTGTCTTGATGGTGGGGAGTAGGCCTTGGACTCAACAACTCAATTATAATGGTCTTCCCTTTAGATATAGGTAATGTTTTATCATTAGTCACTTGGCTTTAGATTATACATTCTCTCAGTGCAAGGGCACAACTACATGGTGGAGGAATGCTCACAATGATCACTTTGACAATGATTTTTTTTTACTCTCTGGTTGATGGCTCCTCCCAAGATGATAAGTCTTTGCAAGATGTCAAGTCTTCTCCCATTTGCATTTGGAAATTCATGCTCCTAAGGAGGTTTCTCATGTGGTTGTCACAAATTGAAGGAGTTCCACTCCTACAGACCTTTTGACTCCTATTGATGAGTGCCGCCTAGCTCTTGATCTAGTTGCTTAACTTCTTGTTTCTAATGTTCTTGTTTTTCCCTCAATTTTGGGTTAACTCTCATCTACTCCTAATTTGGTTGATTGTCAATTAGCATCTCATACTAGACATTCCTTTGTTTATGTAGTGCCCATGGATGGGCCTTGTGAGGCGGTGTCACCCCCCTTCTTCTAAGTCTGAGGATTTACAACACAAAATTTCTTAGACAATTGTTCAAAGATAAAAGAAAGGTCTTCCCAAATCTATCTCCCAATCACGCACCAAAGTTAACGGTGTGAGGTTGAATACGATAGGGTTTTACATTATTTAGGTTGAATCTTTGGGATCATTTTTTGCTTGGCAACTTGGTTGTAGTTGTCTCTTGCTTGACAATTTAGTTGTAGTTGTATTTTTTATGTCCCATTTAAGTTCATTTTTCTAGGTAATGAGTTATTTTATTGTATAAAAGGTTTGGGCCTTATCAGAAACCCATTTTATGTTAATAAAAAATATGAGCATGTAGAGTTAGCAAAAAATATGTGAGCATGAAAATTATGGAAATTCATATCATTATATGTATGTAAAAATAAAATATGTTTTCCCTCATGGACATTTATAAGAAACAATGTGGTGAGATCTATTCAATTAACCATGATTTGAAGCCATTTTTCCTTGAGATACAAATTAGTAAAATATTGTTAAAAGATGTAGAATAATATAAATATTGATAAATCTATAAAAAATATGCTCATGATAGTAAATGCGTGCATAAAATGTCCCTTGTAAATGTAATGTATCAATGCACCATCAAAAAGGTAAATTATATTTGATAATACAATACTTGTACCTTATTTTGGAAAAAATATTATTGCAATAAATTTTAGGGTAGAAAATATTTCTAAAATCTATCAATGATACATGTCATATCAATAATGTGAATCATGATGAAAATGTAACATCGTGTATTTCATGTGACCAACTAGGTAAAGAGATTGATCAAGATAAGGCACCAGAGTGAAATATTCCTTTATAAATAGGGGTAAAAGGTTAAAGGGGCAATTAATTTTTATTCACATTTTCATATAATGCACTTAGGAGATTAGATGATTTCCAACTTAGATCAAGAGAAGGGGTGATTAAGAGGGATGATGAAAATAATGAGTTAGTTGGCATCTAGATCCCAAACAAGCTATCTTGGTAGGACTAGGTCTCTTAGGAGATATTCAAGAGAGGGGCCCTTGGAGCCACCACTCTCTATATGATTTTTTTGTATTATGTCTATTATTGTATTCATGTTCTAAACATATGATAAATGTTATATGATTCCATGACCTATATGATTTGATGTGTATATATGCTTTTATGCTTTTTGTTATTGCATGCTTATACAAATAATGTAACACTAATAAGAAGCAATGTCCATGCATGTACTAATGAATCAATGAATGTTGTAAATAATAATAGAATCACTTTAAGATATATCATTTGTAGTAAAATTAATCACAAATCATGTATAGTTGAAAAAATTGAACCACATGTAATTGAATCATACATTGTTGTAATATTTCTAAGGAATAATGCTAAAGAGGTATCATAGAAAGCTCAAACTTGTATAAATAATAGATATTTTGGGTTTATTTTTTGTACTTTTTGTGTTCATTTAATCATTTGTAAGATGTTTAGGTACATAGCTAGGACATTATTTATTATTATTTTGTTAGCATATAATTTCAAGCATACCCTACTCATATTGATCAAGGCCCTTATCATTATATTCAAGTTTTTGTGTAAGTGCATATCTTAGACCATATGATTCATCTGGTGCTAGAGGAGAGAAGGGAACCAAAATAGATATATCACTCTCCATATCAATGCCACAAATGCTAGTCGATTTAGTGTGATTATTATTGAGTTTTAAAGGAGGCGGGTGATCATATTTAAATAAATCAAGGTAAAGTGAAGGCATATTACAAACTCTATTATCAAATTTATATATTGGATTTTCCAATATCACAAGGTGTAAAGTTTAATGTGCTTTTAATTGTCATTAATCAAAGCATTATCATGAGCTAGGGGATCTTGGTCTTTAGATCCTTATCGTTTCCCTTCCTCTTGTACATGTGTATTTTTTTGCAATAACAACCTTAGGTTGACCAACCATTTAACAATGACCATATGTATGAGGATTGACATCTATCTAACATTTTTTCTTGTTATAATTGAAATCAAAAAATCTATATAATGTAGATGACACGATCCCCATGGCATGAATCCATGGATATCCTAACAACATTTTATATGCTATTTTTCTAGGAATGACACAGAATGGGAAATCAATAGGAAAAGGTCTAAGTATAATATGGAGGAAAATAATCAATAGTAAGTGGTCTAGTAGTCAACTAGTATTATCAAAACCCTTAACGGTGAGATCTAATAATTCTAATGGGTGATCTCATAATAGTGTCTCACTCTTTGTCTTAAGTAGGACATTGAAATTAATATTTTAAATCATTTTTTTCACTTATAACAAGAAAAATATTAAGAATTTGAAGATGATGTGAACTAGTGGGTTTTGAGTTTTTCTATGTAGATATTAAATATATTTAAAAAATAATAATTTGTCTTATTTTAAAACATTTTTTAGTAACTTATTTTTTATATTTGATAGGATTTTAAAGGAGTGATGTTATTCTATAATTCATCTATTTTTAGAAATAAGATAAATTAATAATTTTATAAACATAGTTCATTAATACTAATATCTAGTGCATGCATATTTTTCTATATTTTTTGTAGCATATTTTATTTATTATTATTTTTTAATTTAGATTAGTTATAAATAGAAATTTTTTCTATATGAGTAATCTAATATCCATGTTGAAGTCTTTCAAACATTCCTCACTACATATATTTTTAGAGTCAATATCAACCAAGTCATGCTTAAAGTTGATATGTCCAAATTTTACCACAATATGCAAAGTTAGATCCTCTTTAATAAATATTTTAGGTTGAAAATAAACACCATTAAATGAAATATCATGGTTGGGTTGAGCACCAATAAATGTAATCGAATAATTAATTGTCTATGGAGAAGTATTAGAGTGCTCCTATATTTTTCTAAATCTTTTCATATTATTTCCTTATATAAAGGTGATGTACACACTAAATTTCAAAGATATATCTTATCTCGTATGTTGTAACAAATCAATAATATCATATTACTTGGGTCCCTAGGTTGTAATATTAAATGAGGATAATTCTAGAGTAATAAGGATAATTTTGGTTGATTAATCAAAAAAAATTCTTACCTCTAGTTATATTTTGATAAGTATGATCGATTGCATGATAATCCTATGAAGTTAGTATTGTATAGAAACTAAGCAGAGTTGAAAGGAAATTAGATATCCCTTTAACAATAATTTTAGCTCTTACATATCAATATAGATAATATCAACATATGGACCTCATATGAAATGATAATATATGGATCAAAATATATGTCCATGGGAGTACTAGAGAAGTCCAAACTATCTTGAGACATGGTAGGGAAATAAAAATATGTGATAGAAGTGTATACCAATGCCATAAATGAAGGATAATATAGGAAAGAGGAATCAAAGCACTGTAATTCTCCATTCTTTAAAATAAGTCTAAATCCATTGGTCAATAAAATATAATCTACCAAGTATTAATAATGTGTGAGAAAGAATCACTTAATATGTAGTGATGGATTGCTAGAACCACCAAAGCCATCCCACAATAATTCTTCACCCAAATCTATAGTTCTAGATGTAATGGGGTAATAAATGATGTAGCATCACAAATATTCATCCCTTATTACCCAAAGCATGTGAAGGAAAAGTGTTCAAAGGTTACATAACATCACAAGCATAAACAACCATAGCATAACTCGCATGAAAAAATGATAAAAATGGAGCTTATAGATAAGTGAGGTGAGAGTATCCAAAAGAAAAAGAATGAACAACCACCAACTTTATGAAGTAGGAAATATTTCCAAAATGGTTAAAGAGTACTTCCATAGACAATGCATCCCCATCCATAGGATAGAGAGACCCAATAGTGTTGAGGATTCGAGGATTGTGTTGTACAAAGATTGGAAATACATAAAAATTTGTGAGGCATGCATGGTGATTCAAAGAGAAAAGAATTTGCAGAAAAAGTACAATGATCAATGACTTATTTGATAAATTGTATCTTCCCAATAGCCATTTTTTTGGACAAATTTGATGGGACAACATTTTTTATGAAGTTTCTTTGGAATATAAACACACTTTCAGATACCCTTTATGGAGATACGACTCCTCCTACAACGGAATCCTCTGAAATTAAACAAAAATCCTTCAAAATAGACTGTTACCAGTCTTAATTAGTCCTTTAAGTTGCTAAAACTGATTTTTCTTGAAATAATTCCCTCACATGTGTCATAATGATACAAAAGATATTTGAACAATTAAAGTAGGTTTCCATAGACCTATAGACCAAAATTTATCAATTAGGTAGGTGTATTTCTCCCAAAACTCTATTTTTTCCTTAAAACCTTAGGTAGGGTTTTGACAAGCTGATCAGTGAAAAAATGTATTTCATTTAATATCCACTTTCAAGACCTCAAACCAAATGAATTAGGTCTATATAAACCCTCAAAAATTCCAACAGCAATAAAATTAAACAAATCACTTTAAAATTTACTTATTTTGCAAAAATGGAGGTCTAGAACACTAGTAACACCCTGCCAACATACGTGCAAACAAAAACTTCATTCATTTTCTTTACAGAATGACATAAAACTGTGTTTTAAATATTTTTTAAATTTAAACATCATCCCTGACTACCTACCTCATCCCATTCAAACCCAACTTTACAAATTAAACATTCAAACCCCTAATTAGGTACTTGGGGTTAAGTAAAAACATTAAAAAAATGAAATTTATGACTAGTTATTTGTCCAAACTTAAATAAAAACCTCCTAAAATGTGATTAAACACCTAATACTGCATTATAATAAAAATCTAGAACAAGATAATTATTCTCCTGCATCATACTCCCAAGGAGAAAAAAGTTGGCTCATGAGCTCTTGCTCGTGAGGTTTGCAGGTTACTCCCATACTTATTAATATTTGATTTATTCATCCAAGTAGCATCCTCTATTGAATGAAATTTCCACTTCACTACTTGTACTAGTAGTACTCTTTACCCCTTGTTTGTTTAAAAACTTTCTTGTCAAGAATAGCGTCTAGTTCTTCCTTGTTGGCTTTTGGCAACAGGTTTTCCCATTTCCTACTTGATATTTCCTTGCTCTCAATTGTGTCACCTTCATCATAACCTTCTTTATATGGATACAATTTTGAATTATTGAATATATGATAGATTCCAACACCACTTTGTAACTCTATCTCATAAGCATTGTTAGAAAACATTCTTAAAATCTTACAAGGGCCAATTTTCTTCATTTTTAGTTTTGTATACTCACCTTTTGGAAACCCATGTACTTTTCAAAGGAATTGATTAAATGATCTAGAAGGGATAAAAATTAGTCCACCGAGGTCTCTTATAGTGACCATAAGAATAACTTTGGTAACAACACATCCCAAAATATAAAATCATTATAGAGGGCAGTGCAAGAAAATGTATACATTTGTGGGTCTCCCTTACCCGTGTACTTTTCAAATCAAGGCACTAGAAAGTGTATGGATAAAGGAGTACCTAGAAAAATTAAAGAGAGTAGAGTGCAATGATAATAGGGAGGAATTAGAGCTTAGTTCAAGTAGTGGAAAGAGAAGCAAGATGTTGTAATTGGCCAACATTTTTTATGAGTTGGTTTATAATAAGGTATATTATATATAAGGGAGTGAAAGTTCTATATGTATGCATTGAAAAGGATGTGAAATAAAATGAAGTTCTAGAGCCAAAGGATATAGAAGTGCTAAGATTTATTCCATAAAGACTAGAATTTATGACAATAAAGGGAGGTGCAAACCCAACAAACATAGTATGAGTCCCATTGAATATGGAACAATTGTAGTCATGGGTGTAGTAGTGACCATATGGATAGTTGTAACTATCATCGATAGAAATAATTGTGTGCCAACTATATTAGAATGTGCAACATGAGTGTCTCCAAAAACTATTGTGTAAGCTATGACATTATATTAAAAAATGTGTTCCAAGCCATGAAGTAATTCTAATACTTTAGAATGATTGTTTAACATGCTTCAAATAACACTAAGGATAGGAACCACCTCAAAAGAAAGGGCGTACTTGGCCAAAAAATCTTTAATTTTTTTAAGTGTTGGCCTAAATTTTGAAATTGAGAATCAGAGTCTTGTAAAGTAACCTCATGATTAAATCCTACATCCACACAAGGAGAATTAGTGGAAGGAGAGGTAGGTTGTACAATAATTTAAGGAGGTGATGATGACATTCTAGTTGTAAATTACTCATAAGTAATGTATTGAAATTTAGGACATATTCTTAATAGAGTTGTAAAATGATGAGAGAAATTTTATGTTTTCCAACATTTCTTCTTACTGCATTGTTAGAGTAGAGATATTGGGTTGTAAGATTTGTGAACAATCTTACAACATGCAATCTAAAACTCTAGTACCAGGAATGGGGAAAAGACCTTTGATGTATGGAGATTTTTTTTAATAGAGTATAAGTGTTTGTCTTAAAGTTTAAAAGGTGGTGCAAAGTGACTGGTTAACCAAAATGTAAGAGTTGAACTTCAAATCTTACAAAATATTTTTTTTCCTTTGAGAGTGGTTTTGATCTCTTACACTAGGGTTAACCAACAAAGTTTATGTTTAACTAAATCTATTATTCAAATTTATGTTGATAACCCTTTTCTAAAAGTTAATTTTGAAACATAATTGAAACTGATAAAAGCAAATTAAAAAGCTAAAAAGAGATGAAATAATGAAAATGCCTTGAAACAAAGATTAAATAATTTATTATACGAAAATAGAAAATGCAAAAAATAGGGAACCTAGGATGGAAATTTAAAAGTCCATATTTCGGACATTAGTGAAATGCAAGGATGTCTATATGATGTGTTGTCATCTTGTATGAATGGGAAATAAAAAGTATAACAATATGAAAGAAAAACCTACATGCAGAACAAACAAGAAAAATCTAAAAATAGAGAAATAACTAAAATTAAAAAAATTGTTCTATCAAAACCTATGAATTACTCAATAAATGAAAAGTAATAAAAACAAAATTAAATGGTAGAATTCAAAGAAGATATCACCAAATGTAAAGGACATTGAAATATTTTCTTGTCTTGTAAATCTACAAAAAGTTAGAAAATAAATATTTTTGGTGGCTATTTGAGGGATTTCTTCAATCAAACCCCATATTGGATCTTTTGCCCTCCACAAATAACCTTTATTTTTAATAGATTTAAAAATGACGATGATAAGTGCAATGTAAAATAAATCACTAAACAACAATAGTAATATGTACATTGAACATGATCCTAAATGCAAGTATTGTTAGCACTTAGGAATCAAAAGTACAAATGATCAATGTAAAAAAGAGGAGAGGAACAATAAAAAAAGAACAATGTCACCTCAAGAGCACAAAGTTGTCAAGGACACTATTATCTACTTTAAATTATTTTCACAACTTGACAAATTCCACTTTATAATCAAAATGATATTTACATACACAATGAACTAATAAAGGCTTCATAAAATAGCTATGGAGGTTGATGATTATTTCTTGAGAGATAGAGCTTCCAAAAAAAATCTTAGAATTCTAGAATGAGCCTTTTTTTAAAATTGGACACAATAGAGAGAACAAGGGTTGTATAATTTCTCAAGAAACACTCAAAGCCTTTACTTTCTCAAGTATCAATGATGGCAGTGAGAGAATAATGCTTAAAAAATCACTGGAATCGCAATTTTCATAGATCTTTAGGGTGTTGTATAGACATCCATGAAATATACTCTTATCCATTAAGAAAATCAAATTCAATAAAAGTGAAAAGAGTTAAAACTACTAAATGATTATGAAACATATGATACTAAAGTGCTAACATCTTTCATAGTCACATGCCAAAATGAGCACAAGGCATAATGTGAAATTGCAAGGATATGCAATTTTTGACATTATAGTGAGATACAGAATGAGGTCATAGCTATGGATATTATGGGTTTAGTAATGGTAGATGAAATAAGAATAGAAGTGTAATAGATTATTTGAGGCATAAGTATCTCAAGAGGGATATATCTAGGTAAAAAACATATAAAAGGAAGGCTAGTACTATGGGAATGGACAAGGGTAGTATAGGGGGTTATGATGAAATATGGAATCATAGTAAAAAGGGGCAAGAAGTGCACGCACCTGAAACATAGAGAAAGAGGTAAGTGTGTGATCCAAAATGGAATGGTTAAATGGATGCATGCACCTACACTTTCTCTATTTTCATTAGGAGATCTTTTTTGTTCTCCTTTATGATAGAAAATGGTAAAATATGCTTGAAATGCACTTTTGGAAGATGAAAATAAAATTCCTAATGAACTCAATTATGTGAAGTAAAACTTGAAATACAAATTTTAAATAGAATACTAACGAAAACCACAATCTTCTTGTAGATCTGAGAAGGTTAAAATACTATGCACCTGTCACCAAAAATGTCGCAAAGTGTCTTGCCAAGACTCATTCAACCAAGGGTGAATGGGTCTTTGTACATGGATTTTTCTAAGCTTTGGGGGTCCTCTGGAGATGGATCTGAGATGCTTTGAAAAATTTGTAAAATTTCACTTTTGATACAATTTCAATCCTTCTTCACTTGCAAATATGCAAACACACAAAGAGGAGAAAAATGTTTATTTTTTGTGTATTAAGGGTTTGCCTTGGTCAAACCCTAGTTTGGTAATTAAACCTTGATAATGAAATAATGACCAAAATGGAGGAATGATGAATGAACACTAGATTTTTGTAACTCACCAAACCCTTTTAATGGATTCTCTTAGAGGACTGAAAACAAATACATCACTCTAAGGTCTTGATCTTGCATGAAATGGCTTGATTGATGATGCTTGAAAACTTGAAACCTACATCACAATGTTAGCTCCAAAACATGACATGAAGATGCATAAAATTTGACATCATGATAGGATCTTGAATGTTGTTGTAGATGACTGAAAAATATGCTCTTCAATGCTCTTAACAATAATATTTTCTCTTGTGATAGTTTCCTCAATGCTAGATGATAATTGTTAGACTTGAATTGATAAAAACACCTTGTATTTATAGGTATTTACTTAATTACCCAACAATTAAACATCACAATCCAACCTTTGGAATTTGAATTTGAATCATTAAAATTCTGCCAAAAACAAATTAAAAAATGAGATCCTAAACTTAAGGAGGACCCATTCGCCCTTGGAAAAATGGGTCTTAAGCCCTAGACTTAGGACACACATTTTCCAAGATGTGTAATTAAGTGTAGGAATTGATTAAATGAGGGTTTCCCTTTTAGAAAATAAAATTAATTAGGCTTTTAAATGCATAATTGAGTCAGTTAGAGGCTCAATTAAGTCTAATTAATTAAGGGGATGCAAACATAGTGTGAAAATGTAAAGGTGTACATTTTTCTACACTATATTTAGCCCCCACTTTAGTGAGAGTATGAACTTGTGCTCAGACTCACACTAAAGCAGACAAATAAGTCAAGAGAGGTCCAAGTGCACAAATGTTGATGGTATAGGATGAAAAATATCAAGAAGGTGGCCAAGCCCCCAAGATCAAGATCCCATGGCAAACCAACATAAGCACCAAGGGATAGACACATACGTATGATATGAAGCAGCAAGACAAGATACACAAGCATACTTAATGTCAAAATTAATGCAAGGAGAAAATAAAGATGGAATAAAAAGTTGTATTATGTTATGTCCATCAAATAAACTCATAAGGATGTAAAATCACTTATGAAACACATGGCTCCACAAGCAATAAAGTTGTTTTATGCTCGGTGGCCATGAAAAATATGCTCACAAAGGCTAATGTAATCTGGTATACACTAGGTGGGCCCCCAAGAAAAATATGAGAAGCACACACTAGATCTACAAGGTGTGAACCCATAAAACAAGTGGAAATGGGAAAGCCATTCCATGTCTACAGGCCCCCATACGTCAACCGTACCAAAATTTATACTCCCTAATAAATTTGATAAGGTTCCACACTAAATGATAAAAGGTTTTCACAAGGCTAGCAGGTTGCGTTATGCTAGACACTCATAACATAAAGGCACCACAAAGAAAGTTGTGTTATTCTTAGCGGTCATGAATTAGTTTTTAGTTAGGATAATCAAAGGGGTTTTCCTTGATACATGAAAGGTCTCACCGTAGGGAACATCATGCTTGATGTCACCAAGAGAAGAATATTCAAGGGATAAAAATATATACACCTTAGGGAATAATGATCATAGCATTGCCACTAAGAGTAATTTCATATGCCAAGAAAGGTCACACCCTTGTAGAACATCAAGTATAATATCACCAAAAGGAAGGCGTGTCACATAGATCAAGAAATCCACACTTTGAATAAAAATTTCACACTTTATAGGAGATGTATGCTATCATCACTAAGAAGGGAACATGAAAACAATGAATGGGAGACACTATGCCCCCCACTTAAAATTTCAGCATACTTTCTAAGTTGGTATTTTAAGTAGAAAGAGAGGAAGGGGATTCTTTAAAAGAATACACACCTCCCAAAACTAGTTATCCTTGCCCCAAAGCATAGAGATAAAGACAACCACCAATGACTGTCATGTTGCTACCAAGAGAAATATGGTTGCACCTAAAATTTTACCACCATGAATGGAAATGAGCAAGACACATAAAGCTACCAATTCCACATAGTGATGAGCAGCATGATAGGATGAAAATTAGTATCAATTAGAGGAAATAGATGCATCAACAAGGAAAAGTACCACAATTCTTAAGATGTTGAATTTTATTACTCAAAGCCTTACATTCATTGGTATAATGACCATGACCTTGATGATATGCACAAAATGTACTTTTTTTATAAAAAAAATTTCATGTTCTTGGAGGGAGAGATATCAAGTGGGCTTGGAGAAGCCTCGACAAGGTATCCTCTTGATCAATAGTAGAATATGTTCCTTTCTTTTGTGACAAAGATATTTCTTGCTTACTACAAGGTGTCAGACATACACAAGAATCTCTAGGTTTAAATTGTGAGATTTTGTACTCTCCTTTAAAGGAGGGTGTAAAATCTAATGAAACCCAATCATCACTAAGAAATGTGTTTGAAGATGAAGCAATATTTGTACTAAGAGTTTTTTGTGTGATTATATTGATATTAAGTGAAGGTTTCTTTGATTCTTTTGTTTCTTTCAAAGGACAATAACCAAGACTGCTAGTTGTTTCTTGTGTGTAAGGATCTATAGGGAAAAATACACCTTGTTCTCTAGCACCACATCCTTTTCCATTATAACCAAGTTGTTTCAAAATTTAATAACCTCTTCCATAAAGTTTTTCCATTTCTTTTGGATTTGGTGGTTTCTCATGATCACACTCATCATATGTGGATGTATAATTATTATTTTCCTCTTCTTTGCTAAAAGTTGTGGACTTACATATTTTTGATGACTCATCTTGTGTGAATATTATGTCAGCTTCTTTCTCTTTTCCTGATTTGTGTGTAATCTTGTATTCTCCCATGAATGTAGGTGTAAAATCCAATGAACCCCCATCCAATAGTTTCATGATTTATTTCTCCTCTTCTTGTATCAATTCCACTTTTGTAGTTGGTGTCAATGTTGTAAGAAGATTTTTCATTCCAATTTTAGTTTACAAATAATTTTCTAAATATAGGTCAGCTTTGATTGTGTAAACCTTGTTGTTGTAAATGTACTTCACTAGACGATGTAGCGTTGAAGGAACTGCATTCATTGCATGAATCCAAGGTCTAGGAGAATATTATATGAAAGATCATTGGTCATGGCATGGATATGAGTTTGCAAATTTACCTTACTAGCTTTAACAAGTAATGTTATCACACCAAGCGGTTGTTTACCTACATTATCAAATCCATGGATGATAGAGTTTGGTTGAATTTTTCTTTTGTCCACTCCTATCTTTTCTAGAAGGTTTAAACTACAAACATTGAGGATTGAACCATTATCAATGAGAGTACACCTTATGCCATGTCTGTTAATAATAGCCACTATCATCAAAGCCCCGTTTTGATTTTTCACTTCTAATGGAGGTAACTCATATTGATGGAATGTAATGTCTAAGTTGAACAAGTTCATACCTTGAATTAGGGCTGCTACATCACTTGGTTGTGCGCTAGGAGAGACAAATCATTGTAAAGCACTTTGAAGCATGCTATTGTAATTAGATGAAGCTTGAATAAGGTCCCATAAAGAAATCTTAGCATGAGTGTTTCTAATTTGTTCCACAAGATCATACTCCTTTCCACTATGCAAAGGTAAATGAGGGGCACTAGGAAAAATAGGTTGAGGTAATGGTAACGAATTAGGTATGGTTTGTGGTTGTCTATTGTTCCTTGTATTATATGTGTGAGCAAGGGTATTATTAATCGGTTGTGAAATATTGTCACTACAATGTTTCCTTCCAAAATGTTAGATATTTCTTGGAGGTTTAGGAGGTCTTATAATGATAATTGGCACAAAAGGTGACTTAGGAGGTCCAATAATTAAAGGACTCTAGGGAGGTCCAAGAGCATATTTTGGATATCTAGTGACCAATTGTTTGTTCATAGCCTCAACGGATGTGGCTTCTTATTGATGATTTTCTAACAAGAGGGAATATAAGGTGACCTTAGGATGTTCATGTAAGCAAGCCTTTTTTTCACCTTTATTTACAACAATATACTCCCAAATAGAAGAGGTTTAGGAGAGAAACAAGAAATATTGTCATGATTCTCAATGGTTGAATCTTCTAACACCAAGACACCTTCGTCATGAGTAGGAGAGGTGTTGGGAAAAGAACAACTAGGATTGTCATGATTGTCAATGCGTGCATCTTTTTCTATCAAATCATTCTCACAAATAGGAGAAATATTGGGAGATGAATGAAGACTAGGTGTAATGACAAAAAAAGACCCCCCTAACATGGCCTTGATTTAGTGTTGTAATGTATCTAATATATTCGCATTAGGTCTTGGGCCCTTGTGAACTAAATGGGCTTATTGATGCCATATTTAGAGTGTTGTAAAGTGTTGTAACATTATTTCACAATTTTCTAAGGTCTTATTTAATAATTGGGCTTCTTTGTGCCTTAATTGGCCTTATTTTACATCCACAAGCCTCATTTATTTCATCTTCTTGAGGATAATCCCAATTTAAATCAATATCTAATCATAATTCAAGTATTTTTAGGTTGAGTAGCCCAGATTTGGTGGTTTGGGACTCATTCACCACCTTGGGCATATGAGTCCAACCTAGGTTTTTGGGTCCCAACCTGGTTTCACACCTTTCTAAGCATTTTTGAACTTTGTCCCATAAATTATGCCTAATGGGACTCATTCACCACCTTGGGCGAATGAGTCCCATGTGGCCCAAAATTAAAATTAATTCAAAATTTTGATGGGATTTTATCCTCCTAGATCTGATGTCGGCTTGTAGTGTTGTAATTTCAAGAATTTTTGCATAATTAACCATAAATACAAGTTTCTTTCACTCATTTTCACCTAAGCATTCAAGATATCACCTAGCTAGTTGAATGAGCTTTCTTATAGAAAAGTTGAGTTCACAAGAGCATTCAATTTTTTACAAGAGAATTCAAGAGAAGATTACCAATATTTCTAGAGCATTATTCAAGCATCAAGCATCATGTCAAAGTCATCATGCATCATGTTTGTTTTGAGCTAACAATTGTGATGTATGGTTTATGATTCAAGCTAACATTTCACACAAGAAAGATTCAAGATCTAAATCCATTGGAGCCATCTCATACATGTTTGCAACCTCTTATTGCTAGGGTTTAGTGAGTTGCAACATCATATTTTGTTCATTCATCATTCTCCATTCCTATTTTATTTCATTTCAAGGTTTGATTACCAAAATGGGGTTTGACCAAGGCAAACCCCTATCCACTAACAAAACAACATTTTTCCCTCTCTTTAGGGTGTGATTTGTAGGTTTATATTGAAGATACATTGAAGAGAAACCTTGGAGAAAGTTTTAAAAGTGTCTAAAGTTTTCAAAGTTGTCACCTTGCATTGAAGATACTTGGAGAACTTCTACAGGTTGCAAATCAAGGTTTCAAATCTGAAAATCAATCAAAAAGTGCAAAGAAAACCTTGAAGACCAGATTCAAACCTTGAAGTTTCAAAAAACCTTAACTAGACTGATTCGCCAGTTTTGGCATATGACTCCCAGTCTAGGTCAAAATTTAGGTTTTTACATATTCGAATACCCATTTGTCAAATTCTTATTTCTGCATAGAAACCCAGATTTGGGACTGATTCGCCCAACTTGGCATATGAGTCCCAATTAGTATTAAAGTTTGATTTTTTAGCATTTCAAAGCTCCATCCAGTCATCTCTAGATTTCCAGGTGCACACATTTCATCTTGCAACTTTTTATTTTGTTTCATTTGTATTTCTAGGTCATTTAGTGAAAGATTGCATTGAATTATGGTTAAGCATTTTGATTTGCATTGCATTTGTCTTCCCAATCCCTAGCTTGGCGGTGAAGCCCTTATTAGTTTACAATCAGTCCCTAGTATAGCCCAATTGCAATATCTCTTTCTCCTTTGCATTGAGATCTCTAGGGTTATCCTTCAATGAAATTGGAAAGTGGGTGTGCTCTATGTTCTAAACCATACAAAATCATTACCATTTTATTTTCATTTCATTTTGGTGAACTCGCATTTAGAACATCATAATTCTAATTTGGAGTGCATTACCATCCTAGATCTTGCTTGCATTAACATTTCATTAGGGTATGCATTAGTTAATTGGCATCCTAGGGTTTTTTAATTTTGCATTAGTGAAAGTTCATATAGCTTGCATTTTTGCACCTTAAATCAGTAAAAATAATACAAAATCTACATTTTCACTTAGGTTATAGATCATATAACACAAAAAGAATAAAAATCAATTGAATTTTTTTAAAAATTAAAAAAAAAACTCACTAGGACTCATACGCCCTTCTGGGTGAATCAGTCCCAGTGCAAATTCTACACTACATTTTATAGAATTTAAAGCTCTATTTTTGAGCTCCTGTTTGTTGTTTATACCTTTATGTTTCAATTTATAGAATTTATGTTATAATCATTTCATTGTTCTTAGCTTATATTGCATTTTCATTCATTTTGCATTTAGTAGCCCTTGCATGAGTATTTGGTGTTCTATTGCTAATACTGTAGTGAGACGAAGTTCGAGACTCATGTCATCCCTTGATAGCACAATTGTCATGGATCTTGGGTTTTCTATCTCTTTCACTCCTAGTATTGACACTAGTACACTAGGTATGGACCATACCATGACCAACTATTTGCCTTCAAGTAGTGTGATGCATGTTGAAACAAGGATTGATAGTGTTTTTCAAGAAAAAATAATTCAAATCCATGAAGACTTAGAAAACCTACAATATCAAGTGCAAAATGGAAAAATTTCAACTACCACCATCCCTACTATAGATAACATTCATCTCATGCTTGAAAGTGGATATGGACTTGACCTTGTGAAAAACATAGTTCAAATCTTTGGAAAACACCTCACCTCAAACACTAGTTTTCCTTTACCTACAAGCAATGTCACAAGCCAAAGAGGAAATATAATTCCTCCTCCCACAACAATTGCCTCTATTCCTACCTATACTAACCCTCAAGTCACAACAACAATGTAACCAACTAGTAATTTGATTCCTTCCTTGGGTATTTCCACTAGCATACCTAGTACCTTTGTGGCATCGCACATCATATCCCACACCACCTTACCACCTATAAGCATTCCATTCACTTGTCCCTCGAACACATACACCCCTTCACCTTTCTCACCTCCATCTCATAGCATAAGCAACGACCCTCTCATAAATCAACTCTTCCAAACTGTTTCATCCCTTCAAAAATAAATTTCCACCATCAACCAAAATCAAAATGGCCCACCTACATATTATGTCAAAAGCAGTCTATTGTCCTTGGAGATATTGCAAACACCAATTGAACAAGGGGTAGAGGTACCTAGATTCGAGAAATATGGAGGAAAGGGATATCCTTCTAACCATGTTAATGCTTATACTACCTTATGTAGTGACTTTTTCCTTGATGATAAACTCTTGGCTAAGATTTTCCCTAGGTCCTTGAAGGATACTGCCTTAGAAAGGTTCTCTTCATTACAGAAAAACTCAACTTGTTTATTCAATGAAATTTTTGAGGCATTTTTCAACCATTACCAAGTGCATATGACTCCCAATATGACCTTGGCCAATTTGATGAGATTTAAGCAAAAAGAAGATGAAAAGAAAACTGACTTTATCTCATGCTACCAATCTCTTTATTCCCAAATTGATGTCAAGGTCCCTGACCCTCACCTTCAAAAGATGTTCATCAAAAATTTGCAAAGTAAGATACAATATAAACTTACCATGATGAAATTCCCATCCTTTATGCACTTGTGTAGTGTCCTCTTTGATTATCAAAATTCAATTACTAGTCGAGATACAAAATCCACTTCTAGTCACACTGAGAAGTCTAAACTTGCAAACCAAAACAACTCTCAACCTTTAGAAAAATAAATAAAGGTTTCCTTCAATTCAATCTCCCTCAACAAACAACTCAAAATTTCAATAACCAAGTATTTTTTGTTAAAGCCATGATACCCTTTAGCTATGGGGACCCGAAGAGACAATTCACTCCCTTACCCAATTCCCATCACAACACAATACGACAACTCTTAGAACAAAAGATGATTACCTTGCCTCCTATTAAAACAACCAATCCTAATAATTTTTTGCCTGCAAAATTTATACCAAACTCTTACTGCCATTATTATCGATAAAATGGACATGACACGGAACATTGTAAGTGTCTTAAATGTATTGTGCAAGACCTTGTTGATTTTGGTTGTCTTTCTATTGGAGGTGTTAGTGATCAAGGAAATAAGTATGTTGCCTCTCCTAACCAAAACTTGTAAATTTTTACCAACCCTATGCCTAATCATAACATTTCATTTGTCAAATCTAGTTAAACTATAAAGAATGATGTGATGAATGTTGATACAGATGATGATAACAGTGATACTATTCAACATGATCCTATAGATAATGATCCAATTGATGATATGGTAGGAGTGATAGATGTCATTCCTCATAAGAGTCGAACTAAAAATCCTCTTGAGATTTCTTTCTCCTCACAAGATATACTTAAACATGCACCCAATGGTCCTCTTTACATATCCAGCCATATCTATGATAAGCCCACTAATGGGATATTAATAGATCTCGTTTGTGGAGAGAATGTGATCACTAAAGAATTCTTACTTTTGCATGAACTTTATCAAGATATATATGATAAACCGAAAGCATGGATCAAGACACATAATGGTTTTGCTTGCCCTACAATGAGATTGATCACTCTTCCTTTACAAATAAGATAGAAAACATTAGAAATCTCATTCTCCAACATCCCACAGTTGGAAAAAATGTCGTGCAAAGCTAGGCTATCCATGGCTTCGCTCTATGAATGTGGTCCCTTCAGTTGTACATAAATTTTTAAATTTTCCATTTGATAATGAAATATTCACTGTCCATCATAGTGGCTTTAACCTGCTGTCCTCCCGTGGAAACTTTTCCTTAGATTTCTTTTGGCCCAAGCCTATAGAACCTATCAAACCACGAGAAGACTTATTTTTCAAATCCTATAAAAAGTTCAAGGAAAAGAAAATAGAAGAATTATCCCTCATAAGCAATCCTTCGCCCACCACCAAGCCTACCATCCTTGATGAAACCATGATTGAACCTAAAGAAGTTCCAATTAACCAAGACCAACCTAAGATAGAACCTTCACCTATTTCCTACAAATTACCAAGAGATAATGAAAATAATCCCCTCACACCTCCTAGAATAAAAACAGTTTAAAAAGTCAAAGATAAAGTGGTCAAACAACCTCCCATGGTTCCTTTAGTTCCTCCCATTGGAGAAGAAAATAAACCTATGATTGATCAACCTGCTCCTACACAAATGCAACTTGAAAACATAACTAAAAGAAATAGAGGTGCTAGAGAGCATAGGCGTAGATGTCATTCCCTTGCTCACAAGTTACATGAGGAAATAAACAAAGAAAATAAAGATTCAAACTCAACTGAAGCAATGCATGACAATCCTCCCCCTTCACTAAAACAAAAATATCCTATAATACAACTTTAGATGATGATGAGGAGATTACTAAAATTAATGAAGAGGTGCATAATGAATTGAATACATTGTTTTCCTCTTCTATGAGCTTACATGAAAATTCTCCTAGGAAGAGTGTTGAACCTAGTGATGGCCCTAGTTCAACACTTGTTATTGTCCCTTTAGCTAGTTGTCCACCTGTCACATACAATGAACATGATTGGGATGCGGATGACCTGCTTTAGGTTGAATTGCACATGCCTTACTAGTTTCTTTGCATTATTTCTTTCTTTTGTGTGATTGCATGTGTGTTATGTGATCCCCCCATGATGTTTTATTTGATGTGTCCCTCTCTTTTTGTCACATTCCTCTATTTGTACCTTCATTCTTCTATATGGCATAAATCTTTCATCTTTTCCTTTATTTATTTTTCATTTGTCTTGTGTTTTCCTTTTAGGGATGATGCAAGGTGTTGAGACATTCACGTCTCTTCCATGTTGACCTGAAAGGTTTTTCTTTGTTTTCGCTCTCTTTGTGTCATTCTTCCAGTTCTATGAGTATTTGGGGAATGATGACAATTTTGAGCTCTATAATAACATTGTAGCAAGAACATACTGACCCCAAATCCATAGATCCCTCATGTGTTTGATGTTTTCATTTTTGGGGCAACCCCTCTCTTTTCTTTTTCTTTTACATGTCGTAGCTTCATTTTGAAATAAATGACTTGGCATAGGGCTTTCCAAGTTAGCTCTCATGTCTTCTTTATTGTTTTAATTTATCATTTGCTACTTTAAAGTAATTGCTCATAGCATGGTGTTTAACAATTTATTTAAAGTGGGGGAATACAATGGCATTATTATTTTGCATTTCATGTTTCATTGTGTATTCTTCTTACTTCATGCAATTTTTCTTTCACTTTGTGGTGACATTGGGTTTGATGTCCTTCAAGAGCGTGACTTATCTTAGCATATTATATTCCTCTTAGTGGCTTGATGTGAAATACTGCATCCCCTAAGTTGTGAATCTTATATTCTTTGATTGGTCCTCTCTTGGAGATATTAGGCATGATCTTCCCTAAGTTAAGACCTCATAGGAACTAAGAAAAACTCCTTTGAACGTTCCCTATGTTGCATTTTCAATTTATGTTATATGAAAACCTTGCATAATACACTTTGCTTGCCTGTGGATCGATCTTGTTTGTTCACGAGTTCCAAGAATACAAATCTTTGCTTGCCTCATGAAGCTCGAAGTTCATTGTTGTGTGGCACCTTATCAAAGTTATCAGGAGGTAAATATTTGGTATGGTTTGATGGGAATCCAATTCAAGGGCATGAATTTCCCTTAGCCAATCACGTGTGTGTGTGAGCACAGACCGGCCATGTGTGTATGTGTCTCACCTTCTTGGATTTCTCACCCAGCAGACAACCTAAAGTTATGTTGCCTCAAAGTGAGTGTGTATATTTTAGACAAACAACCTAGATCTGATCCACATCATGTTGGGAAAACGATTGAAGCTTGATCCACCCCTTTAATTTTTTTTCTTCTCTCCATGTCTTTGGCATTGTATGCTTATGGCTTGTTTTTTCTCTTTATATCATTTTCATGTGTGTTATTTTGTGCCTATGTTGGTTTTCCATAGGACCTTGGTCCTAGGGGCTTGTGCAACCCTCTTGATCATGGCCATCCTATCTTACTAGCATTAGTGTATTTGAACCCCTCTTGATCATGGTTGTCCTATCTTACTATCATTGGTGCATTTGGTCTACTTTAGTGTGATTTGGAAGCAATTTCATCCTCTCACTAAAGTGGGGGCTAGATGTAATGACAAAAAAATCCCCCCTAACATGGCCTTGATTTAGTGTTGTAATGTGTCTTAACATATTCACATTAGGTCTTGGGCCCTTGTGATCTAAATGAGCTTATTGATGCCTTATTTGGAGTGTTGTAAAGATTTGTAACACACTTTCACACTTTTCTAAAGTCTTATTTAATAATTGGGCTTCCTTATGCCTTAATTGGCCATATTTTACATCCACGGGCCTTATTTATTGCATCTTCTCAAGGATAATCCTGACACAAATCAATATCCAATCATAATTCAATTATTTTCAGGTTGTGTGGCCCAAAATTGGTGGTCTGGGACTCATTCGCCACCTTAGGCATATGAGTCCCACCTAGGTTTTTGGGTCCCAAACTTGGTTTCACACCTTTCTAATATTTTTGAATTTGATCGCACAAATTATGCATAATGGGACTCATTCACCATCTTGGGAGAATGAGTCCCATGTGGCCCAAAATTAAAATAAATTCAAATTTTTGGTGGGATTATATCCTCCTGGATCTTATTTCATCTTGTAGTGTTGTAATTTCGATAATTTTTGCATAATTAAGTATAAATACAAGTTTCTTTTAATCATTTTCACCTAAGAATTCAAGAGATCACCTAGCCAGTTGAATGAGCATTCATATAGCAAAGTTGAGTTCACAAGAGCATTCAAGTGTTTACAACAGCATTCAAGAGCCTTCAAGAGTAGATTATCAAGCTTTCTAGAGCATTATTCAAGCATCAAGCATCATGTTTGTTTTGAGCTAACAATTGTGATGTAGGGTTTTACAATTCAAGCTAACATTTCACTCAAGATCTATCACATTCAAGCAAGAGTCAAGATCTACATCCATTAGAGACATCTCATATATGTGTGTAGCCTCTTATTTCTAGGGTTTGGTGAGTTGCAACATCATATTTTTTTCATTCATCATTCTCCATTCCTATTTTATTTCATTTCAAGGTTTGATTACCAAAATGGGTTTGACCAAGGCAAACCCCTATCCACTAAAAAACCAACATTTTTCCCTATCTTTAGGGTGTGATTTGTAGGTTTAGATTGAAGATAAATTGAAGAGTAAGTTTGGAGAAATTTTTCAAAGTGTCTAAAGTTGTCAAAGTTGTCACCTTGCATTGAAGATACTTGGAGAACTTCTATAGGTTGCAAATCAGGGTTTCAGATCTAGAAATAAATCAAGAAGTGCGGAGCAAACCTTGAAGATCATATTCAAACCTTGAAGTTTCATAAAACCCTAACTAAACTAATTCACCATTTCTGGTGTATGAGTCAACATTTCAGAGCTCCGTCCAGTCATCTCTAGATTTCCAAGTGCACACATTTCATCTTGCAACTTTATATTTTGTTTCATTTTCATCTCTAGGTCATTTAGAGAAAAGACCGCATTGAATTAGGGTTAAGCATTTTTATTTGCATTGCATTTGTCTTTCCAAGCCCTAGCTTGGTGGTGAACCCCTCATTAGTTTACAATCAGACCCTAGGATAGCCCTATTGCAAGATCTCTTTCTCCTTTGCATTGAGATCTCTAGGGTTATCCTTGAATGAAATTGGAAAGTGGGTGTGCTCTATGTTTTAAACCATACAAAAGAATCCTAACCCATTTTCTTTCATTTCACTAGGCAAAGTGATGTTAAGAAATGTTTCAATGATCTCATCCTCTTGCACCATAATATCTTCCCAAGTAGGAGAGTTTTTAGGAGAGTAGCAAACAAGATTTTCATGACATTAAATGGTTGGATCTTTTATGATAACTTCATCATAAGTAGGGAAGGCATATAGATAAGAAAAAATATCGTTTTCTTGCTTATCAACGATTGCATCCTTTTGTTCAAAAATATCTTCCCAAGTGGGAGAAGTATTGAGAGAGGGAGAAACAAGATTCTCATGACTCTCAATGAGTGTATCTTCTAACACCAAAATATCTTCTTCACAAATAGGATAAATATTTGGAGAACAAATATGGTTGTCATGATTATCTATGTTTGCCTCCTCTTTTATGAAAACATCCTCATAAATAGGAGAGATATTACGGGATGAGTGAAGGATAGGTAATGTGGTATCAAGGCATGTGTCACCAATTTCATTTTTTTGCACTACGAGACTCTCATAGCTAGGAAATATTTTGGAAGAATGGTTAACATTCTTGTTAATGATATTTTTCTTGGCATACTTTAAAAGGAAAGATGCTAACATTTAGAATTTTGAGTGAGTTCCAAAAATGAAAAGTAATATATCCAATTTATTCAATGCTTCAAAATGTAAAATATTTTCCTACAAATATGATGATTTTCAATACTAAAATAAATTTGATACAATTATTTAAAATGGCTAAACTAAATGGATGATTATACCTAATTCATAAAACAAAACTTCTCAAAAATTGATAGACTGAAATAGTGGTTTATCAGTAGATTTGGGAAGTGTGGAGGACTACAAAAATGATTATAAAAGTTGGTTTTGATGTGCCTTCAAGGACTTATTTTCCCAAGGGTGAATGGGTCTTTGTATAGGGTTTTAAAAAATAAAAAATACAAATTATAGTTATTGTTTGTGTTCTTTGTTCTAGGTTGCAAATTGTGGTTTCTGTGAGAAATTTTTCTAGATCTTGGTGTCCTAATGCAAGTTTGACTAATGACAAATAGTGAAAAAAGTGACCACTTTTTCTAATGTAATTTTGACTAAATTTTCTAATGTAAATGATTGAAAGTATACTAATATGCAAGTACTATGCAAAATCAATATGATATGTATGCGATTTTTTGAATTTTTTAGATTTTAAACAATGCAAATTTTAAATTTAAAACCCTAGATGAAATGAAAACAAATGCAATTTTGAAAAACCTAGATGAAATTCAAACTAATGCAATAAAATTCAAACTAATGAAAATCCTAGATCTAGGATTTGAATGAACTCCAATTTTAGAATTTTATATATACAATGTCGGGTTCACCAAAATGAAACATGGAAAAAGAGGTAAGTGTGTGATCCGAAATGGAATAGTTAAATGGATGTATGCACCTAAAATTTCTTTATTTTAATTATGAAAAGAGATCTCCAAAGGTAGGATTTAATTTCAACCCTTAGGTGAGTCAACCCTATTACGAGATTTTGTTGTTTTCCTTTATGACAGAAAATGGTAAAATATGCCTAAAATGCATTTTTGGGAGATGAAAATAAAATGCCTAATGAACTCAATTATGTGAAGTAAAACTTGAAATACAAATTTAAAACATAATACTAATGGAAGCCACAATCTTCTAGAAGATCTGAGAAGGTTAAAATATTGTGCACCCATCACCAAAAATGTCACAAAGTGTCCTGCTGGGACTCATTTGCCCAAGGGTGAATGGGTCTTTGTAAAGGGATTTTTTTGAGCTTCAGGGGTCCTATGGAGATGGATCTGATATATTTTTTGCTCTAGGTTTCACTGCCAGAAAGTCAAAAATAATTTTTTTTTGTGGCTTGATGACAATGTTGACAACTTTGTAAATTTGCACTTTTGATCCAATTTCAATCCTTCTTCACTTGCAAATCTACAAACACACAAAGAGGATAAAAATGTTTGTTTTTGGTGTATAAGGGTTTACCAAGTGTTCAAACCCTAGTTTGGTAATTAAACCTTGATAATGAAATAATGAAAAAAATAGAGGAATGATGAATGAACACTAGCTTGTTGCAACTCACCAAACCCTTTTAATGGTTTCCCTTAGAGGACTGAAGACAAGCACATCACTCTAAGGTCTTGGTCTTGCATGAAATGGATTTATTGATGATTCTTGATTTGACACTTGATTTGATGCTTGAAAAATTGAAAACTACATCACAATGTTAGCTCCAAAACATGGCATGAAGATGCATAAACTTTGACATCATGATAGTATCTTGAATGCTATTGTAGATGACTTAAAAAATATGCTCTTCAATGCTCTTGACAATAATATTTTCTCTTGTAAAATTTTCCTCAATGCTAGATGATAATTGTATGAAATGACTACCCATAATTGAATGAAATGAATTCCTTAGATCTAAAAAACAACAAATCATGTGATGCCACATCAGTGCACCAATAAAACATAATTTAGTGCATAAGTATCAGTCTCATTTTTTTGGGCCTTTTTGGACACCTTGACAAAAAGCATGCTGATGTGGCATCATATTTGATGGTGTCACCCTAAAACATTAGTTATAAGTAGGGGACTTTCCAAGTAAGTTGTTTTAAAAAATTGGGAGTGATTTGAAATTCCCACACAGGATTTTGAGAAGCACACATTTAAGATGCTCAACTATCGAATCATCTTCCCTAGTATAATTGATGTTCTCAAATCCATCAACCTAACAATCAAGAAATTGTGCAGTATGGTTATTTTGTGAAGATATTCTTTAAACATGGCTACAAGCCAATGAAGATATGATTTCTATGAACGAATGAGTATAGCTCATTAGCAGTGAGACTATAAGGATTTTTTTTTTATAAATGATATAGACCATTATTTTAATTAAGTTTGAAAAGGTGTAGATACATAGGAGATTACAAAATGTTAGATCTCGGTAGTGTGGCTGGAGTACTAAAACTGACACATCTGATAGAGAATTGCAACTATTTACAGTAAGAAAGGGACAAAATAAAAAGCTAAAACAGAGATCATGCTTTTATAAATGATATAGACCATTATTTTAATTAAGTTTGAAAATGTGTAGATACATAGGAGATTACCAAATGTTAGATCTCGGTAGTGTGGCTGGAGTACTAAAACTGACACATCTGATAGCAGAATTGCAACTATTTACAGTAAGAAAGGGACAGAATAAAAAGCTAAAACAGAGTATGAAAACTAGAGGCTATTTGGAATGTTGCACATTGAAGTGCATCCTTGCATTGCGTTACATCCCATTGTTAATTTATCCAATTATTTTAATCTTTATGTTCAAATACGGTTATAATGCATGACTATGTCATTATGGTATTTGACAGTTGGATGATATGTATGTATATGCAATGTGATGAAACTACTTTTAAATTCTTATATGATGTTTAATCTATACTATGATTATGCTTTGTATGTTATCAACTAACTACGAATATGTTGCTCTAAGTTGAATGCAAGAAATTTAGTACCCTTTAGAGGGGTAGGAAGATTATCACCCAAGAGAGGAGTTGGTATTTGGAATGTTTAGTATTGTTATCTGAGTAGATGCACACAGTCACTCACTTAGGTTAATTGGAACCTCGTCAAGTCGGTTCAAGTATCGAATTGCTAAGTTTTAAACCTAAGTTGATAGGTTAAGTGTCATTAGGGAAAATAATTCCTCTATCGTTAATAATCCTCTTTGATCATCAAAATTAAATTAATTTTTGATATATTTTGAGAATAATGAATATATATATGTTAAGTGTAACACCCCGCCACGCAACCCTAGAGGAAGTTGCAAACAACTACTTAAACAGGCTAATAATTTTATTTTTCTATGTATAATTAATAAGCAAGTTCGCTAACTAATGCCAACAACCTCTAAGGTTACGAGACAGAGGTTATATAGAACCTCAAAAAAAAAAATGATTTAAACCATGTCAATCAATTACATAATAAATTAAACACATACATTCCAATTAAGATAATTACATCAAGCATAAAGATAACTTTCAATTCAATTTAATCCATAAATAACAATAAGATTACAACTCTCATTCCCTGAATGAGGTAAGTCCAATAACATAATGAGATTACAATTACAACTTCCACCTCGATAACACTAGAGGGGTAAAATAATGCAAGATCCACTTAAATGCAATAAAGCAAGAACTGATACTAAAACCAACGAGCTCTTCAACTAGAAGTCTCGTCCACACAAACATGAAGAAAGAACCCAACGGATTTAGGTGCACGCCACCCAACCAAGTGGAACCCAAAGGCCCACCCCCCGTGCTAGGAGATAGTAACCAAGAATCCTAGCCAAGACCATCTACCTCTAAACACAGGCTAACATAAACTGAACCAAACTAAAACAACCAATCACATGCCACACAAGAACATCACAAGTACAACTCAAATACCATGCAAGTACAACACAAGTACAACTCTACATGGTCACATTGCTTCCAGAAATAAAGCAGATCAAGTATGTTATGAGAACCATACACACAGAAACAAACACCAACCATGGTCACATCAGGTATGTTACAGAAACCATACCCACAATCAACAAGTACCAACTATGGTCACACAAAGTTCCATCACACATCACATCATGAGTTACCCGCTGCGGATCGTCAAGATGGTGGCCTCAACCGATCCTCGGCCCTCATACATACTAATGCAAAATCAAAACCAACTATTGTCCTAAACAGAGTGTCATCACAATGTTACATGGGTTACCCTGGTGAGTCTTCCTAGGTCCCGGCCCCCATCTCGGGTTACACTGGTAACCTCTAACAACTTTTGGCCCCTCATATAAACCAATGCGGAATCAGTTGTCTTTCATAGAGACAAGATAACAATCTTGCCATTCCAGGCCTTCCCACTCATCCCAAGTCTAAACGAGCCCTTGTGTATGAGTGAGGCATAATTATCTTGATTAATGAGAAGTTAGTCCTAATCCTCTAAGTATTGTTTTAGTTATCACTTGATTAAACCTCTTTCGGGCTCTGGCCCCTACGGAAGCCACTCTTCTACTTGACAACACACAAACCAACCAAACACCAAGGATACAAAGGTGCAATAAACAAGATACCACGACCTCTCCTTTTTAGGAGGCAACATAAGTTCAAACCCTCTCCAAACACTTGGAGGTAACAAAGTAACAAAGTCACTCCTGACAAGGAGGCACAAAACGCAAAGTCCACTCCTAAACCAAGGAGGTACAAAACATCCTCGTTCATGAAAACCGGGTTATTATCACTGACTAGATCCCATGTAATACTCAAGGACTCACAATAGGTTGACAAACACAAAACGACAACCCATGGAACTAAAAATCCAATCTGGAAGACTTATGAATAAAACACCCTTTAATCCATTTCCCAACAAAAGCACGAAGAGAATATTCACTGAGGGCACATGAAATAAACTACCTTTGGATATTCTAAATCCATTCCTCATTAATGTTTAGTAATCTATTACATCGATAAAACTGAATTAAAATTCATCTTTTCAAATAAGGGAGAAATTAACACTAATATTTAATTCCCTAATTGCTCTTAATAAAATAAGCATTTTCAACTACAACTCAGAACATTTCGCTTTTAAAATAGATAACCATTTGTCCTTGCAAACTAAATCATTATAAAATAAATTGATTAATTTCGTTATTTAAAACATATTACTTTCATCTCCATTATTTTTCCTTTTCAAATATATTATTTTAAAAATAAAGAATACTAATTTGCTTAAGAACCCAATATTTTAAATCCCTCCATTAATTTAAATCAGGATAATAATCAAAACATTGGCTCAAAACTTGATACCTTTCCAATTACATAATAAATTTATGCTTTTATTTTTCTCCATCATTTTAATATATATATATATTTAAAAATATATATATATATGTATATTAAAAGTCATCTCCCCAACTACAAAAATATTAAGTTAAAATCTAATATTAATTACATTTAATATAAAATATTTAAATATATATATTATTGGTTAATATATATATTTAATAATATTTTAATATTATATATAACTAATATTAAATAATAATAAAAAAAGATATTTATTTCCATTTTATTTTACAAACAAAACCCTCAGCTCATGCCTTGGGCCATGCGCCATACAAAGTCATGGGGCAGTCCCACAAATCTCGAGGCGGTCGGATTAGGGTTAAGGTTGGGTGGGAGTTTTCTCTGGCTGCGGTTTCCACGGGCCGCAATTTCATTTTATGCAGGGGGTGTCAGAATGGAGAGGCGGCGGCGGTTTGGAGGGCACCGCCGATAGTAGTGGCGGTTGCATACATAGTCGGCCACCACCTCCGATGGCGCTGTGCACAACATAGCTAACCATCGGCGGTGGTGGTGGCGGCTTGTAAACAGCCACCGCGCCGGCCGCGGATAATTGTTGCGGACGAGAGGAGGTGGGGATTGCGCTGGGCGTGGCTCCCTCCACCCACCTCCCATGGGGTGCGGTGGGGGTGAACCCCTAACCCCTCCAATCAAATTTATTTATTTTTTATTTTTTAAACCAAAACCCTGCGGATTTTAGAAATTCGCGCCCTACTTTGGGGTATTCTCAAATTTTAACTCGGCAGCATAACCCCCAATTAAAATATGTAGGAAATATAAATATATATATATATATATTTAATTCCATGAATATATATATATGCATGTATTTAATATTCACATAACTTTTTCTTTTTTTTAAAATCTAAATGAACATACAAAATTGAAATGGCAATTTCCAACCAAGAACTCCAAGATTTTTCTTGAAGCAATGCATTCCCAAACAGAGATTTTGAAAACAACATATCTAAATGTATCAATTTTTCAAAATCTAAATCAGTTTAATAACATGAACCTGGTTTTTTCTTGAGTTGAGAAGATCCAAAATGGTGCTCAGCTTCCCACCTTGCTTCCAAATCCAGTCCCACAAATTTTACAGTTCAAACCTCAAAACCCACAAAATGCAACAATCTTCCTCCCTTCCATTTTCAATTTCTCCCCAAAACTTCATAATCAAAAAATTGAGATGCAAAATCCAAACATAAGGATAAAACCCTAAAAATTCAACCACCACCCTCATATATTCTTCAAAACAGAAAAATAGAAAAATATCTAATTTCTTTAACTTTTTGAATTTCAAACTTTCAAATTTGACTTTTATGCATTTTCTTTATTTTCAAATTCAACATAAATAAATTCACTTCTTTCAACATCAAAAATTTAATTAATTAATAAATAGATTTAATCAATGAATAAATTATTTATTAATTAAATTAAATTAATAATAAATAAATTATATTTCAACATAATTCCATATTACATTGCTCAACAACTTAAATACCTTAAGCCATTTAATTACCCCTTTTCTAACTTGCAATTAAATAACGAAGAGAGGGCACAATATTCAAAGCAACACAACTTGACAAACAACTGACAACATACAAGGACTAGGGTGACGACTTGGCACGAAAAACGTAGCTACTATCTCCCAATCGAAACCGTTGGGTATTGAACATGCTCCAACCTGTGAAACTAGGTGGAGTCGATGTCCTGTACCTGTCAACCTGTAATTCAAGTAAACAACAACATGTAATATGAACAACATAAAATACACACCGTGAAGAGGAAATCAAGGGATCGTAGGGCACTCGCAAGCGAGTGATACGATACCGTTCGCTTCACCAATACACTACAAATAACTGACAAATATAACATACTAGTATAATCCAAAGCATAAACATCTTTAATTCAAATAACCACTGTGCTAATCCAAAGCATGGAATAAAGATAACATCTAAATAACCAAAAACTCATCAAAGCAACATACCCACACAAGGACACACTGTCCAACCAGAAGGAAAAATGGAGGGGTATTACATCCTCCCCTCCTAGGGTTAGGCTTACTCCTGGAAGCCTACAAACACGTAGGGATATAACTCCCTCACATGTAATGCACCAAATCAAAACCTCGTCTACACACAAAGGTATTAAGTGAGGTACACAACTTAAAAGCCTACACAACTGAAAGCTTAATGGCTCCATCATAATCCCAGAGTGTCCACTATTTAAACCTAGGCTCTGATACCATGTGTAACGCCCCGCCACACAACCCTAGAGGAAGTTGCAAACAACTACTTAAACAGGCTAATAATTTTTTTTTTTTAAAGTATAATTAATAAGCAAGTTCGCTAACTAATTGTTATGCCTTGCATAACCACCCCATCTTTTACCTCGGTCAAAATGGGTCCCCCTTTTTTATTTTGTACTTAGTTGTTTTGAAATAAAGTTTGGAGTCTAGTTTTGGCCAAAAATTTGTTTTTCTTTTTGTTTCTCTGTCGGAATCGGAACCGGAACTGAATCGAGTTCTGAAAGTTCTTTTGAAACTTGTTTTGGTTTCAATCCCGACAGTCTTTTCTTTATGTCTCTTGTTTTTTGTTCAGCGGAACCGGAGCCGGAATGGGTGTTAACTTAGTCTTTATCGAAAATTGCAAAATCATAATCAACTCCGCCCCCACCTCCGCTATTTTGACTTTGGGTTTTGGTCTTTGTCTTTTTGTTTAGTTTTGTTATGTCGGTCTTTGTTTTACTTTTTTTGTTTGTTTTTGTTTTATGTTTAGTTGGCAGACCCGAAGGTGGAATTGGAATGAAGTTTGGAAATTTCTCAGAAAGTTTTGGATCAGTTTCTATTTTTAACTGCCCCCGCCGGTTGTCTGGATCGTTGACTTTATGACTGAAGTCACACTGTTGTGAAGTGTTGGTTCACTTTCAGTTCTGACTCCGCCTTAACTTTGTGTTAATGCATTAATGACAGTTGGTCGTGTAGGTACAAATCTTCATTTTTATCTTCATATAAGGGTTAAACGAGTCATTATTATCATTATTAGAAGATTGAAGAGCACGAAAGAGTAGCAGCAGAGTTCATTCGAGCAAAAATATTGAAAGAGGAGAGGATTGTTGCGAACGGATCAGTTCAGAAGGTTAGCTGTGTTCTTGTGTATTCAAGGTAGGTTTTCTTATTATTGTTCTTCGTTTTGTTTACTGTTGCATGTTTTGTATATATGTTTTCTCGTGCTTTGATCATGTCATTTTTATCGTTTCGTTTAAACAAGTTTGTGATTCTTGGTGTGCTTGTTTGAATGGGTCTTTTATATTGTTGGTCGGGTTATGTTCTTTGTTTCTTTTTCTTGTATTGTTAGTTCTTTCTATTTTTAGGGCACCGTCGCTTTCACATTTTAATCATGATGGCATCGTGTTGTTTTGGATTTGCAGCGAGTTAGATTGGGTTTAGATTTTAAATGATGGTGAGTTAGATTAGAAATTTACAGTGAGGTAGATTAGAGATTTACAGTGAGTTAGGGTAACTTGATTCATCATTTTTTTTACTTAGGGTTTTGTCGTGTTTGGTCTGGTAAAAATGGCAAGGTTTAAAATTCGTGCCCTAGTTTTTATCGGGTTTGTTAGATTAGGGTTTCGTTGGTCTTTGTAATCACTTTAAATGATTAAAAAAATGATATCTTAGGATTCGGTCGTTCCCCATGGTCATATGAATGTAGTGTTTTTAAAGCCCCTTTTCATTTTAAAGCGACCTTGGTTTTAATCATGAAGTTATATGTTAAAACAAACAAAATCCTTGATGATGTCATGGTCAATCTAGGCGGAGGCGGGATCGAAATCGATCTTGAACTTGAGAATTTCGTTTTAAAAAAGTTATTGATTCCATTCTCATCCCGATTCCGACTTCGTGTATAGCAAGAAGTCTTCTTTGGAAATCATGGTCAACCTAGGCGGAGACGAGATCGGAATCGATCTTGGACTTGAAAGTTTTGTTTTGTAAAAGGTATCGATTCCATGTTTCATCCCGTTTCGGGCTCCGCACATAATGGGAAAGTCTTCCTTCAAAATAACGATGACCAAATCGGAAGCGAAGGTGGAATGGAAATAGAATATGAAAAAAATGAAAATTCGAAGAAAATCAAATCCGTTTTCCATTCCGATCCTGGTTCCGATAACCTCCCCGACTCCGACTCTGAGCCCGTTCATTGTTAGTGAAATTTCTATATCGGTTTTTGCTCCGAGTCCGGTACTGTTGTGAAAAGAGATTTTTTAGGTTGTGGTTCCACCTCCGGTGCGTATATGAAAGGTATGGTTTTAAAGTATGTTTTATGATAATATCTAAAGATCTAATTAAAGGTTTTGCTTGTAGGAAAGTTGAAAGATGTCAGGAACATCAGGGGAAGCTGCTCTAAGAAACCAACCTGTAGAAACATCAATGGTAGCATCAAAACCAAAGAAGTTAAAGCTAGAACAACTGCCTTATACATCAAGGTATAATCACAGGAGTCTGGTTGTGAAGATGAGCAAGGTGGAATCAGATTGGTCGGATATCACTGACACCAATTTAGGTCAATACAATTTTGAGGAATGGTATTCAAAAGCATTTGACAAGGATATTACATTGACTGCGGAAAGAATTGTCAGCTTTGGGTTATCTCATATCACTTTGTTTCCTATATATGTCTAGTGCCCGGAGTTAATCATGATAGTAGCCAGTGCTTACAATCCTACTACAAGATTATGCATGGATTCACAAGACAATGTGATTATTAATCTCACTCCTCAAGCATTTCAAACTATATTTGATGTTCCAGATCCAAAGAGCTTGGTGCAATTAAATGAGGCAGAGGCCTTGGAGCAATATAGTAAGCATAAGGGAATGAATAAATCTCACTTGAACAAGAAGTGGTTAAGGACGGAAAAGAAATCTCTAAGTAAACTTGCAGATCAGGCAAAGAGGGCAGATTTCTATGAAGAGGTGGCAAGGTTGATTGTGATGTTGTCTAGGGTGTTTGGAAAGAGAGATGCATTTTGCTTCAAGGAGTGGATGTTTCCTTTTATTCAGACTATCTTGAAAGGAGAACAACAGTTTGATTGGACAATGATTGTTTCTGATGCCATACATGATCAGTTAACCAGGATTAGAGAAACCAAGTGTTTCGTTATGACTTCTCACATTGTTTATGCAGCTGCAAGAGTGGGTGTTTTCCCAAGTTTGAACAGAGTGGGTGTAATGGGAGCCTTGGATGGAAAAAATAAGGTATGGGAGCACTATGATCAATTATCTCTTCAGGTTGCTGAGACTCATTTCAGAAGAGTCAATGATGCATTTTTATATGTGGTCATCAATCAATTGAATGGAGATGCAGGATACAGGTTAAGTCAAGAAGCTATGGCGTTCATTGCTGAATGGGGAAGTTGGTACATCCAATACCCTAAATTTACATACTTCAGGTTATTTGGTTTTGAAGGCCATCCACATTTACTTCCAAGGTGTTGCAGTAACAGGATGGTGCTAATGGAGTTTGTGTATCAAGCTATTGGAGTTAATGCTCGGTTCGGGATTAAGCATAAAACTGGGTGCCATAAATTTCCCATGAAATTGGGTGAATATAGCTGTCAACACTTGAAGGGAGCAAAAGTGGTTTGTAATGAGTTGATACAATTGAAATTGGGATTGTATACAGCTCGTAAGTATTTTGATCCAAAGAAGAAGATGTATGCTTTATTACCTTCAGTGTTCACTAGACATTTTAATTTGTTAGAAGACTTTTGGAGTGATAGGCAAGATGAGTATGACTTGAGAAAGAAGAAATATGAAAGATTATCAGTCTCACTCATGTTAGAACTTGGTATTAAAGAAAACATTCTTGACACCTTGGTGGAGGATGGAATAATGTTGGATCCATCCTATGAAGCGTTGATTATTGGCACCAAGAACCTAGATCCAATTGATTGGGATGTTGAAGAAACAATTGATATCAAGAAGATTGGAAGGAAAATGTTGGATAGAAGTGTGCAATGGTTAGTGCTAATAACTCAAGCTTCTCAAGGGCCAGTTCTTAAAAAGGGTAAAGGATACAAGAGAATTAAGAGAAAGACACCTCCCAAAGAGCCATTAGAATTCCTTCCTTTAGACATTGAATAAATAGAACTTGAGGTGGTGGATGATGGAGAGGAAGCTCAAGAAGGAGATGCTCTAGTGGGATCTACTGGTTCAACACCTACTTTAGGTGAATCATCCGCCCAAGCCCCACTTAAAAGAAAGAAAAGTAAAGAGGTTCAAGAAGGAGCTCTTCATACCATGGCTAAAGCTGCTAAAGGAAAAGAAGTGGAGGAAGAATTTGTAGAAGTTGAGATAGATTCAGATGAAACTCTGTCAGAAAAGGATTTGCAAGAAAACATGCCTTTAGAGGGGACTATTGAGCAGATTCTAACACGAGAAGAGCAATGGAAAATGTTTGAAGAGGAAAAAAGGAAGTCTGATGCAAGGGCTGCAGCGGAGAGACAAAAAGAAATGGAGGCAAAGGTACAAACTGATGCTCTACTTCACCAGCAACAACTAAAGTCAAAACAAGTTGAAGTTAAGGCAATAGATGATGAAGTAGAGAACCAAAGGAGGCAGCAAGAACATGAGCTTAAAGTTAAAATAGAAAATGACAAGTTAGAGTTGATACAAAAG
The DNA here is from genome assembly GCA_007115665.2 of Sequoiadendron giganteum. NCBI lineage: Eukaryota > Viridiplantae > Streptophyta > Pinopsida > Cupressales > Cupressaceae > Sequoiadendron > Sequoiadendron giganteum. The sequence continues at coordinate 571,781,908 of CM021106.1, read as the reverse complement.
ATCCATGATCTCGAGGAGGAGAAAGCAAGAAACCGGAGGGAAAAGGAAATTCTGGTTGCTAGGTTGAAACAAGCAGAGGAAGCTCGACAGAAAGAGGAAGAATCAGAAAAGATAAGGAAGGAAAAAGAGGCCGAAGAGCTGATTAGGAAACAACAGGAAGAAGAAGCAGAAGCTAAGAAACTTAAGACTTTGGAGGCAGAAAGGTTAGAAAGGGAAAAGCTAGAGACCTTAAAAAAAGAGAAATTGGAAAGGGAGGCTCTAGAAAGGGAAGCTTTAGAAAAGGAAGAATTAGAAAGAGCAAGAATAGAGAGGGAAGAATTAGAAAAGGAAAGGTTAGAGAAGGAAAAAGTGGAGAAGGATCGGTTGGAAGAAGAGAGATTGAGGAAAGAAGAAGAAGACAAGAAAATACAAGAACAAAAGAATAGAGAAGAGGCTGAAAGACTTGTGCAAATGCATATACTACAAGAGCAACAAGAGAAAGCAAGGGTTGAATCCCAATCTCAAGTGAGTATGCAGCCACCTTCTATAGTTATTAATCCCTCTTCCTCTACGATAACTACTACTCCAAGTGCTCCTACATGGCTAAAATTAGACCTGTAGAAGAGAACAGTAATACCTTCACAACCTCTCAATTGGGAGGATATGATGAAGGGAATTGAGCAGGAGAGGCCTAAAAAGAAGGCTAAAATTCTACATTCTACCCGACTCACAAACAAAGGAGAAATTGTTGCTGAATGTGCCATGCCGATGACAGAAAAGGAGGTAGGGGATATGCAGCTAATAGATTATTAGCTGAGTACGGTCAATTCGGGAAGACCCACTAGAAATCAGCAAATGAATTTGATTGATGTGGTGGCTTCAACAACTAAGTCAAGAATGATTAAGGACAAGCAAAAGAAGGATGAGCTTAAAGCTCAATTGGATCAGTTGCATTCATTCTTGAAGAGTGTCTCCTCTCCAAGGTCACAAAAAGTAGCAGCCATTGAGACTCATGTTTTGTTAAGCAAAAAGGAGGTTCATGATTTGGTGCAGGTTAGAGGAAAGGTGGAGATGGTAAACAGGTGGATAGATAAATTGAACCAAGAGGTAGGAGAGGTTTTAGTGAAAGGATTTGAAGCCTTCAAGGATACTGAAGGGTTGATTAAAGAGATGTGTCAATACATTGACGCATCAAAAAAGCAAGAAGAGGAATACAAAGAATACAATCAGAAGTTAGAAAAGGTGAGTGAATTGCCTCTAACAACTCTTCTAGAACAATCCATACTTGAGGAAGACAACAAGGATTTTGTGGAGAAAACTTCTCTTATACTCTAGTTTAGGACTGACTTTTTGTGTAAGCATAAGAATGAGATTTAAGAGACTGTAAATAATTTAACTGAGCAATTGGAAGAGTTAGAAGCAGCTATTGCCATTATTGTACATATAAATGCATTTACAAAAGAGGGCATGCCTTTTAATCAAATAAAGGAAAAGTGGGATGAAAGATTCAAAGGACTTATGCAAAAGGGAGATGATGGCGGAGAGTTGATGTTAGATCGACTAGTAGAGGTCAAAGAAGAGATAAAAGCTGCTGGGAGAGAGTTAATAAAGGTGAAAAGTATGAAGGAGTTTTTTGCAACTGAGTTGGATCGGATTAAATTTGAAGATGACTGGATTGATGGGCCAGAGATGGATACTCTACAGCAAGTCTTCACCAGCTACGATGAGTTCCTAGCAGATCCAGCTTCGCATGCATGAATCCTTACATGCATGATGTTCTCCTTCCTTGCATGTTGCATGCATACAACAATGACAGTCTTGGGGGCGCATGACTTCTTTTCTTTTCTTCTATCTTCTATTTTTAGTTAAGACTGAAAGTCTAATGTAAGAACTCAAGATCAAATTGATTTGAGTTTCCAAGAGATTCTAATTCCTAAAAAGGTGGATAGCCTAAAATAGAAGTGAGGTTCAAACTTTTTGTATATCTATAAATACCAGATGGGTATCATATTGTAAAGGTCGGCTAATTGAGAATTGGATTGGCTTACCTAATGCTAGGATATAGAATTTTGTAGTGATTTTACAGAGATATAGTGTACTTGATCTTTTACAGTTAATAGAATTACAGGTTTACTCGAAATATGGTGTTTGGAATTAAATTGTTTGTTTGATAAGGCTGATAAGTTATGATCTATCTGTATGCAGTGATTGTGTTGAACATAAGAGTTTCTTGAATGATAAAAGTCATTTGAAGGAATCATATTTAAGGATCATCTTATTAGATTGTCATTGAGTTGAAGTTATTAAAAGGTCTGTTGATCTATAATTTTGATGATGAATGAATGTGTGTTGTTTTGAAACCCTTGAAATATTTGTGAAGAGTAATTGCGAAGTTAATTAAGCACCTAAAATGTATGCAGTGGTATAGATTATGCTATAGACTATGTCATCTTATGGTTTTTATGATTTGTTAGGAAACATTCATTGTTGAAGGTATATGTCCAGATACTAGATAAATTCAATTCATACTTATTTTTTTTACCCCTTTGTCCTATCTTTTTCTTTTATTTGAAAACCCCATTGATCTACTAAAGCAGTCGGTAAAATGAGTCATTGCTTGAATCTTTTGTTACCAGCACAGGCCCCTTGAATATTACAGTTGCATGAACCAATTGAGTGACACCAGATAGTTGAGAACCAACTACCAGGACCTTGGGAGTTAGGCTACTATATGTTGTCTTTCTTTTTTAGGAGAAATAGAGTAGAAATAATTTTTTTTAACATTGTTTGTGTCATCTTCACCATCAACACTAATGCCAACAACCTCTAAGGTTATGAGACAGAGGTTATATAGAACCTCAACAAAAAATATGATTTAAACCATGTCAATCAATTACATAATAAATTAAACACATACATTCCAATTAAGATAATTACATCAAGCATAAAGATAACTTTCAATTCAATTTAATCCATAAATAACAATAAGATTACAACTCTCATTCCCCGAATGAGGTAAGTCCAATAACATAATGAGATTACAATTACAACTTCCACCTCGATAACACCAGAGGGGTAAAATAATGCAAGATCCACTGAAATGCAATAAAGCAAGAACTGATACTAAAACCAACGAGCTCTTCAACTGAAAGTCTCGTCCACACGAACATGAAGAAAGAACCCAATGGATTTAGGTGCAAACCACCTAACCAAGTGGAACCCAAAGGCCCACCCCCCGTGCTAGGAGCTAGTAACCAGGAATCCTAGCCAAGACCATCTACCTCTAGACATAGGCTAACATAAACTGAACCAAACTTAAACAAACAATCACATTCCACACAAGAACATCCCAAGGTACATCACAAGTACAACTCAAATACCATGCAAGTACAACTCTACATGGTCACATTGCTTCCAGAAATAAAGTAGATCAAGTATGTTATGAGAACCATACACATAAAAACAAACACCAACCATGGTCGCATCAAGTATGTTACGGCCATACCCACAATCAACAAGTACCAACTATGGTCACACAAAGTGCCATCACACATCACATCATGAGTTACCCGCTGCAGATCGTCAAGATGGTGGCCTCAACCGATCCTTGACCCTCATACATACTAATGCAAAATCAAAACCAACTATTGTCCTAAACAGAGTGTCATCACAATGTTACATGGGTTACCCTGGTGAGTCTTCCTAGGTCCCGGCCCCCATCTCGGGTTACACTGGTAACCTCTAACAACTTTTGGCCCCTCATATAAACCAATGCGGAATCAGTTGTCTTTCATAGAGACAAGATAACAATCTTGCCATTCCAGGCCTTCCCACTCATCCCAAGTCTAAACGAGCCCTTGTGTATGAGTGAGGCATAATTATCTTGATTAATGAGAAGTTAGTCCTAATCCTCTAAGTATTGTTTTAGTTATCACTTGATTAAACCTCTTTCGGGCTCTGGCCCCTACGGAAGCCACTCTTCTACTTGACAACACACAAACCAACCAAACACCAAGGATACAAAGGTGCAATAAACAAGATACCACGACCTCTCCTTTTTAGGAGGCAACATAAGTTCAAACCCTCTCCAAACACTTGGAGGTAACAAAGTAACAAAGTCACTCCTGACAAGGAGGCACAAAACGCAAAGTCCACTCCTAAACCAAGGAGGTACAAAACATCCTCGTTCATGAAAACCGGGTTATTATCACTGACTAGATCCCATGTAATACTCAAGGACTCACAATAGGTTGACAAACACAAAACGACAACCCATGGAACTAAAAATCCAATCTGGAAGACTTATGAATAAAACACCCTTTAATCCATTTCCCAACAAAAGCACGAAGAGAATATTCACTGAGGGCACATGAAATAAACTACCTTTGGATATTCTAAATCCATTCCTCATTAATGTTTAGTAATCTATTACATCGATAAAACTGAATTAAAATTCATCTTTTCAAATAAGGGAGAAATTAACACTAATATTTAATTCCCTAATTGCTCTTAATAAAATAAGCATTTTCAACTACAACTCAGAACATTTCGCTTTTAAAATAGATAACCATTTGTCCTTGCAAACTAAATCATTATAAAATAAATTGATTAATTTCGTTATTTAAAACATATTACTTTCATCTCCATTATTTTTCCTTTTCAAATATATTATTTTAAAAATAAAGAATACTAATTTGCTTAAGAACCCAATATTTTAAATCCCTCCATTAATTTAAATCAGGATAATAATCAAAACATTGGCTCAAAACTTGATACCTTTCCAATTACATAATAAATTTATGCTTTTATTTTTCTCCATCATTTTAATATATATATATATTTAAAAATATATATATATATGTATATTAAAAGTCATCTCCCCAACTACAAAAATATTAAGTTAAAATCTAATATTAATTACATTTAATATAAAATATTTAAATATATATATTATTGGTTAATATATATATTTAATAATATTTTAATATTATATATAACTAATATTAAATAATAATAAAAAAAGATATTTATTTCCATTTTATTTTACAAACAAAACCCTCAGCTCATGCCTTGGGCCATGCGCCATACAAAGTCATGGGGCAGTCCCACAAATCTCGAGGCGGTCGGATTAGGGTTAAGGTTGGGTGGGAGTTTTCTCTGGCTGCGGTTTCCACGGGCCGCAATTTCATTTTATGCAGGGGGTGTCAGAATGGAGAGGCGGCGGCGGTTTGGAGGGCACCGCCGATAGTAGTGGCGGTTGCATACATAGTCGGCCACCACCTCCGATGGCGCTGTGCACAACATAGCTAACCATCGGCGGTGGTGGTGGCGGCTTGTAAACAGCCACCGCGCCGGCCGCGGATAATTGTTGCGGACGAGAGGAGGTGGGGATTGCGCTGGGCGTGGCTCCCTCCACCCACCTCCCATGGGGTGCGGTGGGGGTGAACCCCTAACCCCTCCAATCAAATTTATTTATTTTTTATTTTTTAAACCAAAACCCTGCGGATTTTAGAAATTCGCGCCCTACTTTGGGGTATTCTCAAATTTTAACTCGGCAGCATAACCCCCAATTAAAATATGTAGGAAATATAAATATATATATATATATATTTAATTCCATGAATATATATATATGCATGTATTTAATATTCACATAACTTTTTCTTTTTTTTAAAATCTAAATGAACATACAAAATTGAAATGGCAATTTCCAACCAAGAACTCCAAGATTTTTCTTGAAGCAATGCATTCCCAAACAGAGATTTTGAAAACAACATATCTAAATGTATCAATTTTTCAAAATCTAAATCAGTTTAATAACATGAACCTGGTTTTTTCTTGAGTTGAGAAGATCCAAAATGGTGCTCAGCTTCCCACCTTGCTTCCAAATCCAGTCCCACAAATTTTACAGTTCAAACCTCAAAACCCACAAAATGCAACAATCTTCCTCCCTTCCATTTTCAATTTCTCCCCAAAACTTCATAATCAAAAAATTGAGATGCAAAATCCAAACATAAGGATAAAACCCTAAAAATTCAACCACCACCCTCATATATTCTTCAAAACAGAAAAATAGAAAAATATCTAATTTCTTTAACTTTTTGAATTTCAAACTTTCAAATTTGACTTTTATGCATTTTCTTTATTTTCAAATTCAACATAAATAAATTCACTTCTTTCAACATCAAAAATTTAATTAATTAATAAATAGATTTAATCAATGAATAAATTATTTATTAATTAAATTAAATTAATAATAAATAAATTATATTTCAACATAATTCCATATTACATTGCTCAACAACTTAAATACCTTAAGCCATTTAATTACCCCTTTTCTAACTTGCAATTAAATAACGAAGAGAGGGCACAATATTCAAAGCAACACAACTTGACAAACAACTGACAACATACAAGGACTAGGGTGACGACTTGGCACGAAAAACGTAGCTACTATCTCCCAATCGAAACCGTTGGGTATTGAACATGCTCCAACCTGTGAAACTAGGTGGAGTCGATGTCCTGTACCTGTCAACCTGTAATTCAAGTAAACAACAACATGTAATATGAACAACATAAAATACACACCGTGAAGAGGAAATCAAGGGATCGTAGGGCACTCGCAAGCGAGTGATACGATACCGTTCGCTTCACCAATACACTACAAATAACTGACAAATATAACATACTAGTATAATCCAAAGCATAAACATCTTTAATTCAAATAACCACTGTGCTAATCCAAAGCATGGAATAAAGATAACATCTAAATAACCAAAAACTCATCAAAGCAACATACCCACACAAGGACACACTGTCCAACCAGAAGGAAAAATGGAGGGGTATTACATCCTCCCCTCCTAGGGTTAGGCTTACTCCTGGAAGCCTACAAACACGTAGGGATATAACTCCCTCACATGTAATGCACCAAATCAAAACCTCGTCTACACACAAAGGTATTAAGTGAGGTACACAACTTAAAAGCCTACACAACTGAAAGCTTAATGGCTCCATCATAATCCCAGAGTGTCCACTATTTAAACCTAGGCTCTGATACCATGTGTAACGCCCCGCCACACAACCCTAGAGGAAGTTGCAAACAACTACTTAAACAGGCTAATAATTTTTTTTTTTTAAAGTATAATTAATAAGCAAGTTCGCTAACTAATTGTTATGCCTTGCATAACCACCCCATCTTTTACCTCGGTCAAAATGGGTCCCCCTTTTTTATTTTGTACTTAGTTGTTTTGAAATAAAGTTTGGAGTCTAGTTTTGGCCAAAAATTTGTTTTTCTTTTTGTTTCTCTGTCGGAATCGGAACCGGAACTGAATCGAGTTCTGAAAGTTCTTTTGAAACTTGTTTTGGTTTCAATCCCGACAGTCTTTTCTTTATGTCTCTTGTTTTTTGTTCAGCGGAACCGGAGCCGGAATGGGTGTTAACTTAGTCTTTATCGAAAATTGCAAAATCATAATCAACTCCGCCCCCACCTCCGCTATTTTGACTTTGGGTTTTGGTCTTTGTCTTTTTGTTTAGTTTTGTTATGTCGGTCTTTGTTTTACTTTTTTTGTTTGTTTTTGTTTTATGTTTAGTTGGCAGACCCGAAGGTGGAATTGGAATGAAGTTTGGAAATTTCTCAGAAAGTTTTGGATCAGTTTCTATTTTTAACTGCCCCCGCCGGTTGTCTGGATCGTTGACTTTATGACTGAAGTCACACTGTTGTGAAGTGTTGGTTCACTTTCAGTTCTGACTCCGCCTTAACTTTGTGTTAATGCATTAATGACAGTTGGTCGTGTAGGTACAAATCTTCATTTTTATCTTCATATAAGGGTTAAACGAGTCATTATTATCATTATTAGAAGATTGAAGAGCACGAAAGAGTAGCAGCAGAGTTCATTCGAGCAAAAATATTGAAAGAGGAGAGGATTGTTGCGAACGGATCAGTTCAGAAGGTTAGCTGTGTTCTTGTGTATTCAAGGTAGGTTTTCTTATTATTGTTCTTCGTTTTGTTTACTGTTGCATGTTTTGTATATATGTTTTCTCGTGCTTTGATCATGTCATTTTTATCGTTTCGTTTAAACAAGTTTGTGATTCTTGGTGTGCTTGTTTGAATGGGTCTTTTATATTGTTGGTCGGGTTATGTTCTTTGTTTCTTTTTCTTGTATTGTTAGTTCTTTCTATTTTTAGGGCACCGTCGCTTTCACATTTTAATCATGATGGCATCGTGTTGTTTTGGATTTGCAGCGAGTTAGATTGGGTTTAGATTTTAAATGATGGTGAGTTAGATTAGAAATTTACAGTGAGGTAGATTAGAGATTTACAGTGAGTTAGGGTAACTTGATTCATCATTTTTTTTACTTAGGGTTTTGTCGTGTTTGGTCTGGTAAAAATGGCAAGGTTTAAAATTCGTGCCCTAGTTTTTATCGGGTTTGTTAGATTAGGGTTTCGTTGGTCTTTGTAATCACTTTAAATGATTAAAAAAATGATATCTTAGGATTCGGTCGTTCCCCATGGTCATATGAATGTAGTGTTTTTAAAGCCCCTTTTCATTTTAAAGCGACCTTGGTTTTAATCATGAAGTTATATGTTAAAACAAACAAAATCCTTGATGATGTCATGGTCAATCTAGGCGGAGGCGGGATCGAAATCGATCTTGAACTTGAGAATTTCGTTTTAAAAAAGTTATTGATTCCATTCTCATCCCGATTCCGACTTCGTGTATAGCAAGAAGTCTTCTTTGGAAATCATGGTCAACCTAGGCGGAGACGAGATCGGAATCGATCTTGGACTTGAAAGTTTTGTTTTGTAAAAGGTATCGATTCCATGTTTCATCCCGTTTCGGGCTCCGCACATAATGGGAAAGTCTTCCTTCAAAATAACGATGACCAAATCGGAAGCGAAGGTGGAATGGAAATAGAATATGAAAAAAATGAAAATTCGAAGAAAATCAAATCCGTTTTCCATTCCGATCCTGGTTCCGATAACCTCCCCGACTCCGACTCTGAGCCCGTTCATTGTTAGTGAAATTTCTATATCGGTTTTTGCTCCGAGTCCGGTACTGTTGTGAAAAGAGATTTTTTAGGTTGTGGTTCCACCTCCGGTGCGTATATGAAAGGTATGGTTTTAAAGTATGTTTTATGATAATATCTAAAGATCTAATTAAAGGTTTTGCTTGTAGGAAAGTTGAAAGATGTCAGGAACATCAGGGGAAGCTGCTCTAAGAAACCAACCTGTAGAAACATCAATGGTAGCATCAAAACCAAAGAAGTTAAAGCTAGAACAACTGCCTTATACATCAAGGTATAATCACAGGAGTCTGGTTGTGAAGATGAGCAAGGTGGAATCAGATTGGTCGGATATCACTGACACCAATTTAGGTCAATACAATTTTGAGGAATGGTATTCAAAAGCATTTGACAAGGATATTACATTGACTGCGGAAAGAATTGTCAGCTTTGGGTTATCTCATATCACTTTGTTTCCTATATATGTCTAGTGCCCGGAGTTAATCATGATAGTAGCCAGTGCTTACAATCCTACTACAAGATTATGCATGGATTCACAAGACAATGTGATTATTAATCTCACTCCTCAAGCATTTCAAACTATATTTGATGTTCCAGATCCAAAGAGCTTGGTGCAATTAAATGAGGCAGAGGCCTTGGAGCAATATAGTAAGCATAAGGGAATGAATAAATCTCACTTGAACAAGAAGTGGTTAAGGACGGAAAAGAAATCTCTAAGTAAACTTGCAGATCAGGCAAAGAGGGCAGATTTCTATGAAGAGGTGGCAAGGTTGATTGTGATGTTGTCTAGGGTGTTTGGAAAGAGAGATGCATTTTGCTTCAAGGAGTGGATGTTTCCTTTTATTCAGACTATCTTGAAAGGAGAACAACAGTTTGATTGGACAATGATTGTTTCTGATGCCATACATGATCAGTTAACCAGGATTAGAGAAACCAAGTGTTTCGTTATGACTTCTCACATTGTTTATGCAGCTGCAAGAGTGGGTGTTTTCCCAAGTTTGAACAGAGTGGGTGTAATGGGAGCCTTGGATGGAAAAAATAAGGTATGGGAGCACTATGATCAATTATCTCTTCAGGTTGCTGAGACTCATTTCAGAAGAGTCAATGATGCATTTTTATATGTGGTCATCAATCAATTGAATGGAGATGCAGGATACAGGTTAAGTCAAGAAGCTATGGCGTTCATTGCTGAATGGGGAAGTTGGTACATCCAATACCCTAAATTTACATACTTCAGGTTATTTGGTTTTGAAGGCCATCCACATTTACTTCCAAGGTGTTGCAGTAACAGGATGGTGCTAATGGAGTTTGTGTATCAAGCTATTGGAGTTAATGCTCGGTTCGGGATTAAGCATAAAACTGGGTGCCATAAATTTCCCATGAAATTGGGTGAATATAGCTGTCAACACTTGAAGGGAGCAAAAGTGGTTTGTAATGAGTTGATACAATTGAAATTGGGATTGTATACAGCTCGTAAGTATTTTGATCCAAAGAAGAAGATGTATGCTTTATTACCTTCAGTGTTCACTAGACATTTTAATTTGTTAGAAGACTTTTGGAGTGATAGGCAAGATGAGTATGACTTGAGAAAGAAGAAATATGAAAGATTATCAGTCTCACTCATGTTAGAACTTGGTATTAAAGAAAACATTCTTGACACCTTGGTGGAGGATGGAATAATGTTGGATCCATCCTATGAAGCGTTGATTATTGGCACCAAGAACCTAGATCCAATTGATTGGGATGTTGAAGAAACAATTGATATCAAGAAGATTGGAAGGAAAATGTTGGATAGAAGTGTGCAATGGTTAGTGCTAATAACTCAAGCTTCTCAAGGGCCAGTTCTTAAAAAGGGTAAAGGATACAAGAGAATTAAGAGAAAGACACCTCCCAAAGAGCCATTAGAATTCCTTCCTTTAGACATTGAATAAATAGAACTTGAGGTGGTGGATGATGGAGAGGAAGCTCAAGAAGGAGATGCTCTAGTGGGATCTACTGGTTCAACACCTACTTTAGGTGAATCATCCGCCCAAGCCCCACTTAAAAGAAAGAAAAGTAAAGAGGTTCAAGAAGGAGCTCTTCATACCATGGCTAAAGCTGCTAAAGGAAAAGAAGTGGAGGAAGAATTTGTAGAAGTTGAGATAGATTCAGATGAAACTCTGTCAGAAAAGGATTTGCAAGAAAACATGCCTTTAGAGGGGACTATTGAGCAGATTCTAACACGAGAAGAGCAATGGAAAATGTTTGAAGAGGAAAAAAGGAAGTCTGATGCAAGGGCTGCAGCGGAGAGACAAAAAGAAATGGAGGCAAAGGTACAAACTGATGCTCTACTTCACCAGCAACAACTAAAGTCAAAACAAGTTGAAGTTAAGGCAATAGATGATGAAGTAGAGAACCAAAGGAGGCAGCAAGAACATGAGCTTAAAGTTAAAATAGAAAATGACAAGTTAGAGTTGATACAAAAGATCCATGATCTCGAGGAGGAGAAAGCAAGAAACCGGAGGGAAAAGGAAATTCTGGTTGCTAGGTTGAAACAAGCAGAGGAAGCTCGACAGAAAGAGGAAGAATCAGAAAAGATAAGGAAGGAAAAAGAGGCCGAAGAGCTGATTAGGAAACAACAGGAAGAAGAAGCAGAAGCTAAGAAACTTAAGACTTTGGAGGCAGAAAGGTTAGAAAGGGAAAAGCTAGAGACCTTAAAAAAAGAGAAATTGGAAAGGGAGGCTCTAGAAAGGGAAGCTTTAGAAAAGGAAGAATTAGAAAGAGCAAGAATAGAGAGGGAAGAATTAGAAAAGGAAAGGTTAGAGAAGGAAAAAGTGGAGAAGGATCGGTTGGAAGAAGAGAGATTGAGGAAAGAAGAAGAAGACAAGAAAATACAAGAACAAAAGAATAGAGAAGAGGCTGAAAGACTTGTGCAAATGCATATACTACAAGAGCAACAAGAGAAAGCAAGGGTTGAATCCCAATCTCAAGTGAGTATGCAGCCACCTTCTATAGTTATTAATCCCTCTTCCTCTACGATAACTACTACTCCAAGTGCTCCTACATGGCTAAAATTAGACCTGTAGAAGAGAACAGTAATACCTTCACAACCTCTCAATTGGGAGGATATGATGAAGGGAATTGAGCAGGAGAGGCCTAAAAAGAAGGCTAAAATTCTACATTCTACCCGACTCACAAACAAAGGAGAAATTGTTGCTGAATGTGCCATGCCGATGACAGAAAAGGAGGTAGGGGATATGCAGCTAATAGATTATTAGCTGAGTACGGTCAATTCGGGAAGACCCACTAGAAATCAGCAAATGAATTTGATTGATGTGGTGGCTTCAACAACTAAGTCAAGAATGATTAAGGACAAGCAAAAGAAGGATGAGCTTAAAGCTCAATTGGATCAGTTGCATTCATTCTTGAAGAGTGTCTCCTCTCCAAGGTCACAAAAAGTAGCAGCCATTGAGACTCATGTTTTGTTAAGCAAAAAGGAGGTTCATGATTTGGTGCAGGTTAGAGGAAAGGTGGAGATGGTAAACAGGTGGATAGATAAATTGAACCAAGAGGTAGGAGAGGTTTTAGTGAAAGGATTTGAAGCCTTCAAGGATACTGAAGGGTTGATTAAAGAGATGTGTCAATACATTGACGCATCAAAAAAGCAAGAAGAGGAATACAAAGAATACAATCAGAAGTTAGAAAAGGTGAGTGAATTGCCTCTAACAACTCTTCTAGAACAATCCATACTTGAGGAAGACAACAAGGATTTTGTGGAGAAAACTTCTCTTATACTCTAGTTTAGGACTGACTTTTTGTGTAAGCATAAGAATGAGATTTAAGAGACTGTAAATAATTTAACTGAGCAATTGGAAGAGTTAGAAGCAGCTATTGCCATTATTGTACATATAAATGCATTTACAAAAGAGGGCATGCCTTTTAATCAAATAAAGGAAAAGTGGGATGAAAGATTCAAAGGACTTATGCAAAAGGGAGATGATGGCGGAGAGTTGATGTTAGATCGACTAGTAGAGGTCAAAGAAGAGATAAAAGCTGCTGGGAGAGAGTTAATAAAGGTGAAAAGTATGAAGGAGTTTTTTGCAACTGAGTTGGATCGGATTAAATTTGAAGATGACTGGATTGATGGGCCAGAGATGGATACTCTACAGCAAGTCTTCACCAGCTACGATGAGTTCCTAGCAGATCCAGCTTCGCATGCATGAATCCTTACATGCATGATGTTCTCCTTCCTTGCATGTTGCATGCATACAACAATGACAGTCTTGGGGGCGCATGACTTCTTTTCTTTTCTTCTATCTTCTATTTTTAGTTAAGACTGAAAGTCTAATGTAAGAACTCAAGATCAAATTGATTTGAGTTTCCAAGAGATTCTAATTCCTAAAAAGGTGGATAGCCTAAAATAGAAGTGAGGTTCAAACTTTTTGTATATCTATAAATACCAGATGGGTATCATATTGTAAAGGTCGGCTAATTGAGAATTGGATTGGCTTACCTAATGCTAGGATATAGAATTTTGTAGTGATTTTACAGAGATATAGTGTACTTGATCTTTTACAGTTAATAGAATTACAGGTTTACTCGAAATATGGTGTTTGGAATTAAATTGTTTGTTTGATAAGGCTGATAAGTTATGATCTATCTGTATGCAGTGATTGTGTTGAACATAAGAGTTTCTTGAATGATAAAAGTCATTTGAAGGAATCATATTTAAGGATCATCTTATTAGATTGTCATTGAGTTGAAGTTATTAAAAGGTCTGTTGATCTATAATTTTGATGATGAATGAATGTGTGTTGTTTTGAAACCCTTGAAATATTTGTGAAGAGTAATTGCGAAGTTAATTAAGCACCTAAAATGTATGCAGTGGTATAGATTATGCTATAGACTATGTCATCTTATGGTTTTTATGATTTGTTAGGAAACATTCATTGTTGAAGGTATATGTCCAGATACTAGATAAATTCAATTCATACTTATTTTTTTTACCCCTTTGTCCTATCTTTTTCTTTTATTTGAAAACCCCATTGATCTACTAAAGCAGTCGGTAAAATGAGTCATTGCTTGAATCTTTTGTTACCAGCACAGGCCCCTTGAATATTACAGTTGCATGAACCAATTGAGTGACACCAGATAGTTGAGAACCAACTACCAGGACCTTGGGAGTTAGGCTACTATATGTTGTCTTTCTTTTTTAGGAGAAATAGAGTAGAAATAATTTTTTTTAACATTGTTTGTGTCATCTTCACCATCAACACTAATGCCAACAACCTCTAAGGTTATGAGACAGAGGTTATATAGAACCTCAACAAAAAATATGATTTAAACCATGTCAATCAATTACATAATAAATTAAACACATACATTCCAATTAAGATAATTACATCAAGCATAAAGATAACTTTCAATTCAATTTAATCCATAAATAACAATAAGATTACAACTCTCATTCCCCGAATGAGGTAAGTCCAATAACATAATGAGATTACAATTACAACTTCCACCTCGATAACACCAGAGGGGTAAAATAATGCAAGATCCACTGAAATGCAATAAAGCAAGAACTGATACTAAAACCAACGAGCTCTTCAACTGAAAGTCTCGTCCACACGAACATGAAGAAAGAACCCAATGGATTTAGGTGCAAACCACCTAACCAAGTGGAACCCAAAGGCCCACCCCCCGTGCTAGGAGCTAGTAACCAGGAATCCTAGCCAAGACCATCTACCTCTAGACATAGGCTAACATAAACTGAACCAAACTTAAACAAACAATCACATTCCACACAAGAACATCCCAAGGTACATCACAAGTACAACTCAAATACCATGCAAGTACAACTCTACATGGTCACATTGCTTCCAGAAATAAAGTAGATCAAGTATGTTATGAGAACCATACACATAAAAACAAACACCAACCATGGTCGCATCAAGTATGTTACGGCCATACCCACAATCAACAAGTACCAACTATGGTCACACAAAGTGCCATCACACATCACATCATGAGTTACCCGCTGCAGATCGTCAAGATGGTGGCCTCAACCGATCCTTGACCCTCATACATACTAATGCAAAATCAAAACCAACTATTGTCCTAAACAGAGTGTCATCACAATGTTACATGGGTTACCTTGGTGAGTCTTCCTAGGTCCTGGCCCCCATCTTAGGTTACACTAGTAACCTCTAATGACTTCCGGCCCCTCATATAAACCAATGCGGAATCAATTATCTTTCATAGAGACAAGATAACGATCTTGCCATTCCAGGCCTTCCCACTCACCCCAAGTCTAAATGAGCCCTTGTGTCTATGAGTGAGGCATAATTATCTTGATTAATGAGAAATTAGTCCTAATCTTCTAAGTATTGTTTTAGTTATCACTTGATTAAACCACTTTCGTAAGTTACCCAATTTACCTCTTCTGGGCTCTGGCCCCTACGGAAGCCACTCTTCTACTTGACAACACATAAACCAACCAAACACCAAGGATACAAAGGTGCAATAAACAAGATACCACGACCTCTCCTTTTTAGGAGGCAACATAAGTTCAAACCCTCTCCAAACACTTGGAGGTAACAAAGTAACAAAGTCACTCCTGACAAGGAGGCACAAAACGCAAAGTCCACTCCTAAACCAAGGAGGTACAAAACATCCTCGTTCATGAAAACCGGGTTATTATCACTGACTAGATCCCATGTAATACTCAAGGACTCACAATAGGTTGACAAACACAAAACGACAACCCATGGAACTAAAAATCCAATCTGGAAGACTTATGAATAAAACACCCTTTAATCCATTTCCCAACAAAAGCACGAAGAGAATATTCACTGAGGGCACATGAAATAAACTACCTTTGGATATTCTAAATCCATTCCTCATTAATGTTTAGTAATCTATTACATCGATAAAACTGAATTAAAATTCATCTTTTCAAATAAGGGAGAAATTAACACTAATATTTAATTCCCTAATTGCTCTTAATAAAATAAGCATTTTCAACTACAACTCAGAACATTTCGCTTTTAAAATAGATAACCATTTGTCCTTGCAAACTAAATCATTATAAAATAAATTGATTAATTTCGTTATTTAAAACATATTACTTTCATCTCCATTATTTTTCCTTTTCAAATATATTATTTTAAAAATAAAGAATACTAATTTGCTTAAGAACCCAATATTTTAAATCCCTCCATTAATTTAAATCAGGATAATAATCAAAACATTGGCTCAAAACTTGATACCTTTCCAATTACATAATAAATTTATGCTTTTATTTTTCTCCATCATTTTAATATATATATATATTTAAAAATATATATATATATGTATATTAAAAGTCATCTCCCCAACTACAAAAATATTAAGTTAAAATCTAATATTAATTACATTTAATATAAAATATTTAAATATATATATTATTGGTTAATATATATATTTAATAATATTTTAATATTATATATAACTAATATTAAATAATAATAAAAAAAGATATTTATTTCCATTTTATTTTACAAACAAAACCCTCAGCTCATGCCTTGGGCCATGCGCCATACAAAGTCATGGGGCAGTCCCACAAATCTCGAGGCGGTCGGATTAGGGTTAAGGTTGGGTGGGAGTTTTCTCTGGCTGCGGTTTCCACGGGCCGCAATTTCATTTTATGCAGGGGGTGTCAGAATGGAGAGGCGGCGGCGGTTTGGAGGGCACCGCCGATAGTAGTGGCGGTTGCATACATAGTCGGCCACCACCTCCGATGGCGCTGTGCACAACATAGCTAACCATCGGCGGTGGTGGTGGCGGCTTGTAAACAGCCACCGCGCCGGCCGCGGATAATTGTTGCGGACGAGAGGAGGTGGGGATTGCGCTGGGCGTGGCTCCCTCCACCCACCTCCCATGGGGTGCGGTGGGGGTGAACCCCTAACCCCTCCAATCAAATTTATTTATTTTTTATTTTTTAAACCAAAACCCTGCGGATTTTAGAAATTCGCGCCCTACTTTGGGGTATTCTCAAATTTTAACTCGGCAGCATAACCCCCAATTAAAATATGTAGGAAATATAAATATATATATATATATATTTAATTCCATGAATATATATATATGCATGTATTTAATATTCACATAACTTTTTCTTTTTTTTAAAATCTAAATGAACATACAAAATTGAAATGGCAATTTCCAACCAAGAACTCCAAGATTTTTCTTGAAGCAATGCATTCCCAAACAGAGATTTTGAAAACAACATATCTAAATGTATCAATTTTTCAAAATCTAAATCAGTTTAATAACATGAACCTGGTTTTTTCTTGAGTTGAGAAGATCCAAAATGGTGCTCAGCTTCCCACCTTGCTTCCAAATCCAGTCCCACAAATTTTACAGTTCAAACCTCAAAACCCACAAAATGCAACAATCTTCCTCCCTTCCATTTTCAATTTCTCCCCAAAACTTCATAATCAAAAAATTGAGATGCAAAATCCAAACATAAGGATAAAACCCTAAAAATTCAACCACCACCCTCATAAATTCTTCAAAATAGAAAAATAGAAAAATATCTAATTTCTTTAATTTTTTGAATTTCAAACTTTCAAATTTGACTTTTATGCATTTTCTTTATTTTCAAATTCAACATAAATAAATTCATTTCTTTCAACATCAAAAATTTAATTAATTAATAAATAGATTTAATCAACGATTAAATTATCTATTAATTAAATTAAATTAATAATAAATAAATTATATTTCAACATAATTCCAGATTACATTGCTCAACAACTTAAATACCTTAAGCCATTTAATTACCCCTTTTCTAACTTGCAATTAAATAACGAAGAGAGGGCACAATATTCAAAGCAACACAACCTGACAAACAACTGACGACATACAAGGACTAGGGTGACGACTTGGCACGGAAAACCTAGCTACTATCTCCCAAACGAATACCGTTGGGTATTGAACATGCTCCAACCTGTGAAACCAGGTGGAGTCGATGTCCTGTACCTGTCAACCTGTAATTCAAGTAAACAACAACATATAATATGAACAGCATAAAATACACACCGTGAAGAGGAAATCATGAGATCATAGGGCACTCGCAAGCGAGTGATACGATACCGTCTCCTTCACCAATACACTACAAATAACTGACAAATCTAACATACTAGTATAATCCAAAGCATAAACATCTTTAATTCAAATAACCACTATGCTAATCCAAAGCATGGAATAAAGATAACATTTGAATAACCAGAAACTCATCAAAGCAACATACCCACACAAGGACACACTGTCCAACCAAAAGGAAAAACAGAGGGGTATTACATTAAGGAATATATATGTATCTATGTATAAGTGAATATATATACGTATTAATATTTACGTATATTCATATGTATATACGTATATGTATATACGTATATGTATATACGTATATGTATATGTAGATAAAAGAATAATGAAAAGTATATATACATATATATTATATTTTATTTTATTTATAAGCCACATTAATATGGCAGATTATCCACTTCAATTCATGGAGATTAAGTCGAATCATAAGGATTTTTATAAAGAGAATTGTTATGGTTGTTATTGTTAGAGTAATTGGACATTTACTTTATTAATTAAACAATATTTGTTTAATTACGTAAAGTTTCCTTTTAACTCTTTTTCACTTAAGCTAACATTAGGTACATAATAAATGATTACTTTATTAATTATTATTGTGCAAGCCTAGGGTTTTCCTTTTTAGGGTTTTCATCTATATGTAGTTGAAAACTATCTTTTGTATCATTATTCATTTTACATTTTCAGGTGAATACATTGCTCCACATTCTTGAGCATTTCTTTTGTTGCTTCTCTTTGTTTCTCCTTGTAACAGGTTATTTGCTTGCAAAGATCTTTTTGGACTTTTGTGGTGTTGTATCTTCTCAACTCCAACAGTTATAGTGCATTATTCTAGCACCAAATTGGATAGTTATAATCTATTTGAGAGGACACGTAGTGGTAGATTATGGCACTTTTCTAGCTCATTTTAACAAATACAAAATGTGGCAATAGGAATCTTTTTTGCATGTTTACCTATTCCTATGTTTCCCATGACTTGGGCAAAGAGTTTAAGTTGTTTTGTAGCATGGAAATACTGCTATAAACCATATCATGCTTTGAGGGGTTACCTAAAGATTCAAAACAACTTCTTAATAAAACTCTAATAGCCAAGTGAAACTGTGGCAATAAGAGGAGGAAGTCAAATTGATTTGGAATGCTTTTTCAAATTAAATTTAATGGCAATGAACTGCATATTGTAGTCATGGATTTTGGTTATGAATGGACTCAGTCAAAAGACTAGTCATGCTAGTTTGGATATTTCTCTTGTAAACTTTTTAAACTATAACTTCATGACTTGGTTGTTAAAAGCAAGCCATGGCAAGAAAATTAAGCCTATCGAGCCACCAAAAAGAGGCAACGATCTGCTATATCTGGAAAATTATTTTAATGAGTGATAACAAACCAGTTTGGGAATGAAATAAATAAGTCATTTTATTCATTTTTTGGGGGAGACAGCGTGAGCAGAGCAAGAGAAGAAGGTTGGCATAGGAAAATTTTGTGATAGGTGTGAGATCTAGGAAGTGGGTAATGTTTTAAGAAGTATTTATTAACTAGTTATTTCTTTCCATCATGGAATTACTAGGGAATTTACTGAGCATAGGAAGGAAAAGTGTTGAGAGAATCTTTGAGAGGATATCATTAGTTTTAGAAGTGTCTTATATATCATTGGAGAGTTGTATTTAGGAGAATAACTTGTTCGTATAAGAACCTATACATGGATCTTGAAAGGAATAGGAAATCTGAGCTTAAGTTGTAGAGTTAGAAGCAAGAAAATTTAGTTTCAAAGCTCAATTAATCTTTGCCATGAATGTTTTACATTTCTTCTTTTCTTCTCGAATGTGAATATGTCAATATTATATGCAATTTTATGGTTGTTTATAAATGTATATGAATGCATGTTCAAACATGTAAAATATGGATTATTTATGAGAAATTATAAGAGATAACAAGAATTAGAGTAACCGGATGGTTAGACCAAAGTATATCACTTTAAAAATGTTGTTGAAATCATGCTAGTTTTAAGTGATATTGAGTTAAAATATTCGGGAGAGCTTAAAGAGAAAATTTAAGACTCTCTAAGATGAGTTTTACCAGATAAACCAGCTTCAATAACCAAATTAGCAAGACTTGTAGAATACATAGAAATGGTATTCTTCCATCTATTTAGACATCATTATTATATATTATTATTGACACAAGTTTATATTGCATATTCAAAGAAAGGTCTGAAATATGATAGAGAAGATAAAGTCTTTATTACTATTTGAACTATAAAAGTATTTCATGTTTGACTAGGAGTCATTATTAATATCTACTTATTTGTATTTATGTATCTTGAATAGAGGATTTTATGTTCTCGTTGTAAACCAAAGGCCATAATGATAGGATATTTTAAGGTGCAAAAGCAAAGACATCTCTCAAATAAAAAATATTCTCCCGCATGGATATAAACTTATTATGTATTTATATATGAGAAAATATATGGGTCATATGGAAGGATAAATATATGAATATCTATATACAGAAAAACATATGTACCTTACATAATTATGCAAAGGATAACTTAGAAGAAACTTGTGAAGAATTTGGAGATTATTTGGATGGTTCTCCATTAAGTTATCAAAAGTTAAAACAAATTATATGCATAAACAAAAAACTTTAGTGAATTAGAAATTCAACATGATATGAACCAGAACAAATGTTGGAGGTAACCAGAAGTTAGGATAACCTTTTGACAACCGCAATTCAAAACTAGACTAAAACCTAGCAATGATAATTGAAACAAGAGCGAGAGTTGGTACCTTACAGTAGGAGGTCGGAGGC
This sequence comes from Sequoiadendron giganteum, assembly GCA_007115665.2. Lineage (NCBI taxonomy): Eukaryota > Viridiplantae > Streptophyta > Pinopsida > Cupressales > Cupressaceae > Sequoiadendron > Sequoiadendron giganteum. Next base: position 571,760,975 of record CM021106.1, on the reverse strand, counting down.
CAAAGTAGGCTAGTAAAAGAAGCATCTCTCAAAAGTAAATATTAAAATAGACATGAACGCACCACCCAAAATGGGCATGGACAATTATGAGTCAAGGCTTGTTAATGAGAAAAGAAACCAATTAACCCTTGAAGTATCTAAGGTTATGAAGAAGGTGAAGCCACCACATATTATAGATAAAATAAATCTTAGAAAATTTGGTTGCAAGGAAAAAACTCTGGTCAGTAAAGTATGCTAACTAGACAAGAGCTCAGGTAGAGAAATGTTTGTTTGAAGCTAAGGTTGAACTTCCAAGTTTCACAACGAGAGTAAATCTATAAGTAGACCCTTTAGGATCTTTTGATTATCATTCTTGGGATAAATTGGTTGTGAACGGGGCCTAAGGGAGATTTCTTTTTTAAATGGTAGAATGTCTAGATGACCTTGGGAACAAAGTGCATATGAAAGGTACACCTAGTGAGGGTAAGTTAAGGCAAGTAACAGTCGTTTGACTAAAGAAGGCCAAGCAAAAAGAATGTTAACTCTTTACGGTCAAAATGGAGAAGATAGATGATTACCAAGAGTTTATTTTTCAAGATGACTAAATGTATTATGAATCCCGAAAATACCAAGGAGGGGAAGAAGAGTATATGGGTCAAGAAAAGATCAAATACAGATAAGTACCCTATTCAATGGGGTTTTGATGATGTATTCCCAAATAAATTGCTTAGATTACTTCCTAAAAAGAAATTTGACTTTCTCATAAGATATAATTTTGGGATCAAACCTTATATCCAAGTTTCTTATCCAATGACCACAACAAAGTTGTTGGAGTTGAAGGCTTGACTATAGGAGATGTTAGCAAAAGATTTAAATGGTCAAAAAAATCTCAAAGGCCTTTGACCAAATAAAAAAGAAGTAACTACGACACCAATTCTAAAGTTCCTAGTCTGAAAGGCCAATTGGTGGTTATCATTGATGCCTTGGGAAAAGGATCAGTCGGGATGCTTATGCACAAAGGCAAAGTTATCACCTATAAGTCTAGGAAATTGAAGACATATGAACAAAAATATGCTCCACATGATCTTGAGATAGCATTAGTTGTTCATGCTTTGCAACTATGGAGGCATTATTTTCTTGGAAAACCTTTCAAGTTAAAGATAGACCATCATGGTCTAAATTATTTTTTACCGAACCAAATCTAAATGCTCGTCAGAGAAGATGCTTGAGTTAATATCCAACTATGATTTTGAAATCAATTATATAAATGATAAAAAATGAGTTATGAATGCCCTAAGTTGAAGGAGACATATCTCCTCGATGATATCTATTCATTATAATTTCAAGAATCAAGTGTTACAAAAGTTTGATGGAGATGAAAACTATGAGAAAGTTAAAAAATCTTTCATAGATGACCCTCAAGATTCAAGGTATTATGGGTTTAATTTTGATCTAGATGGACTACTAAGATTTAGAGGAAGGATGTAAGTACCAAGCTCTGACAAGTTAAGGAGTATTGTTTGAAGGAAATTCATTATGTACCATGTTCAGGACATCTTGGAGTGACAAAAATGTTGGCTGATGTGAAATCACTAAATTTCTAGAAAGGAATGGAGAGAGATGTTGCAAGGTTTGTAGCAGGTTTTCTAGAATTCCAGAGGGTGAAAAAAGAACATCATCACCCGAAAGGAATTTTATATCCTCATGAAATTCTAGAGATAAAGTGGTAATCATTAGTATGAATTTTGTACAAAGTCTTCTTGTGTCAAAGAATAGGCATAATGCTATTTTAGTAGTGGTGGACGAGCTCACCAAGGTAGCCCATTTCATACTAGGAAATTTGACAGATGGGGCACCAGCCATAGCTTGCAAATTCATGCAGGAAGTGTTTAGGTTGCCTGATGTTCCATGTAACATTAAGGTTTTGGAAAACCATATTCAACTCATTGGGAACTCAATTGAATATAATCTCAACTTATCACTCTAAGATAGATGGTCTGATGAAAAGGGTAAACCAAGTTCTGGAGGATTTATAGAATTTTCTTACTACAGTAATTCCTATCATTTCGTGTTAAAATTAGATCCATTTGAAACATTATAGAGGAATTTTTTGAATTCCTATAAGTTGTGGTAAGATAGAAAATAGGATTAGTTGTGGTCTGAAAATGGTATAAAAAATGGAAGAGAAGATCAGATGATCAGAGAAAAAATTAGCGAAGAAGAATGATAGGCAGAAAAGGTGTGATGATGCTAAGAATATATCGAGAAAGTTCTCAGTAGAGAGAGTTCTTGAATCATATAAATTGTACCAGTGTGTTAGCAAGGTCACTCAGTGAGAGGTCTAGTGGGACCACTTTGCAGAGGACGGTGTACAAGGGAAGATTATAATGAAATTAAATATAGATTTTTGTTATAATTTTGAAAAACACGAGTCATTGGATCAAAAAATGAACAAAGACACCTTCCATGCAAGAGATCTACAAACAAATAATTACAATATTCCTCAAAAATAAAAATCTATAGAATGAACCTCAAGAATCTTCAAGGAAAACAAGATTCAGGTCAAAGGTTTCCACAAAATTTATGACAATACAATGAGGTTTGAGTGCTATATAGGATATATGAGCAACCCTAAATGGTAAAGGGATTAGATCATGACAGGTGTCAACATCTCATGCAATGATATAGAATGATCTAATAATATTTATCTAGTTAACATAGTAAATCACTCATAAGTTTAGCTTAAGTGCATGAGAATAAATTAGATTAATAATTAATTAACCAATGCATGATTACTCTAACACCCCCTTGAGATGAACTTAGGGAGTATCTAAAAGACCTAAAAAGAGAATGCATGATGGGTCCCGACAAACAAGGCCTGATGAGGTACCCACGTACAAATAAAAGATCTCTCACGACTAGAGAAAAAGGGGAAAAAATGCATGGGAAAAACTCCTCTCCAAAAGAGAAAGGCGAATGAAGGACTAAAAAAGCCTCCAAATCAAGGTGAAGGAATAAGAAGCCTCTAGCTAAAACAATGTCCCAAAAAAAAGAGAAACATGTAGAATATCATTGAATCATGAAGTTGTAGACTACTATCGAATGATGACTACTGAGTGTGCTAAAATGAAGAACCTCTAGAAATAGGAATGCAAGAGTGTCCATATGGTAAATGATCCATCTCATCAAAAATCATGTAACCAACCATTGATGTGCATTGCATTTGAAAGTACATAGGGACAAGAACTAGATACATAGATCACTCAAATGTGAAACCAAGGAGGCATTAGCACCAACAGTAGAAACCCCATTATAATGTTGAAAAGGGAGAGCCATGATAGATACACTAAAAATTTGTGAAACCAAGAATTGCATGTAGGAGAAACAACTTGAAAATAAAAGGGTGTTGAAACGAAGGCACACATGCATGAGGCAAGAATCACTGGGATTCACTGTTGTCATGGAAGGGACACTCACTTGAAAAAGGTGTGATGGAAAACCAAAGGAAAACATCAACCCCCCATGGCACTTTATATTATAGTGTGAGTACAAAAGGCACAATAGGATGTGCAAAATCCCCAATAAGCATACACTAGAATAACACTTTTGTTGCAAGGTGTGTACCCTTGGTCTCTTTGTATTGTGTAGCGTAGTACTCGAGTTCATGACATGGCTTAATAGAATCCCATGGATTCATTAACTCTGGTGGTTGTATCAGGCATTAACAAGTTGATCTTTTGGTGCAATGACAACAATCTATGTAATAATTTGTATCAGAGCCTGGGTCATGGGTTTGAACCCCTCACTTGTGCTAGAGGGGGATTGTTGTAAGGTGTGTACCCTTGGTGTCCTTGTGTTGTGCAGCACAGCACTTGGGTTCATGACATGTTTTAATCACCTCTCGTGGATTCATTAACTCTAGTGGTTGTATCAAGAATTAACAGGTCGATATTTTGGTGTGTTAAGGTGTTGCCACAATAGTGTGTCTCACTTTTGGGACATGTTGATTTTTTACTGAAATCACTTTTTTTAGAAAAATTAATTCCTTGAGAGGTTCCATCTAAAGGTTTTTAATTGAAGAGGGATATATAAGACCCCCTTAGATCAAACCCCCTTGGATAGAACCCCTCTAGTATTAAATCATAACCACAATGGAGTCTCGTTCACACCTATCAAAATGTTGGAAAAAAATACTTTTTCTTTACCTTTTGAGGGATTAAATAATGTCATTTAGAAATTATATTTTATAATACCTTATCCCTTGAAATGAGCTTTCCAACAAGTATAATTTTGATATTTTTCCACTTTATCATGTATTTAATTTTCAATTTTTACTAAACATAGGTTTTTCTTCGAATATCAAGCTCTTCATTTCATAGAGGTGGAAAAATAGTAAAACATTGTAAAAAAAAAATCAAAAAACACCCTTTCCCTAGGTATTGATGTCCTCGTTTCACCAAAAAAGGAAAAAATGGATTTCAATATATACACAACAAGTTAGGTTGTACGACACACACGTATGTCCAAATTATAGTTACAGTGACTTTGAAAATTAATTAAAATATATATATGTAACAAAAAATTATGGAAAAATATCCTTTCCTTAGATATTGATGTTGAGAATCTATATTTCAAAAATTATAATTTCATCCTTTATAGAAAAATGTTTTGTACGACACAAACATTACTTTTTAAAAAATGTTATTTTTTGTTTAAAACTAGTTATTAAAGGAGATGTTGAAAGATTTGTGATTTATTTTAGAAATTTAAAAAATATATATATTTAGAATCTACACACACAAATTGCCACAAATCACTAGTTTGCATCATCTTCAAATACTTAACGGTTTAGTCATTGTAGGTCTCAGAAGATGAAGATTCAGTTAAAAATATTGATGTGAATGTCCATCTTGGGCAAAAAGTGAGACACGGTATTGTGATTTCACCCTGCAAAAACAATTGTCTATGTAACAACTTTACCTCAGTGTGTCTATAAAATAGAATGTGCATGAAAAATATGTCTATAATGCCCAAAAAGGACAGAATACTTGAAATACATATAGAATAGCCAAAAACGAGTCATCCCACACAAACAAGTTTCCAAAGGCTATTATGACTGCCAAGTAATTCACTAGAGTGTGAAAAACAAAAAACTAAATAAAATGTATTTGGAGAGAAATATGGAAAAATTACATGGATGGCTATAAAGATCTTTGAAAGACCATCCCAATACTACTGGAATCGTAAAAAATGGAGAAACATTTCAAAAGTTATGAGCTCAAAACTGAAAATAGCACCTTTGACTTCAATAGGCTATAGAATGCACCAACATCAAAACAAGGTAATTAGATCTATACCATTGGAAATTTGGAGAAACCAAATTTTCGACAATATCTTGTTTTCCCAATTTCAATATTGTACACCCAAGTTATGGCCAAAAGAAAAAACACCTCCTTTAGGGCACAAGCTGGGTTCAAGGGGATTGCCTAGCAGTTGTATGGTTGGCATCATGCTAACGTCATCATGAAATTAGTGAATATTCCTTGGAATATTCCTTCCATTAGCAAAAAAATCCCGGTCCTCAAAAAACGAAAATCACTGGAATACTCGGGTACCCTACCAGAATATGTTGAAAGATGTCAGAAAAAAGTGAAAACGGGCCAGAAAGTTTATTGAGTGTCGAAAACTATTATGGTGTGGCCAAGAAATTTCGAAAGCGACCATCAATAAAAACAGTGGTCAACGGGTTGTAAGAAGTCGAGCATCGGTGTTGTAAAAGTCTTCGGTTGGTGAGCTTTTATAACCATCGCAACAGCAAGGGTAGGGCCCACAGGGCCTGCCATAGTAGGTACCTACGGGTACCTAATTAATTTTCCCAACCCAATAAAATCAAACCTGCACTTTAACATTTTTTTATTTTATTTTTTAAAATACAAATGTTGACCTTTTTTTAGTGTTTTTTTTTAAGTGCATGCACATGGGCTGTACAGAGGTTGTATAGCCCCTGGGGGAAAAAAATTACCTTAGAAGCTCTCAATGGGAAATATAAGTGAATTTATAGTCAAAATTCATCGAATCAGCCTCCCAAACACAACAAAAATGCTTGTTTTGCACCAAAATGCATCGTAAATGCAACTACCCCCCAAATCTGGAAAAAAAAAGTAGCTTCTTCAAACCCTCGCAAATCTAATCTTAGGAGTCCAAATCAGGTCAAACAAAAGGCAAAACTGAATTTCTCGATAGCTCTGAATCTAATGAAAGACTCTATTTTGGTTCTAGATGCACCAAAAAAATTTCCACCTCCAAAATTTGGAAAAAAAGCAAAGGTGATTCTAGATCTAAAGCCCGTAACCCTTGTTGAAGAAAAAAACCTCATAAATTGAGAAGGGGTTCATTGAATCCACGCTCTGATACCATGTTAGAATGGTGAAAAATATGAGCCATAGGATCAAATGACAAACAAAGACACCTTCCATGCAAGAGATTTACAAACAAAGAATTGCAATATTCCTTAACAAGAAAAGCTATAGAATGAACCTCAAAAATCTTTAAGGAAAAAAAGAGTCCTCAAAGGTTTCCAAAGGTATTCAACATGTATGATAATACAATGAGGGTTGAGTGTTGTATAGGAGCAGCCCTAAATGGTAAAGGGATTAGATCATGACAAGTTTCAATTTCTCATACAATGAGACAAAATTATCTAATAATAGCTCTCTAGTTAACATAGTAAATCACTCCTAAGTTTAGCTTAAGTGCATGATAATAAATTAAACTAATAATTAATTAAAGATTAATTAATTATTAACTAATGCATGATTCTCTAATAATTTTCCCATCTCTTACATGATTTTGAAAATTAAAAGTAAAATATTTATTTGATTTAATATATTCTATGATACTTTGAATCATCGGGGATGATGATCCTTATGGGGGAGGATATGTTGCACCCCATTATTAATTTACCCAATAACTTTAACCTTTATGTTCAAATGCAATTATAATTCATGATTATGTCATTATGGTATTTGAAAATTGGATGAAATGTATGTATATGCAATGTGATGAAACTACTTTTAAATGTTTATATGATGCTTAATCTATACTATGATTATGCTTTGTATGTTATCAACTAACTACGAATATATTGCTCTAAGTTGAATGCAGGAAAGTTCATACCCTCTAGAGGGGGAGGGAGAGTATTACCCAAGGGAGGAGTTGGTATTTGGAACATTTGGTATTGCTATCTGAGTAAATGCACACACTCACTCACTTCGGTTAATTGAAACCTTGTCAAGTCAGTTCAATATCGAATTAGTAAGTTTTAAACTTAAGTTGATAGGTTAAGTGTTGCTAGGGAAATAATCCTCTTTGATCATCAAAATTATGTTAATTTCTAATATCTTTTGAGAATACCGAATATAATGTGTATAGTATATATTAATATATATATATATATATATATTGCTAGGTAAGTGTTGTCATGGGGACAACTCTCTTTCTATTAAGTTCAAACAGAAAAATGTATAGAGAATGTGACAGGCCAAACAGTCAGCCTTGCAGTTTCATTACATACATAAAGCCTTCTGCAAAGGTAGTGATCCTCTTGATCTGAGAAGCAAAAACAAGATCCCCATTCTCACTCACATAGTACCTAAAAGTATCCATGTTTTTATTCATAAGTCCCTCCTTGAATAGGGTGAGAGCTTGGGCAAAGACCTTTTTTTATCGTAGCAACATCGAAGATGCCAACAATCCATCCTGATATTGATTTTTTGTCAATGGTTGCAATCCAAGCCCCTGGCCACCTCACGATTGGCTTCCACAACTAAACTGTGAGTCATGGCCAATATATATATATATATATTCATTATTCTTTTATCTACATATACATATATGTATATACATATGAATATAAGTTACTTATATTCATATATATATATATATGAATATATAGATATTAATATTTACTTATATTCATATGTATATGCGTATATGTATATGTAGATAAAATAATAATGAAAAGTAAATATATATATATATTAGTGTATATATAAATATATATTATATTTTTATTTTATTTATAAGCCATATTAATATGGCAGATTATCCACTTCAAGTTGTGGAAATTAAGCGAGATCATAAGGCTTTTTATAAAGAGCATTGTTATGGTTATTATGGTGCATTATTCTAGTGCCAAATTGGATAGTTATAATCTATTTGAGAAGCCATGTAAGTGGTAGACTATGGCACTTTTCTAGCTCATTTTTACAACCACAAAATGTGGCGATATGAATCCTTTTTGCACATGTATCTATTCCTATGTTTCTCATGAATTGTGCAAAGAGTTTAAGTTGCTTTGTAGCGTGGAAATGCTGATATAAACCATATCATGCTTTGAGGGGTTTCCTAAAGATTCAAAATACCTTCTTAATAAAACTCTAACAACCAAGTGAAACTATGGCAGTAAGAGGAGGAAGTCAAATTGATTTGGAAGGCTTTTTCAAATTGAATTTAATGGCAATGAACTACATATTGTAGTCGTGGATTTTGGTTATGAATGGACTTAGTCAAAATACTAGTCATGGTAGTTTGGAAATTTCTCTTGTAAACTTTTTAAACTATAACTTCATGACATGGTTGTTAAAATCAAGTCGTGGCAACCAAATTGAGCCTATCGAGCCTCTAAAAAGAGGTAGTGATCTGCTATATCTGGAAAATTCTTTTAATAAGCGATAACAAACCAATTTGGGAATAAAATACATAATTCATTCTATTCATTTTTTGGGGAGACAACATGAGAAGAGCTTGATCAGAAGGCTGGCATAGGAAAAGTTTGAGATATGTGTGAGATTTTTTTTTTTATATTGAGCATAATAAGAACAGAAAATACAAAGTAGTTCATGAGATGGTTATACCATCAGCCTGCGATCAGTACTTTATCACACCCCCCATACAATGTAAAAATCTGTTACAAGGAATAACAGATAATAGCCCCTAGTACATTGTAACAAAAAGAATAAACGCCCTCATAGCAACAGCAAAAATTTTGAAGATCAGCTGGGCACACTTTATAGAATAGCTACAAAAAATATGCCATCAAAGAAGTGTTTGAAAGTGTCTGTACCATATGGATTAGTTGCATACTATAAACAACAATATATATAGAATTGACAGAAGGTAAAGTAAAGGAACAAGAAAGGGAGAAGAGCATAAGGCTGGCTGACTACACAGTCCCATGGCACCCCCTCAGAGAAACTAGAGCCTGAGCAGCAGCCACATCCTCTGCCGAGGGAGAGGGAACAAGCTGAGCTTGAGGATTCCCCACAGATTGCACCCCTGCCACATCCTAATGGAAATCCTGAAGAGCCCTAAGAAAGACTTCGACATTTGGATGCCCTTCTGGCCACATATGCCCATACCTTGCATCCATGATATCTATTGAAACTGTTCTGTTTTGTAAATAGTTCTAGAATTTTTCCTTTGAGAGAGCAACAGTGATGTAAACCTGCATGGCAATATTGAAAAAGATGAGTCTTCAAAAAGACTCGGTAAGCAACCTTTTCCTTCCTTGAAACAAATCTTCATTCCTTGCTTTCCAGATTGACCACAAACTACTAGAAGACAAAAAGAACCAGAATAATTTAGCAGTCTTTGGAAACTTAATGTTATGATTAAACAGAATTCTCTCTGGTAACAACTTTCCATTCTCAGCCCAAAATTCCTGACCAGAGCAAAAGAGTTCCCAAATTTCTTTAGCAAAGGAGCATTCAAAGAAAATATGAACAATTGACTCGGGGACCTTGCAGAGAGAACAAACTGGAATATCATCACTTTTACCCTTGAAATAAAGTCTATGTAATGTCAACAACCATCTAAAGCAAGAAATTTTAGCCTCCAACAGAATGTTCCAATTATTTTTAAGAATTTGTTTCCATTGTTCATTATCCCATCGTAAGTTCCAAACTTGATTTAAATGCTCAGTTAAATCAATGTGCCTTGTTAAGAAAGTGTATAGATCTTTAACTTTATTGTTTCTTATACCAGTTCCATTTTCCCATTTAAATTCTTTGAATTGTTTTGTTCCATCTTTAGTTAGCACAGGGAATTTTAACCGGCCACAGGCCTCCCTAAGGACAGAGTAAGTTCTCCAATTGGAGGGGGGGATGTTGAATTCATTATTTAAATCATTCCAGCCTTTTAATTTCCCATTTTCAAGAATATCCTTAAAGAATCTCATGCCTTTAGCAGCCCAACCTCTTACCGAGCAGCCTTGAAGAAGAGCTAAATTTTTCCCTTTATGATTTAAGTTCCACCAAATAGATCTAAAGGAAAAGACAATCCCTCCATCCCCACAGGTGAAATGGTGATTAACAAGAAAAGGTTTCATCATTTCCCAATCCTTCCAAATAGTTTTGAAGACATTAGAACCTGCAGGAGACATAATTTCCTCATTGCCAAGGATATCACTAAGGGGCAGACCTTCCCAACCTTTTTCCCTCTTAGGCACAGCACTACTAATGTTCTGCCAGAACAACACCTTCCATGGCTCGCTACCTTCCAAAGCCCCAAAGATCCATTTTGAAGCAAGGGAAATACCTTGCAATTTTAGGTCTTTCAAACCCAAGCCCCCATTTTCTTTTGCAATGATACACCACTCCCATTTAACTGCATGCCTTTTCTTATTTCCTTTTCCATCTGACCAAAGAAAGGTCCTTATTCTTTTCTGAATTTCATTGATTTGGTAGGAGTTGAAGAACCAGATAGAAGCAAAGTATATACTGTAAGAAGAAAGAATCTTTTGACAGATTTGCAAATAGCCAGCTAAAGACAGAAATTGCCTGTTCCACTTACCAAGTTTTTTGTCAATCTTTTCACAAGTCCAAATCCACATTTCCTTCAGATTTGGCTCAATTGCAAAAGAAATCCCAAGGTACCTTACAATTTTGTGAGGCACACCCCATTAAAATTTAGATGGGCTGAGCCAATCCGGGGGAGAGTACTCCCAGCCTAACAGCCAGGATTTAGAGGGGGCAAGCTTAGCACCTAAGGCTAAGCAGAAGAGCTCCAGCTTTTCCAAGAGATAGCTAAAGTTCCAATCCTCCAGATGAAACAAAATGGCAGTATCATCAGCAAATTGAAGGTTGATGAGCTCATTTCCATCTGAAAGCCTTATACCCCTAACATTAGGAGATGAGGAGCCTTCTCTCAATAGAAAATGGAGTGCATCCGAAGCAAGGACAAAGAGAGCAGGAGAAAGGGGGCATCCTTGCCTTATAGATCTTTCCAAGGGGATCTCTTGAGTGAGAACCCCATTAACATCAACTTGAGCAGAGGCATCCCGGAAAAGAGTTTTCACCATAAGGCAAAATGCCTCAGGAAACCCAAAAGCCTGTAGCATTAACAAAACAAAATCCCATTCAATCCTATCATATGCCTTTTCAAAATCAATAAGCATCATAGCCGCTTTCTAATTAGAGAGTTTTGCTCAGTTCAAAGCTTCCCAACCAGTAATCAGATTTTCCAGAATTCGAGCCACCAAAAAGAGGCAATGATCTACTATATCTGGAAGATTATTTTAATGAGTGATAACAAACCAATTTGGGAATGAAATAAATTAGTCATTCTATTCATTTTTTGGGGGAGACAGCGTGAGCAGAGCAAGAGAAGAAGGCTGGCATAGGAAAATTTTGTGATAGGTGTGAGATTTAGGAAGTGGGTAATGTTTTAAGAAGTGTTTCTTAGCTGGTTATTTCTTTCCATCATGGAATTACCAGGGAAAGACTGAGCATAGGAAGTAAAAGTGTTGAGAGAAAATATTTGAGAGGATAGCATTAGTTTTAGAAGTGTCCTCTTTGTCATTGGAGTGGTGTATTTAGAAGAAAAGCTTGTTCGTGCAAAAACCTATGCATGGAACTTGAAAGGAATAGGAAATCTAAGTTTAACTTGCAAAGTTAGAAGCAAGAAAAGTTAGTTTCATAGCCCAGTTAATCTTTTCCAGGCATGTTTTACATTTCTTCTTTTCTTCTTGAATCTGAAGAGAGCTATATATATTTTTGAATATGAATAATGCCAATACTATATACAATTTTATGATTTTTTGTATTTGTGTATATGAATGCACGTTCAAAGATGTAAAATATGGATTATTTATGAGAAAGTATAAGAGATAACAAGAATTATAGTAACTAGATGGTTAGGCCAAAGTATCTCACTTTAAAAACATTATTGAAATCATGCTAATTTTAAGTGATATTGAGTTAAAATATTTGGGAGAGCTTAAAGAGAAAAGTTAAGACTCTCTAAGTTGAGTTTTACCAGATAAACCAGCTTCAATAACTAAATTAGCAAGACTTGTAGAATACATAGAAATGGTATCCTTCCATCTATTAAGACAACATTATTATATATTATTATTGATGCAAGTTTATATTGCATATTCAAAGAAAGGTCTGAAATATGATAGAGAAGATAGTCTTTATTACTATTTGAACTATAAAAGTATTTCATGTTTGACGAGGAGTCATTATTAATATCTACTGATTTGTAATCATGTATCTTGAACAGAGTACTTTATGTTCTCATTGTAAACCAAAGGCCATAATGATAGGAGATCTTAAGGTATAAAAGCACAAATATCTCTCAAATAGAAAATATTCTTCCACATGGATATAAACTTATCATACATTTATATATGAGAATATATGGATCATATGGAAAGATAAATATATGAATATCTATATATAGACAAACATAGGTATCTTATATAATCATGCAAAGGATAACTTGGAAGAAACCGATGAAGAATCTAGAGATTAGTCGAATGGTTCTCCATTGAGTTATCAGAAGTTAAATAAATTAATATGTTGAATTACTAATGGACATTACTTTGAATATAAAGTTTTATATTGAATCAAATTAATGATATTTAATATCATGATTAACCAGATCAGTTATGGCGTTCTAGAAGAATGGAACCATACTTGGTATAACAAAGAAGAGTTTGAACCATTATTTAAGAAGAAGACGATTGTCTATTTATGTTCACTTCAAAGAGTAATTGTATTCAGTATGGAGTTCTCTAGAAATGGAACCATAAGAATAAACATTGGACATCTAAAACTTTAATATAAGGAAGTAATCTTCAATTTAAGTTTAAAAAGACATTACTATACATATCAACATATTGTCAATACTTTTAGATTGAGATGAGGTGTGTCTATTAGATGGCATTGCTTCATCAGTATTAGCTAATTATGTGTAAAATAGGAGAGTAGTTACTCTCATGGTTAAAACTAAGGACTTGAATAAGAGGCAGTTGCCTAGACCCAGAATATTGTGAGAATGTGGCTTAGGTATTCAAGCTAGAAAAGTATAACAAGTCAAGTTGTTTACAAACTTAGAAGATAGGACTTGCACAAGTGGTGGTTCTCAAGGCCCAAGATGTTACGTAAATGTAACATGGGTGTTCAAAGTCAAATAATACATAACCAACTTAGTCGAATTATGACTTAGTGAATTCATCGCTATTTGGAAGAGAATCTATTTAAATAAGTTAACCTTTGGGTCAAACCAATAGTTGAGTTAATCATAAGTCAGTAAGATTTCCAATTCGACATAGAGGTGGGTAAACTTATGACACCGCTTCCTAAGAAAGTGGATGATTATATATATCAAAACTTTGGCCAAAGTAAGTACAAAATTCTTTGCTTGCACTTGTCAGCTCACTATGCTCCAGGTTTGCATAACTTGTTAGTAGCATCATGCCTAGTTGGAAGGTATCCATAGTTGCATGGTTGTACTTGTTATGTAGGACACAACACTAGATACTTAGATGGAAATACTAGAGGTTCCTATACCATGCTCATTGTTGAAGGGTAGGGCCACTTTTTGTTAGGAAGGTGTGCGAGGGACTGTTGGTCTATGGTTGGAGGTAAAGTGCTTGGGTGATGCTCTCCCTCTTGTAGACAACACGTTGAGGCTTATGAAATAGAAGAGTAATACAACTAAGGATATCCTAACCTTGTTTGTATTATAAATTATGAAATTTTTTATTAGATTATGAATCCTATTTGTAAATTGTATTTGAAAGGATGTATTTCATTTACATGAAGTTTACTTTGAATAATTAATTCAATTATGAAATGTTATATGAATTTTCTTTATGCAGAATGCAAAATGTATTATTAAAAAATAAAAAATTTACCTTCCTGTTTCAAGGCATTGAATTATTTACTTCTTGAACTAAAACCTAGGTGAACACCATAAGAGTATGGTCAGAGATGTTACACATTGCAAAAAAAAATCCTCATCAAAAAAGGGTTGTGTGCTTAATTGTTGGTCCCCATCATATGCTCCTTTTCCAAAAGTGGAAAATCTAATCATTTGGGGTGTTCATGTTGCAAGAATTGCCTATATTAAATGTCCTTTTGGATGGTTTATTCTATGCTTTGACAATATTCTAAAAATTTTAAAAATAATAGTCGTCCCAAGCTTATAGAAGAATTTGATCAAAGTCAAATACAAAGAATCAATTATTTTATTGTATACAATAATATGTGTGGATGATGAAAATGTGAATCACAAATAATAACAATGCAATGAAAGTACAAAATTCACACTTCAATAATCAATCAATAAAACCTAAGATCTATGCATAAAACAAATGATAAGCAATAATATCATAGCACAAACTTTAGATTGTTCTATTTTTTCTTTGATAAATATTTGAATGTTTTATGTAGATTGCTCTCAAATTTTTAGCATAACCTTGATATCAACATGATAAAATGAAGGCTTGATGACTAAATGGTAAAAATGCTAGAGCGATTTTGATAACAAGAGTGCTAGAATGATAAGAGTGCTAGGGGGTTTCAATGAAGTGAAAGCTTCTTATTTATATGTTTCACTTGATACTTGATAAATGGTAGAGATTAATTTGCATGAGAAAATTCAAGATAGTGTAAGACCCAAATTTTGAATTTTGATGGAGGGCAAGATGAATTTAAATAAATTTATAATTCAAAATGATAGCTTGGAAAAATAAATTAAATAAATTAGTTTTAATTTATTTAAAAGATGAGTGTTAGAATATTATTTAATTATAGAGGATCAAGGATAAAATTTAATTTAATTTTAATTAATGTTGGAGGGAAAATGATAAGTGATGAATTAACTAAATAATTATTTAATTAATATAGATATGGTAAAAAGATTAAGATAATTAAATAATTTAAAATTTTAATTATTTTGGATAAAAATGGGAAATATTATCTTAATTAAATTATAATTTAGATAGACTAAATTATAAGGATAATGATGAAATGATAATATGAAAACGCATTAGTCATTATTACTTTGAATATAAAGTTTTATATTGAATCAAATCAATGATATTTAATATCATGATTAACCAGATCAGTTGGGGCATTCTAGAAGACTGGAACCATACTTGGTATAACAAAGAAGAGTCTGGCCCATTATTTAAGAAGAAGACGATTGTCTATTTATGTTCACTTCAAAGAGTAATTATATTCAGTATGGAGTTATCTAGAAATGGAACCATAAGAATAAACATTGGACATCTAAACCTTTAATATAAGGAAGTAATCTTCAATTTAAGTTTAAAAAGAGATTATTATACATATCAACATATTGTCAATACTTTAGATTGAGATGAGCTGTGTCTAGTAGATGGAATTGCTTCATCAGTATTAGCTTATTATGCATGAAATAGGAGAGTAGTTACTCTCATGGTTAAAACTAAGGACTTGAATAAGAGGCAGTTGCCTAGACCCAGAATATTGCAAGAATGTGACTTAGGTATTCAATCTAGAAAAGTATAACCAGTCAAGTTGTTTACAAACTTAGAAGATAGGACTTGCACAAGTGGTGGTTCTCAAGGCCCAAGATGTTACGTAAACGTAACATGGGTGTTCAAAGTCAAATAATACGTAACCAACTTAGTCGAATTATGACTTAGTGAATTCATTGCTATTTGGAAGAGAATCTATTTAAATAAGTTAACCTTTGGGTCAAACCAATAGTTGACTTAATCATAAGTCAGTAAGATTTCCAATTCGACATAGAGATGGGTAAACTTATGACACCACTTCCTAAGAAAGTGGATGATTATATATATCAAAACTTTGGCCAAAGTAAGTACAAAATTCTTTGCTTGCACTTGCCAGATCACTATGCTCCAGGTTTGCATAACTTGTTAGTAGCATCATGCATAGTTGGAAGGTATCCATAGTTGTATGGTTGTACTTGTTATGTAGGACACAACACTAGATACTTAGATGGAAATACTAGAGGTTCCTATACCATGCTCATCATTGAAGGGTAGGGCCACTTTTAGTTAGGAAGGTGTGCGAGGGACTGTTGGTCTATGGTTGGAGGTAAAGTGCTTGGGTGGTGCTCTCCCTCTTTAGACAACACGTCGAGGCTTATGAAATAGAAGAGTAATACAACTAAGGATATCCTGACCTTGTTCTTATTATAAATTATGAAAAAAATTATTAGATTATGAATCCTATTTGTAAATTGTATTTGAAAGGATGTATTTCATTTACAAGAAGTTTACTTTGAATAATTAATTCAATTATGAAATGTTATATGAATTTTCTTTATGCAGAATGCAAAATGTATTATAAAAAATTAAAAAATTTACCTTCCTGTTTCAAGGCATTGAATTATTTACTTCATGAATTAAAACCTAGGTGAACACCATAAGAGTATGGTTAGAGATGTTACACATTGCAAATAAAAATTCTCATCAAAAAAGGGTTTTGTGCTTCATTGTTGGTCCCCATCATATGCTCCTTTTCCAAAAGTGAAAAATCTAATCATTTGGGGCGTTCATGTTGCAAGCATTGCCTTTATTAAATGTCCTTTTGGATGGTTTATTCTATGCTTTGACAATATTCTAAAAATTTTAAAAATAATAGTCATTCCAAGCTTATAAAAGAATTTGATCAAAGTCAAATACAAAGAATCAATTATTTTATTGTAGACAATAATATGTGTGGATGATGAAAATGTGAATCACAAATAATAACAATGCAATGAAATTACAAAATTCACACTTCAATAATCAATCAATAAAACCTAAGATCTATGCATAAAAAAAATGATAAACAATAATATCATAGCACAAACTTTAGATTGTTCTATTTTTTCTTTGATAAATATTTGAATGTTTTATGTAGATTGCTCTCAAATTTTTAGCATAACCTTGATATCAACACGATAAAATGAAGGCTTGATGATTGAATGGTAAAAGTGCTAGAGCGATTTTGATAACAAGAGTGCTAGAATGATAAGAGTGCTAGGGGGTTTCAATGAAGTGAAAGCTTCTTATTTATATGTTTCACTTGATACTTGATAAATGGTAGAGATTAATTTGCATGAGAAAATTCAAGATAGTGTAAGACCCAAATTTTGAATTTTGATGGAGGGAAAGATGAATTTAAATAAATTTATAATTCAAAATGATGGATTGGAAAAATAAATTAAATAAATTAGTTTTAATTTATTTAAAAGATGAGTGTTAGAATATTATTTAATTATAGAGAATCAAGGATAAAATTGAATTTAATTTTAATTAATGTTGGAGGGAAAATGATAAGTGATGAATTAACTAAATAATTCAAAAATATTTAATTAATATAGATATGGTAAAAAGATTAAGATAATTAAATAGTTTAAAATTTTAATTATTTTGGATAAAAATAGGAAATATTATCTTAATTAAATTATAATTTAGATAGAACAAATTATAAGGATAATGATGAAATGATAATATGAAAACACATTAGTCATTATTACTTTGAATATAAAGTTTTATATTGAATCAAATCAATGATATTTAATATCATGATTAACCAAATCGGTTGTGGTGTTCTAGAAGAATGGAACAATACTTGGTATAACAAAGAAGAGTTTGAACCATTATTTAAGAAGAAGGCGATTGTCTATTTATGTTCACTTCAAAGAGTAATTGTATTCAATATGGAGTTCTCTAGATATGGAACCATAAGAATAAACATTGGACATCTAAACCTTTAATATAAGGAAGTAATCTTCAATTTAAGTTTAAAAAGAGATTACTATACATATCAACATATTGTCAATACTTTTTAGATTGAGATGAGGTGTGTCTAGTAGATGGCATTGCTTCATCAGTATTAGCTAACTATGCATAAAATAGGAGAGTAGTTACTCTCATGGTTAAAACTAAGGACTTAAATAAGAGGCAGTTGCCTAGACCCAGAATATTGCGAGAATGTGACTTAGGTATTCAAGCTAGAAAAGTATAACTAGTCAAGTTGTTTACAAATTTAGAAGATAGGACTTGCACAAGTGGTGGTTCGCAAGGCCCAAGATGTTACGTAAACGTAACATGGGTGTTCAAAGTCAAATAATACGTAACCAACTTAGTCAAATTATGACTTAGTGAATTCATCGCTATTTGGAAGAGAATCTATTTAAATAAAATAACCTTTGGGTCAAACCAATAGTTGACTTAATCATAAGTCAGTAAGATTTCCAATTCGACATAGAGATGGGTAAACTTATGACACCGCTTCCTAAGAAAGTGGATGATTATATATATCAAAACTTTGGCCAAAGTAAGTACAAAATTCTTTGCTTGCACTTGCCAGATCACTATGCTCTAGGTTTGCATAACTTGTTACTAGCATCATGCATAGTTGGAAGGTATCCATAGTTGTATGGTTGTACTTGTTATGTAGGACACAACACTAGATACTTAGATGGAAATACTAGAGGTTCCTATACCATGCTCTTCATTGAAGGGTAGGGCCACTTTTAGTTAGGAAGGTGTGCGAGGGATTGTTGGTCTATGGTTGGAGGTAAAGTGCTTGGGTGATGCTCTCCCTCTTCTAGACAACACGTCGAGGCTTATGAAATAGAAGAGTAATACAACTAAGGATATCCTGACCTTGTTCTTATTATAAATTATGAATTTTTTTATTAGATTATGAATCCTATTTGTAAATTGTATTTGAAAGGATGTATTTCATTTACATGAGGTTTACTTTGAATAATTAATTCAATTATGAAATGTTATATGAATTTTCTTTATGCAAAATGCAAAATGTATTATTAAAAAATAAAAAAATTACCTTCCTGTTTCAAGGCATTGAATTATTTACTTCATTAATTAAAACCTAGGTGAACACCATAAGAGTATGGTTAGAGATGTTACACACTGCAAAAAAAAATCCTCATCAAAAAAGGGTTTTGTGCTTCATTGTTGGTCCCCATCATATGCTCCTTTTCCAAAAGTGGAAAATCTAATCATTTGGGGCGTTCATGTTGCAAGCATTGGCTATATTAAATATCCTTTTGGATGGTTTATTCTATGCTTTGACAATATTCTAAAAATTTTAAAAATAATAGTCGTCCCAAGCTTATAAAAGAATTTGATCAAAGTCAAATACAAAGAATCAATTATTTTATTGTAGACAATAATATGTGTTGATGATGAAAATGTGAATCACAAATAATAACAATGCAATGAAAGTACAAAATTCACACTTCAATAATCAATCAATAAAACCTAAGATCTATGCATAAAACAAATGATAAACAATAATATCATAGCACAAACTTTAGATTGTTCTATTTTTTCTTTGATAAATATTTGAATGTTTTATGTAGATTGCTCTCAAATTTTTAGCATAACCTTGATATCAAATATTAAAATAAAACTAATAAAAAGAAGATGCAAAAAAAGTTAATATGCGAAAATACAAATCAATTGAAAAGAAAAAGAAGACCTGTTGCTACTTTGAAGAGAAACCTTAACAAGTGGATCAATTCCTTGTCATTTAACCAAATTGCATACACACATGCAAGCATAAAAAAAATAAAGACATGTCTAAACCCAAGTTTTTGTAAACACATAAAATATAGGCTTTCATTGAGCAAATGGGAGACAAAAGAAAATAAAACATGCAAATGAAGATACTCATGCTATGACCCAAGGTGATATAAGAATATTAAGATAGGATTTCATTGAGAAAATGGGATAGAAAAGATAAAATCAAGAGAGCAAAAGAAAACAAACTAAGAAATAAAATCAACAACCAACATATCTCTTGCCAAAAGATAAGCTCAGTTTTGATAGATAAGGTCCATTGTAGGAAGGATGCATCCATTAAGACCTTAGATTTTTTTTGGCATACCCATCGTAGGGAAGATAATTCCATTAGGATATGAAAACATTTTTGTGATAGTGATACCGAAAGATAGGCAACAAGATATGCAAGCCAAAGATTTAGCTCAACAATTGACAATTGGTTTTCTTATGATTTTTGTTAAAGCTCAATATTTTAGGATTTTCACATGATCTCAAGATACAAGAATTCGACCCAAAACCAAGGTCAAGGAAAAAGGTGCCCCCAACTAGACAAATAAAAATTGACATGGATAAAAACATGATAGGATAGCCAAATGAAAGCGGTAGATATGAACAGCCAAGCTATGGTGGACAAGGAAAAGAATGTGAAAAATGGTTAATGATAGGTAAATGAGATGCAAAATAGGTGGATGAGATGGAATGCAACAATGATGAAACTAGCATGTACAAACTAGTAGGATACCCCGAGGGTCATGCATAAATTTTATTATTATTAATTGTGTTAATAGGCTCTTCCAAAGGTTCTCCATCAGGTTTAGCAAGTTTATAAGCTCCAAAACCATAGTTTGCTATAATAATAAAAGGTCCCAACCAATTAGATTAAAACTTCCCTTTCTTGTTTCTATCTTGTTGATTCTTTTGATTCACTTTTAGGACCATGTCTCCAATTTCAAACTTTTGACTTTTGATCTTAGGATTTTTGGTTGTTCTTAAATTTGCTTCTTGTGATTCTTCTATTAAGATAGAGGGTTTTTCTTGATACTTAGGCATGATAAGAAAGACAAGATTCTCATTTTATTCCTTTGATAATGATAGAGCATGTTTTCCCTTAGAGGTTTACCTTATGATGTCCAATTGATTTTTGTGAGTGAGAGGTTTTAAAGTTTCACCAAAATATGTTTTCTCATCAATCTCAATGACAAAACCCACTTTATAATCTCCCAAAAGTATAGTTTCTCTTAATCCTACAAATTCCACAATGGCCTCATAATTTTGGAATGTATCTAGAACTGGCGGACCTTGTTGATCCCAATCTATAAGTTGAGGATAAATAAGTGAAATCTCCTTAGATTGTGATGGTGGGGAGGTAAATGATATGGTGAGTAAGGTGCAAATAGAATGTTCTTGAAATAAATTTGTAATATGCACGGATTCTTGAAAGGTATCCTAATTAGGAATTCCAACAACGAGAAAAGTTGTAATACCTTTAATTAGATTAGATTTTAGCTTGAAAGATACCTCATTATGGGAATTATATCAAAGTCCTTCATTATGCCTTCGTGTGAAAGATATAGGTTCAATTATTCCTTGTTCTTGATGACCTAAGCATTTACCTTGATAACCCATATTCTTAATTATGTGGAGGCCTTTACGATAGTTTTTCATAGGTAGTATAAGTACATGGTCTTCTTCATCCTTATATATCCATGTTGAGAAAACATCTTCAATGTTTTCGATTTTTGATTCACTCCACCACAAGAATGTGGTAGATTTAGATTTGATAACCCTAGTTGATATATCTTGCATAAGTTTAGGTCTACCATATGTTTTAGGTGAGAGTGGAAGTTGGACCACAAAGAAAACTTGTTTCATGTTACATTATCCCAACCAATTATCATCAACTTGAACTTTGACATCGAGAATGGTGGTATGTTTATCAGAAGATAAGGATAAAGTGGATGGGTCTATGTAAGACGATGAGGATGGGGATGCTTTATTATTAGGCACTTGAGTGGTTTTACAATATATTTTTTTCCAAGGTTGTTTAATATTCAAAGGGGCGAGGATCTCTAGAAATAGCAAATTTAGAACCCTCATATGGAAATTTTAGGTATTGATCATATGTAGATGGAATGGCTTGCAATACATGTATACATGGATGGCCAAGAAGAATGTTATATGGGAGATCAAGGTCCAAGACTTGAAAAACGGTATCCACTATAATGGGACCAACTTGAATCAAAAAATTTATTGTTCCTTCGTATTCACACTCAACATCATCATAAGCTTTTATGGTGATCTTATTTTGAGAATCAATAACACCCTTGGAGTATCCTAATTATTTTACTAGATGGAGAGTAAAAATGTTTAGGCCTACTCCACCATCAATCATGACTCTTTTGATTTTTTGTCTATGAATGAAAACTTCTAGGTACAAGCCTTTATTATGAGATGGATTAGTAGAAGAAATATCTTTTTTAGTAAAGACCAAATGATAAGGATCTAAAATGTGTCCAACCATGGCTTGAAAATTGAGCAATACCTATGTATTTGGGTACAAAAGACTCTTAAAGAGCTTTGTTTAGGATTTTCTTATGTAAGGGGATATCTTTAGAAGCTTTAGGATGAAGAATTGTGTTGGGATTCTCTTTGCATGATTCAAGAGGTTATAATCGGATTTGGAAGATGATGTGGATTGGTCTCTTTAAATTTCTAGCTTACCCCTACATGTAGTTATTGCATATTCAGGATTCTTATTTAGAGGGGTTGAGATAGAGACACAAGAAAAGGTCTCCCCTAGATGAGCTAAGGTGTAATCATAAGAAATAACAATATAATTGGCTCCTTTAGGATTGTTATGTTTGTTTGAAGGTTCCCCTTTTCCATGATCAAGGATAGGATTCTTGAATATCTTGAGATCATCATTACTTGTAGGTTAATTTTCTATGCCAACATCACCTTGATCTATAAGGTCTTGAATAAAAAATCAATTTGAAGCAACCAGAATTTGTATGTCCTTTCATCTTATGGTTCTCACAATATTCATTTTTTTTATACCATGGAGGCTTGATTGTTGCTTCTTGATTTCTCACTTCGAGTAATGTGATAAGACTAGATCAATATTTTCAATGTAGATTCAAGAGATTCCCTTAAAGAACTGTATTGCCTTTTAGGAACATTATTTTTCCTAGGAAGTCTTCTCCCACCTTGATTGTTTTGAGGAGTATTTTCTCCCAATTGTAGGGTAGGTTGAACATTTTGAACTATTTTTGCATCTAGCACACCATCATTGGCATTGTTATTGTTTTTTGTCTTAATTCTCGGCTTGTATTTGGATGTTGAAGGGTCGTACTTATGCTCTTTAAAAAATCGCACAAGACCCTTAGCAATGAGAGTTGTTTCAATATTAATACACCTTTCAATGACCTCTCCAAATGTATTACAACCTTGAATTTGAAAGTGAAAGGTCAACTCATGGTTTAGATTTTGAGTGAATATAGGGACAAGTTAGTTTTTAGGAATAAGATGAGAAAGTTTACATTCCAAATTTCTCCATCTTTGCAAGAAGGAAATAAAGGTTTCTTTGTCCTTTTTTTTAGCATTGTAAAGGTCAATCAAGGAAATCTCATGTTTCGTGTTGTATGAAAAGTGTTCAATGAATTTTTATACTAGCTCATGAAAGGTCTTGATCCCATGAGGTAAATGTGAAAACGACTCAATATCTTGACCTCCTAGAATTCTAAGAAAAAATTACATTAGATATGTATCATTATAGGACACCTTGAGACAAGCTATGTAAAATTCCCTTATATGTTCTCTTGGATCACTTTTTCATTTGTATTTGTCAAATTTAGGCATTTCAAAGCTTTGAGGAAAGGGGATCATTTTCAACGACTTCTCAAAAGGATAAGGGCATACATCTTCCAATGTATAACTCTTCTTAGTGCTAATGTTTCCCATTTCCATGTTTTTTATCTTGTGTTCTAGTTTCTAATTTTTTGTTGCCAAATCATTTGGAGGTGTCAATGGAGGTGCACTTGTATGAATTTATTGTTGTTGATGTTTATTTTGAGGGATGTAATGTTGTTGAGGTTCAGATAAACAACAGAATAGGCATATATTGCATGTTTAAGGTACCCATGTTTAGATGAGATCTAGCAAAGGTAAGTCATTTTTGGGGTGTAGATTGATCATGAAGCATCTCTTAATATGTTTTCCATTGAACTTTTGATGTGTTAGGTGGGGGTGGTGGTGAATAAGTGAAAGTAGCAGCCACATTTTGTGATGATGTTTGAATTGGATTTGGTTGATGTGTTTCTAGCCACATGTTGGCGTTAGTGGGATCTACATCCTTAACAAGGTGAGCAAGTATTTTAGCACCCTCTTGAGCTAACATTTGGAGATAATGATCAGGGTTATTTTTGAATAAATACTCTAGCATATTCATTGCTTTATGGTATTGTTCAAATTCTTGTAAGTCATCTAATGTGGGTTCTCAATTTCCATCCTCATCCTCCACATAAGGTATTATTGAAGGATCTCTATGGAAAATGGGTGGATTTGAAGTTGTTTCATGCTCATATTGACCCATACTTGTTGGAATATTTGACTCTTCTAGAAAATATTCTATGTTTTTCTTATATTGAGATCTTGTGATTAGAATATGCAATATAAGACCTTAGATAAAATTAGATTTTCTTTCAACACTTTTGATATGTATTTCTCAAAATGAAACTAGACCAAATCCAAGCTGGATCTCCAAATGATGATAATGATATTGATTGATAAAATTGATAGTGTCTTACTTGAACTAGACTTGTGAATCCATGCAAAATGATAAAGTTTGATGTTGATAAAGTTTACTTGAACTAGACTTGTGAGTCCAAGAAAACTTGATAAAAGTGGAGGTTTCCAATTGAAGAGTAGCTTTGAAGATCTCAAGCTGGTACATCCAAAAATAATATGATATGATAAAGATAAAAAGATAGGATATCCAGTTTAAACTTTGATAAATTTTAACAATGATAAGACAAGATACCAAAAAATTATCCACTCTTGAAATTGTTTGAAGGACAATAAGGCAATGTCAATAAAAGATTTGTTTTAGCTCTATTTATTTGATATTTTGTTATTTTACCTTTGGTTTTTGCTTTGTTTTGGAATGTTTTTATTTTTAATGATTTTTGAGGGTTTTTCAATTTGTTCAAAGATAAGAGACACAGATATAATAAAAAAATTCCTATGGCTCTATTTTAAATGGGTATATCCCCTTCAATTTCAAGTGGATATGGTGATCTAAACAATCAATCATGCAAGACATTAACAAGCCTACTCAAGTAGGTATGGCCAATAAGCTTTGGATAGTATTTACAAGCTCAAATAGGGGTGTCCTCAAGATATACTACAAGGGTACATGAGGCCTAATCTATAGATGAAAGGGAATAATGTCGAATAGCTAGGCGAAGAGGGTAATCCACTCTCCACCTTCACTTCTCTAAGGTGTAAAGTTCTTAGAGGCTTAGCCTAGATTGACAAGATTCCACTTCCAAGAGTCGTGTCTTTTGATTCACATTCCACTCTTTATACTTCGTTAGAACACGAGAGTTGAGGCCATCCCTTAGAGTGATCACTTCTCCAAGCATACACCCTAAAAAGAAAAATAAGATCACTTATTTATGATCCTCAAGGTCACTGTTGGGTGCGAGAGGAGAGAATATATAAGTAGATCTTGGGGATTAAAAGACACTTTTTTTTTAATTTTAAAACCCAAATCCAAAATGTGAAAGGTTAATTTTAGTCCAATTTTCAATGTGAGGAGACACACCAAGAAAGGTTAATTGAAGCAAATAAAATAATGTAACTATTAAGAACTTTGCAAATTAAAAGAGATGGAGTGATTAGAATAAATGAACCCAGAGTCCAATGCTAAACTTGAATTGTCAATTTGATGAAGATCTTGAAATCCACTTTCTTTTGCAATCCTTTAATTTTCAATATTTGCACACAAAGACCAACAAACAAGACTAGAAAAGAAAAACAAGATCACTTATTTTTTATCCTCAAGATCACTCTAAGGTACAAGAAGAGAGCATACATAAGTAGATCTTGGGGATTAAAATATTACGGTTTGTTTTAGATCCCAAATCAAAATGTGAATCATAAATTTTACATTCAACCTCAAATGTGAGGAAAATAAGATATTCGAAAGGAAAAAATATTTCACTAATGGGTTCCTTATGATTTTTTGATAGATCTTGAAAAATCATCAAAAAAAACTTTGGTATGAAGCAATTGTGACCATTTGAAATTTAAAAAAGAAGAAAGGGTGACTTTGAATGAACATACCTATTTTTTGGTGTAAGATCTGAAAAATCACTTGATCCACAACAAAGAGCTCTAAACTAGCTTTCCAATGCCTTTTGAATTTTGAAAATCTAATATGTTATATAAAAGCTATGCCTAATTTTGTAAAATATCTTATTTGTAAAAATGTTAGTAAACCAAAAGTGCCACACTATTGACCAAAAGTGACACACCATTCACCAAAAGTGCCACAATATTGACCAAAAGCATGATGACAAATACCAAAAACACAGTGATAGAGACCAAAAGAATAAAAGTGTGGCAACAAAGACCAAAAGCACCACAAAATAGACCAAAAGTATGATGATAGAGTTAGAAGCACAACACTGTCAACTAGAAGCATCGTAAAAAATGACCAAAAGTGCCACAGATTTGACCAGAAGCACGACGATAAAGCCAAAAGTGTCATGATAGAGACCAAAAGCATAGCACTAGCTATCAAACGAATAGCAAAGTATTCCAATTGACCAAAAGCCCAACAAGTCAAACCAAAAACATTGCAGATCTGACCAAAAGCACATCAAAATCAACTGAAAGCTTGACAATGATAATGATAATTCTTAAATGCTTGAATACTTGAATGGTGAAAATGCTAGAGTGATTTTCATAACAAGAGTGCTAGAATGATAAGAGTGCTAGGGGGCTTAAATAAAGTGAAAGATTTTTATTTATATCATTCACTTGATATTTGATCAATGGTGGAGATTAATTTGCAAAATCAATGGATGAAAACATTCAAGATAGAGTAAGATCCAAATTTTGATTTTTGATGAAAGAGGGGAAGTTAGAAGAACTAAATAAAACTATTTAATTCAAAATGATAGCTTTTTTTTTTAGACTGTAGAAATCGAGTAGCACGACCCCATATAAACTGCAGTGCACCTAGTAAACTTTTTAATGTGACCAACGGCTCGGGCGTGACACACCCTTCAGTACCACAAGGGTGGGGGAGACTAGACCTCGTGACCAACCTCCTACAACAGGAAAGGTTTAGCCAACCGAGCTAGGGCCTGACCCTATTCAAAATGATAGCTTGTAGAAATAAATAAATATTAATTTATTTAATTTAGAAAAAGATTCAATTTTAATTAATTAATTTTAATTTACTTAAAAGAGGAGTGTTAGCTAATGAAAAAAATTTAAAATTATTTTACTATAGAGGATGAAAGATAAATTTAATTTAATTTTAATTAATAATTGGGGGGAATATTAGCTTAATTAAATAATTAAAATTTATTTAACTAATTTAGATATAAGAAATGATAAGGATAATGATGAAATGATAAAATAAAAATGCATTAGTCATTTTTAGGTGTCTACAATGTGAAAATGTCCAAGGCTGTGAGGCTAGTGGAAGACCTTTTCACAAATATCTTGCTTCTTGTTTTTATTAGAATAAGTAGGAAACAAGTATCTCAATATTTTATAAAAGTTGTCATAAGTCAAAAAAAAATAGGCCCCAAACTAGCCAAAAACAAGACTCCAAAGGAGAGAAGTATAGTTGTAGTCAAGTTTTTGGAAATAATTACAAACAATAGAAAAAGCTAGGACCCTTAGGGTCCACCTTAGACAACTTCAAGGCTTGTACGAGTTCACCTCTAATCAACACTGTAGCATGAGTTTGGGATAATTATTTAGGAAGACTTTTCTTCTTCCTCCTAACAATGGTCCAAGGGACATTATCTTCTAAATTCTCTGAACAAGGGGAAACCAGGGGGAGGGGGCGAGGGATTTCCCCATAGAGATCCCATTAGTTTGCAAAGAAAGAGCAATAGAATGACGAGGCGAAAGGTGGCCTTCCACAAACATGACTAATTTGGAGCTTATCCAAAGTTGAAAGCAAAGTAGGTTATGAGATCAAGGCAATAGATTCCCCAATAGGGTCCAAAGGGTACGTCAAATCCACTCCATAAGCTAAGGAAGCATCATTGTCCTAAGAGGAGCCATCCAATGGAGAATTACGGGCATAAATAGTCAACTGATCTTCGTTAGCATTCATCCACCAAGTAGCAATGCCCTTATGTCGAGAGAGAGGAAAATATGTAGCCAAGTGACCAATGAAGAAACAATGTTTACATCTAAAAGGGAGACCCTCATATTCAAAAGTTTGAGTCCAAGGCCTTTCCCTAACCATCAAAACCACATCCCCATGAAGACGCTTGGAGGTGTCAATGTCCACTAGAATTCAAGCAAAAGTAAAGTGCCCCATGTAGAAAGTGGAATTGTCAACCTTCAATAAGTGATCAATAGAGTTGCTTATTGCCTCATAACAAAAAACCTCCCAAAACTAGAGGGGGGGATTTGAAAGTCTAACCCACACTGAACGCACATTTAGAGGTCTATCAAGAGGGTTAAAGGAAGTTGAGCAAGGCTTTAAGGAGAGACAGAGTGCTCTTTTAAGGAGAGAGAGAGAGAGTGCTCTCCCCAAAAACATATGTTACTAGGCAACACCAAATCTCTATCCTCAAAAGAATCAATGAAGAAACCTTTAACATAGGGGAAGAGCTCAATATTACTCACTAAGAGAGGCCTCCAAGAATCCAACACCCAATTGTGAAGGTTTGGAAAAGAAGACCAAAGGTTGTAGAAACTACACACCGGAACCCTAACAAGGCCTTGTTTTCCACTACATCCAAGGCCACAAACCACCATCGAAAGGATTTGGCACAAGGGATGAGATGAATGTTTGCCTTCAAAGGGAAAGTAGCACCAATACTAGCACAACAAAAATAACAAAACTCCAACAACCAGTAGGAGGCTTTTCCCCACCATTGCGAGTGAAAACAATTATAGGAAGTGAACAAACCCTGGGCACAAGCACCACAGTAGGGGAGGAACCAAAAGAAGTTGTAGTAGTAGCATGCAGATCACCAACATAAGGTAACACACCAACAACAATTGAGACATTAAACCCAAAAGTAAACAACACACTTGTAGTAGAAGCAAACAAACCCTTGATAGGTGATGCCTCGATTACAACAAACCACACACCAACAACAAAAAATGGCAGCAATAGATGATCTCATAACATATGGTGCACTAGGCACACCTGCAACAAATGAAATGACAATAATAGACAATCCAGAGACTAATAGATGACCCAAAGACTAATGGTGCACTAGTAACAGAATGCACACCAACAACTGAGGAGAATGCAAAACCAGATGTAGAGGGACCATGGATCCTTGCAACAAGTGGTGAACGAGAAAGAATAGGAGTGGGGAGTCCATTTCAAAATATTATTTATTATATGTATTTCTTCTTGTTATCAATGGTTGGCATGCCTACTTTTTGACTATTCATTAGATTCAAGTCACACAACTTTTGTTGATCTAAATCTCAATAAGCATTAAATTTTAGATGTGAGAGAGAAAAACTACAAGAATTCAAATTAATGCTCAAAAATTAAGCATTAATATTTTTAATTTTGCATGTTATGAAAGAACATTCACTTATTGTTCTTGTCACATCCTCACAAACTTTATACTTATTTTGTATAAAAGTCTTGATATCCCGATATAATTTGGACTAAGGTGAAAACCCCAAATTTGAAATTGCTATTATGCTTGACATTTTGAATGTTCTATGGATTTCATGATTGATGCTTTAGATTTATCACTTTACTCATTTATTATGAATATCAAGTAATTGAAAGTTATGAATGATTTTTTTAATTTTATTTTACATAGATATACATTACATGTTTTACTAACCAAGTATTGACATTTTGTGGTGGTATATGTGTATGAGAATTGGAATGGTTTTGCAGGTGCCTAGGGTGCAACAAAAATGGCCTAGAAACTTATCCTAAGAATAGTCCTTAATCCTTTTAACCCCACCTTGTAACTAGGTAATTAATTCGCCCTAGATAGATAACCCAATTGTGAATTTCCATGTCAAATGCAAGTTGTGTCTCTAACCCATAATTTCACTTTAGAAAGATGGTCAATTAAACTTCTCACCTCCCTACAAATGTTCTATAAGAACCATCAATATTAGGCCAATGGATTCGCTAGCTTTGTCAACTGAGTGTTAATAACTATTCTAATGATGGGAAACATTCGTCTTAATTAATTTTTAAGGTGTGGGAAATAAAATAAGGCCAATAATAAGGGGATTGTAGACCAACGTGACTTGTTCACATTCCTAAAGTTTTATACTAGAAACCACATTATAAATAGATTAAAATTAAAAGAAAGAAAATAAAATATAAAAATAAAAATAAAGAAAAATATGAAAACTAAATAAATAAATGAAAGAATTAAGAAATGAGTTGGATCATGGCATTTACACCAATGAACCAGAAAAGGGAGATAGCCCAAATTAAATGGGCATGGTGCAAGGTATAAAATGGGGATGACTGTGTCATTATGGACACATGGTGACCCTCCATTTCCTCAAAAACTTGTAGGTGTGAGTGCAAGACAATGTGTAGGGCAAAGCCAAACCCACAACCCCCCATAAAAATGTCTTTTGAGGGCACAAAAAGAGTAGAAATTACAAAGGGAAGGATGTGAGAAGGGGAAACCTAGATTGTGGCATGTGAGGAAGGCAATTGGAGACTATGTGTGGTGGATTGAAGCAACCAACAGTTGTGTTATGCCCCCTATAACAATAAGTCATCAAAATCCTCTCCAACCCTTGCTTTTTTGTGATTATTTTAACATGGTTATTAAAAAAATGAATAGACTACAAGGATGTTGAGTTGTCCATAGTCAGACACCTTGTTGACCTACAATAATCTCTCATTTTACTCAATCTATACTAGTGCAGCAACCCTACTCATGTATGTGGTATGCTAACTGAGCACCGTAGCTATCGAAATTGGAATAAGAATGACAATTTGAGTTGTAATCAATCCTTTTTTGGTTAAATGGTTTTCAATATGTTTTATTGTGAATGTATTTCTCTAGCAACAAAGACCTTTAATGGTGAATATAATAACTAAATGGATGATGTAAATTAAACTCTATGTAGCTAGACTTGTCTTCCCTCAGTAACAGTTGTTCAACCTGTAGTTATTACCATCATTGATAGTATGACAAAGACAATGTTATTACCCTCATTGATTATAAAAGAAAAACATTCAAGAAATCAATAGTGAGCCTTCATTTTTATACCTTTAAAAATAACCAGATTGTTATACAAATCTAAAGGTGGGGAGTATAGTGGGAATTGATTATGAATCTTTAACCCAAGGTTTCCTAGAAAGAAGGTTTAACTTAAAAAGTAGTGCCCTAGTGCCATGAATTTAAGGTACTTGATATACATGCCCCTATATTCACCACATAGTTAGTATAAAAATATATACTGTAGGATGTTTTCTTTTCTTGCTCTCTAGATAGGATGCAAATCTTAACTTGTTCAAAAATTTGTGATCTTCCAGTTGGATTCTAGAGGTTTGGTAATTGTATCACTAGCTCACTTTGATGATAAGGGCTATTATAACTTGTAGAAGATCTCACAAAAGTTGAGTAGGGACACTCAATGGAAACTCAATACCACTAATCTAATGATTAGCTAGTTGTCCTTAGATTCTGTATAATCATGTAACCATGATATTTTATGTTTCCATGAACAAAATTACAAGGATTTGGTGTAGCGTTGTGATATGGACCACAAAAATGATAACAATTGTGTTATACAAAGATGGACTACATATAAGAATTAATCCTTATTGTGGTGTGAACTTTGTGTAATAGGAGGTTAACTAAGGACCCTTGAAGCTGCCCATATTTTAAGGTTAGAGGAAATAAGTCTTGCTAAAATTTTGCTAACTTTATCAAATGAGTGTCTGCTTCCATGAATACTTTATGCCCAAATAAAATAAGTGGGTGGTGTTATCTTGTTTTTCCTTAAGTCACCCAACCCTTTGAACTTAGGGAAAAGGTTTATATCTAGCATTATAATCTGTGAGTTAAACCTAATAAAAGGAAAGAAATAAGCTTAGGTGGCTGGCCAAATACTAAATGAAGTTTCACTAAATCATCATTTCTTCCATAGACTATGACACACTTCTCATAAGCCCATTGGTATTCTTATACTTCGAGGGGCATCATATCCTTAGTCCTTAACAATGTCATTACCTTCACCCCTTACCGATTATGTATATACATGAATGAGTAAACATAGTGAATAACAAGGTCAACTTGAGAATCTAAGGTAGGTTATTTCCTACTCATGCAAAAGTGTGTTTGATGACTATAACACTCTCACTAGTTGCCCCAAACAACTCTTTATTCACTTCGGAATTTCTTCCATGTTAAGTCAATTGTAACTACGGTTCTTGTAAATTCCCATCTATAGATGACCTCAAGTTTGAATCTCCAAGATACTGGAGTAGTTAGCAAGTTGTCACTGTATTGTGCCAATGATCAATGCCTAGAGCTACTCTCATATTGTTGGCATTTCAATTCGCACCTCTGGAATGCATATTGGAAACAGACAGCTGTGCATAGAAAATTTGTTCTTCAAATTAGGAGGGGAAGCTCCCTCTTTTTCTATTATTGCGTCAAAAATAAACTACGCTCCTATCTTTTTTACTTATCTATAGAGCACAAGGTCATAAAACACAATGTATTGCAGCTAAGGATTTCTCTAGTTTCTGCAGATCTTAACTACAACTAGGCTAACTTTTAATCTATCATATCTCCTCAAGAAATTCAGAGCGAGAGGGTCTAGGAGTAATTGGGAATGGTTTGATCACTTAGAAAAACTTGTCTCTCAGAGTGCCAATCTGAAATAAAGTTAATACAAGTAATCATCAAACGGTAGGCTAGATCTCGGGATTCCCAAGGAGGTGCAGTAATCTTTCCAAGGTGTAGGTTGAAATGTAGACTACTAGAAACAACATATAACGACAATCCTACTCTCTAAATTCCCAAGGAGGTGTAGTGCTCTTTCCGAGGTGTAGATTGAAAGAAAGATTATTTGGAACAACATACAATGACAGATCTTGAGAATTTTGGATCAAAGGCACATGGCTCTCCTGATTTATTATCTCAACTTCGATCAAAGATTACACATTAGAACATAAATTTATATGAAAGAGGCAATCACACAACAAGAAATCAACCAATAACACATGAACATAGATTGAACACACCTATCTAAATAGAAAGAACGCAAGTTGTGCTTAGCATTTAGCTATAAAAAATACGATTCAAGAACATATACTAAGCAAACAAATTCGAAGGCTTTTGAGCTCAGTATTTTTCTATTGTGAAGTAAAGTTAAAAAATAATGAGCAAAGGCTACTCTTATTTATAGAAGCTCAAAGGAGTAGGCAACCCTAAAGTCTCCTTGAGTTAACAATGAGTTCTTGCCAATCTGCATGATTTATTCCTATGTCTAAAAGTAGGTAACCTAACAGTTAACTGGAAGGTCTACCTCAGTTAACTGATTCTAAACTAAAAGAGAACTCCAATATACAAAAGTGTCTCCAAAGATAGGCATGCACAATTATTGGGATAGTGAGTTAACTTGGAAAGAGGCATCAAGTTAACTCATGTGTCTAATATCATCCTTGGAGAGTTAGGACATCCTAACTGAGAGTTCACACCTCATCAACTCGAGTCATCATTTCCTCTGACCGATCGTTGACTATCTTTTTATCTGGGCAACTACTACTTCACAGGATGATGACGTGTCGTTGCAACTTCTCCTCGCCACTCACAATCTGCTCCTGATATTCAATCTTCTTTGCAGTTGTGTATCAAGCTTTGCCGACATGGTTGAAATCTGACTTAACCTGCAATCAACAGGGTCACCGTAGAAACTACTACAGATGAGGTCCCGAAACTGTGTTTGTACTTCAGCTAATATTGGCAAGGGATAGATGTTACCAATGTTCTCATAAACTTGTTTACACTTACCATGATTTGTCTGTACTCAATCAATTCCACATAGTTTGTATCATAAGCTTTCACTTTGTATGCAAGATGTTCTTTCCAAGTGTAAAGATTTTGCTTGTTCTTCTCTCTAGTAACTGATTTGTACGCCATCTGCAAGTCTAAGATATTGATCTCATCTTTAGGCCTACTCTCTGCTATGTCTTGCTCTAATTCATGGATCTTCACGCGAAGGTCATGTGCTTTGTACCTTAGCTGGTACAACTCTGCAAGTATATACTGGCCCCTGATGACGAACTCTTCCACTTGATCTCTTAAGTTCTTTCCATATAAGATTAGTTGACTTAGTTGATTTTATTCTGCGAGGAGCTCCAGCATCTATGGGAGCAAGGCAATGATGTTTGATGTACCATGCATCAAGTTGGAGATATACAATCACAGCTGCTGGTTTTCAGCCTTTAGGGTTACTTTGTCTTCACCATCTTTCACCACTCTTTCTTTGGTGCTCACTGACGCAACCTCAAAGAGATCCACCTCAACTTGACGTGTTCTCTTGCCTAGGTTGACTTTCAACAAGTTGAAATCATCAACCTCTACCTTGTTTGCATTTCTATCATCAAGTGGTGTGGCAGTCTTAATAACAATCTCATTGCCAACGTTCTTCTCCACATGGACGTGCTTCTTGAGCTTCTTCTTCGATGTGTCTTGATAGTCTTGACTAACCTCGTTGGAAGGATGAGTGCCAGTCCTGTGAACTCCTGACGAGTGGGATTTTGTTACAATGTCGTGTGGTGGCGAATTCGTCTCTAAGTCAGTATGGATCGGGGACTACTGCAATGGTGGTGAAATGGGAGGCCCTATTTCCATCTCTTGTACTGTCTCAGCTGTAATTGTGGCTATTTTTGACACTGTTTCAGCTATGTTTGTGGTTGTCTCCACATGTTGCTCTTGCTGATTTATATTACCAGATCATATTTTTCCCTTTGTATTCCTTGGCATTTTGCTTCTTCTAGGAGGGTTATCCAAGTCTTTTGTCTAGGTTTTGATCTTGACATGGAAGGTAGTGAAGTATCAACTGGTGGCAGCTTTGTGTCTAGAATGACTACCTTCTATATCCTTTTACTATCCAAGTATAGCTGGTTGTTCCTAACAACTCTGCTTTTTCTTTCCTCAATGGGCGTACTTTCTTTGGCATACCAATCCACAACTCAAAGTGGTTGCGAATCAACTTGATCTATGAAGAATGTGGGAGGAATGACTTCCCCATCATCATCAGATAACCCTTCCATGTCCTCTAACAATAAGTCAGCAATTTGTGGAAGCATAAACCGGTTGTAGTTGTGCCTTTGACTTCAAACTCATCTTCACAGTTGAACCAATAGTCCTCCATGGAAGACTTGTGTGAAGAAAGTTAGTCAAGGTGTGTTGAATAGTGACCCAAAGGATCGTATGACCGTCTTTCAATGAGATACT